>OZ010787.1:316353241-316899947 GCA_963932465.1 Maratus speciosus | reverse complement strand
CTGAAAGTACATTAAGGAGGGTTATTGCTTTTAAAATGAAAAGAAACTGCACTAAATTAATATCTTACTCAACATGGAAATAATTTAATTATCCATTTTTTATTTAATTTGGTTTTTAAAATTCATATTATTTATATGAAATATTTGATTTAAGAACAAAATTAATTCAAAGGGAGCTAATAACTTATTTCATTTGAAAATATTGCATATTGTGCAGCTAATAATTTTTTTCTTTTAAAAAAGGAAAGGGGACTAATTTATATATGATAATTGATATCATAGTTATATTTCATTTATAATACAAAAAAGGATAATAGTTATGAGAGACGCACATCTTTTACCTGCAAATGTCATTTCTAACATTTTAAACTTTAGGATAGATGAGATAATCACTGTAAACCGATCAGATAATAAATTGAGACCGATGAGATAGCCACTGTACGCTTTTATAACATTTTTAAATAAAAAGGCAAAATCTTAAAAGGAAATATAGTTGTACCTCCAATAAGTGACACCCACCGGACCAGACATTTTGTCCCTTAAACAGAAGTGTCCCTTCTTCAGGAGTTACATTATAAAATAATGTATAGTACTACTAATTTTATAAGAAAATCAGGTTGTATTAAGCTTTAAATAAATGATATATAAATAAGTAACCTTAGCACAGGTATTCAATTAAATTTCAAATTAATGAAATTGAAAATTCCTCATTAAACAATTAATTACTGCAAAAATGCATGAAGTGAACAATAGAGGTTTCTACTTACATAAATTTATTGAAAATAATCCGTTAATCGTGTTTGTTTAAAAGTCTGTACATTGAAAACATTGTTTTCCTCGTGGATGTTGAAGTCACTGGTGATTTTTAGTCCTTCACTGTCACCAACAGTTATCATGAACTTTTTTAATTGAGAGGTGTATTTTAAGGCATCTGTATTTTTTTTTAGCTGGTATCTAGTTTTTTATCTCATTGTTTGTTTGGCTCTTCTTCGTCGTCTTCACTGCTTTCCGAGCTATTTTTGTTAAAACTCAAGTCATCAGCTATAGGTGAAGTAAAAGATCTTATATCATCATTGGTGTCTTCAGTACATAAGTTTTCACCGCTTTCTAAATATTCTTGCATTTCAGCACAGCCACTGCTTTTGACAAGTTCAAACAATTTATATTCATCAGTGGTATCTTCACTGAGGGTACTCGAAACTGGAATTTCAAAGCCTGCTTTCTTAAAACAGTGCTGAGCACAACTTTCTCTTTTGGAATTAACAGCCTTTGTTAACCACTGAATGGCAGACAATACATTGACAAATTTTGCAAGATAATCGTTGTTTCCGCAAGCACTTTGACAAAGAACATGTCTTAAAAACAGTTTTTCGTAATGAACACTGAAGCTTTATTAAAGGCTGGTTTAAAGGCTGTAAAACTGATGTTGTATTAGGTGAGAAAAACACTCATTTTAGTTTTAGATTCGTTGGGTGGGATGGCGAATTGGGGATGGCGAATAGCAGAATCTTCTTATTTTTTCTGGACATTGTTTCCTCAAAAGCAATAAACCATTCTAACATGATGTTTTGCGTCATCCAATACTTTCTATTGTGACACCAATGGACCGATAAAGCTTTTGGATTGAAGATTTTGAAGCATCTGGGTTTTTTGGCATTTCTAATTACAGGTGGTTGTTCAAACTCTCCTTTCATGTTACAACAAAGTAGCAGAGACGCTCCTGGGAACTTTTATCACCAGAGCAATTTTCTCTTTTGAAGCATGGAATTTTATTAGGCAAAATTAGATAAAAATAATCCAGTTTTATCTGCATTGAAGATATTTTTTTATCCAATCTGTTACTTGTTGCATAGCTACTGATTTTTCCTCACCACAAACAGTCTTAAAAGTAATGTTATATCTTTGCTTAAATTTTTCTAACCAAGCATTTGATGTTTTGAAGTCCTGTAGCCTCAGATTTTCCGAAACTTCTTTTGCCTTCTCTTGCAATCATTCTCCACTTAGGGGAACATTTTTTGCTCCTACAGAAGAAAACCAAATGAACACTGCTATATCAATTTCGCATGCTTCAGTTTTTCTAAATTTTACAGTTTTGGAATGTTCATTTGAATTAGTGATCCATAATTTTTTTATTTCTTCTCTATCCTTTTGTACATTACTTACCAGGTTTTTACTTATTCCAAATTTCTGCTCTAAATCTCTCAAGCTAAGCTTTTCAATTTCTGCTGCATGAACAAATCAACTTTTCTTTTAATGTTAATCCTTTCCTCTTTGAAGCCATGGTATGTAAATATAACACACTTCAAAACTTACACTTCTTTTGCTTTCCTAGCAAGAACTAAGAATGATAGAAATTTTCATTCTAATCTCCATTGTGAGTTCCTTGTCTTGGCAGGTTGGTCCAGTCATCTCACTACCTTTTGTTTCCCACTAATCCTTATCATGGAATGCCTTATCATGCTAACATGCCCATTGACAATTATAGTGCACCTGGATTTGAATTCTGTGAATATGAAGATTGTACTACAACTTGCTTTCCCCCAATATATTGTTCCCCTTTTTCCTACTGATAAGCAGTTTTTAAAAGAAAAAGTTAAATTTTTCCTTTTATCGTTTCCTTCTCGCAAAACTATCTTTCACTAAGCACAGACTTGCCTTTAAAACCTCAAAAAATTACTAATAAAGTGTTATATTTTTATTTTTATTTATTTATCTATCAGTATCTTATTTGTGAAACTTTTTTACAGTGTTCCTTAAATAGAGTGTCCCTTAATAAGAGTTAAATGCATTAAGGTCCCTATTCAAAGGTACCGGGACCAACAGAATGATCCCTTAAATAGAGGTGTCCCTTAGAGGAGGTACTACTGTACTATTTTGTTTCTTTTATTATTTGAGTTAAGAAAGGATGTGTTTAGGTGATGCTGATGAAGGTACTCTATTAAAACGCTAAATAAATATTAAGAACTTTTTAATAAAATTTATAATTTTACTGTTCAGAAATATAAAAAACAAAAAGAACGCGTGAGAAGTTCTCTCTTGAACTTAATACTTGACAGAGATTATAAGAAAAGACCCTGTTTTGATTTCCGATCTAGCAATTTAAATCCGATTATTTTTGAAATAGATGGCATTTAAAGAAAGTTGAGAACGTGAGGAGAATTCCCATGCTAATCTAACATCCTTATTCAAAACTCGGTGCAAGAATGGAACGTGATGTAAATTTAAAACGTTTCAACTTGTTAAATATGTGAGTATCATAGCACTAATTTTTTATTGAAAGGCCTATAAATGCTTATGCAAAGCATTGGATATTTTCTTATTGTTTTGAAATGTATTAACTACTCTTAAATATATGTGTGCAGTCGGTCTTAAGTAATATCAGCAATTGCACCAATGAATTAATGTTGTCAACTAAGTAAATTTCAACAAAGCCTACCAAAAAAAGAGAATAACCTATGGTTACAGGGTGTCTCATATGTCTGGTTCCATAGGAGACAGAAACTTGATAGTTGGATCGGATATTAGAAATTCGATTGCTTTTTCTACTGAATATAATAAATTTCTATGGGTCCTGACTTATGGGATGACCTGCATAACAGTCATATTAATTCTGAAAAATCTAGATAATCGACTACGTCCGGAACGCTTTAAGAATGTAAAATATTGAATAAATACACATATTTTTAGTTCAATTGTAATATAGAATGATGAAAAAACATAAAATCCTAGCAATATCTTCAAAATTAATTGAAATATTTCAAAATATGTCAAATAATACATATTTTTTTATAAAAAATTACCATTTTTTATGTTTGAGTACCTATGAAATAATTACATTATCACATAGAACTTAGATTTTAGCTCAAAACATAGTGAGTAATATGGAAAGCATTCTGACACAATTTCATTGAAATATGTTGAAGATATTTTTTGTGATGGAGTTTATCGACCATGGAAATAACGGAAAAACTGATTTTCCAGAAATCGCGATTAAAGATTTTTATCTATATTGTTTCTTATCTATAAAATTAATCTAGAAGTGTCAACTAAGATTTATTAGTGTTTTTATGTAAAAAAGTAAGAAAATCATGCATAAAAAAATTGTTTATATTTTCCCCAGACTTCCTACGCCCACTTTCGATATTTAACTTATTAATACCCGTTTATTAAATTGGCCATAACTCCTCTTTAGGTCAGTAAAAATAGGATTTTACTAACCTAAAATTCTCGGAAAGCTGGAAATTGTTTTAATCACTTTGTTTTACATCCAAATGAAGGGATTTGAAGTTTGTACCATTTTATTCTGGTAAGCTTTAGACGTGACACCACAAAAACTCAAAATTTTCGGACTTTTTTCGGTATTTCGCAAATATCTCAAAAACAATTCACTATACTGAAACAGTCCTAGTTTATAAATTGTAGAGCACAAAATTCTGCGTCGATTGAGTACTAAAAATTACACCAATAATAAGCGAGATATGATAGATAAAAAAAGTACATTTTTCCTAGTTTTTCTAAAAAAACTCATAAAATTGGTTTTTTGCGTACCAATTATCGGTTAAATGAATCATTTCCCTTACAAAACAGTAGAACTGCATAAATTACCGAATTGCGCTGTTTGATTAACAACTTCAAAATTTAATTACATCAATATAGGAATTTCACCAACCTTTCCAACAGATGATTACACTTGAAATGCAACCGATGTCCCCAAATTAATTTTAATTTTGTCCTTTGTCAGCAAATTATTTTTTGAGGTGCAAAAATTATTATATTTCTCTGTTTGATAACTTTGAGATGAGGAAAACGCGAAAGTAAGTATTTTACGATTTGTTCACTCCCCTTGATAATTTAGAACAAACCATACAAACTGTCCATGGGATTAATGGTGGCTTCCTCCTTCATCGAGTGCGTCGAGAGCTAAGAAAAAAGTTCTCGCCAGTTATTTGAAAGTACATTGGATATTTGAAAGACAACTACGGTAAAACTGCAACCATTGTATTTGACGGTTACCCAGAAGAATCGTCAGAACATGGCACGAAGTCTGCTGAGCGCTTTTGTCGAAAAAATAAATACAATGCAGCAAGTGTTGACTTTGACGAAAATACGACGCTCACAATGCAAAAAAGACAACCTCCTTGCAAATGAAGGCAATAAACGCCGTTTAATAAAAATGCTCATTGAAAAACTGGAGCAACACAATTTTACTGTAAAACAAGCTGTCGAGGATGCGGATACTAGCATCATGATGGAAGCCATCCAACTTGATCAGCAGTCAGAACGTGTCATCATAGTTGGGGAAGATATTGATCTGCTTGTGCTTTTGACTGCATTTGCTCCCAACTCATCCACGATATATTTCTTGAAACCTGGGAAAGGACAGTCAGGCAATGTTTTCTATTCACCATTAAGTTTCAAGTACTACCCGATTGTGAAGGATAACATCCTATTCCTACATGCTTTTAGTGGCTGTGATTCTACACCGGTCTTCTTCAGGCAGGGCAAACTGAAATTCGTCAAGATTTTGGAAAATCATGCTCGCCTACAGGATGTTCCAACTGTCTTTAATAACCAATATGCTACGCCTCAGGACGTAAGTGTTGCGGGGAAGAAATTTATTGCCACCTTATACAATCCCCAGTACGATGAATCCACAATACTGCACAAATTGCGATACAACACATTTGCAAAACACCTTATGAAGACCCAATTTAACCTCGCTTCTCTGCCGCCAACTGAAGATGCAGCCAAACAACATTCATACAGAGCTTTTCTTCAGATCAACATCGGGAATAGAAGGGTGTTGAATTCCACTGATTGGTGTTGGGAGTCCTTCATGCAGGGTATACTTCCAGTTACCACAAACGATGTAGCTGCACCACTAGAGCTCCTAAACACTCTGTCATGCAAATGTGCAAAGGGTTGCAAAGACGGTTTATGTTCTTGTAGGAAGAACGGGGTTAAATGCTTAATTATATGTTACCACTGTAAAGGTGCATCGTGCACAAATACCGCAGAAGAAAAAGAGTCACAAACCGGATACGACGAAAAAGTAGATATGGACGAGGAGGCTTTGTACAGGAGGAAGAAGAACGGGCAGATCAAGGTCCAGCAAAAAAACGCTCTAAGCTTGATTTTCATGTATGTTCCAACTGTCTTTAATAACCAATATGCCACGCCTCAGGACGTAAGTGTTGCGGGGAAGAAATTTATTGCCACCTTATACAATCCCCAGTACGATGAATCCACAACGCTGCACAAATTGCGATACAACACATTTGCAAAACACCTTATGAAGACCCAATTTAACCTCGCTTCTCTGCCGCCAACTGAAGATGCACCCAAACAACATTCATATAGAGCTTTTCTTCAGATCAACATCGGGAATGGAAGGGTGTTGAATCCCACTGATTGGGGTTCGGAGTCCTTCATGCATGGTATACCTCCAGTTACCACAAACGATGTAGCTGCACCACTAGAGCTCCTAAACACTCTGTCATGCAAATGTGCAAAGGGTTGCAGAGACGGTTTATGTTCTTGTAGGAAGAACGGGGTTAAATGCTTAATTATATGTTACCACTGTAAAGGTGCATCGTGCACAAATACCGCAGAAGAAAAAGAGTCACAAACCGGATACGACGAAAAAGTAGATATGGACGAGGACGCTTTGTACAGGACGAAGAAGAACGGGCAGATCAAGGTCCAGCAAAAAAAACGCTCTAAGCTCGATTGTCATGTACTTCCCTCAAGTAACTTGAGTTAATTTTATTACCATTGCTTATATACTAATTTTTTTAAATAAATTAATTTTCTTGATTTTCTGATTATTATATTATTCTCTAACATTTTATAAAATACATATTTTTTTTTAAGTACACATGCAATTCGTTTATTTTTCAATTACCTATCCCTTTCACCATTCATATTCACCATTATTCCTATTCACCATTTCATAGAATTTTCAAAATATAATTATTTATGCACCTAAAAAAATTAGTTTACAAAGGACAGAATTAAAATTAATTTGGGGACATCGGTTGCATTTCAAGTGTAATCATCTGTTGGAAAGATTGGTGCAATTCTCATATTGATGTAATTAAATTCTGAAGTTGTTAATCAAACAGTACAATTCGGAAATTTATGCAGTTCTACTGTTTTGTAAGGGAAATGATTCATTTAACTGATAACTGGTACGCAAAAATCCAATTTTATGCGTTTTTGTTTTAGAAAAATTTGGAAAAATACACTTTTTCGATCTATCATATCTTGCTTATTAATTGTGTAATTTTTAGTTTGTGGTACTCAATCAACGCAGAATTTTGTGCTCTATAATGTATTCGAACTTTTTCGGTAGAGTGAACGTTTTTTGAGTTATTTGCGAAACACTGAAAAAAGTCTGAACATTTTGAGGTTTTTGTGGTGCCACATCTGAAGCTCACTAGGAAAAATGGGACAAACTTCAAATCACTTCATTTGGTTGTAAACAAAGTGATTAAAACGATTTCTAGCTTTCCGCGAATTATTGTATAAAACGGCCCTCTTCTGAGCTAATTTTACTAGCGTACTTCTAGTAATCGTAGGAATAAAATTGAAAAGATTTAGAATAGTAAAATATTGCTCTTTCAAATAAAACAATAAAAAAGTTCCGAAAATTTACACCAAAATGGCCATTTTAATGTAGACAGATAATCATAGAAAAATTCCGAAATTTTTTTTTCTACAAACGTGACAAATTATTTTTTAAAAAATTAGAAAAAAAAATGGAAACCAACAAAACTTTAGACATTTGAAGACCTGATTTTAATGACATTACTGAAGAGATAGCTGGAAAATTTCTTGTAAAATAGCCATTGTAATCTCTTTATGCACTTTAAAACCAAGGCAAAGAGTATTTCCTGCATGAGCATTAAAATAATTTTCTGTTAAATCCGTTTTTTTTTTTTTTTTTTTTTTTTTTTTTTTTTTAACAAAATCATAGTAAATAATTTACGTATTGGTGGTCAAAATTGGTGTTTCGAAAGATTTCAATCAGTGGTAAATCTTACTACTCAAATTGGGTTTTCTTTTCCCCAACATTCTTTTCCGAACAGTAGTCTTGGTCTTATTTAATAGTAAAAGTTACAAGAAGATTACAACAAAGGTTGTAAAGAGATGTGTGGAAGACATTTGTTTCAATATCCCTAAAACGCTACATAATGATAGTGTAAAAGCGATTGAGCACCTAATTGAGGGACGGACTCTTGTAGCACCACCCTTTTAACTGCTAATTTGCTGGTAGAAAGTTTTATGTAGTTGAAATGCCCTCTTCTCATAAAATAATCATTCTTAGTATAACACGAGTCTGAAAAATTTCCATGGTATTGAAGATTCTTATAGTTAATTATACAGATTCTAATAAAAATAAAATGTATATATTTTTTAGAAATGCAAATACCTAAAGTTATATATCCTCAATATAAAATCCAACAGACCGTCAATAATAAACGGCATTTTTTTTATTTTTGTATTGAAGGTGACGTTACTAGTTCAGATAAGCAAATGGTTAAAACAAGAATCAATACAAGATGATAAATAAGATGTAAATAAAATGACACAACACTTTAGACATAAATACTCTTAGTCTGTTTCTTTGATTAAAAATATGGTACAGAAATGTGAACCCTTATAAGAATAATGGAAATTTAGCTTAACAAACAAAATAGAAAGACATTTTGTCAGATGATTGGGAAAGGAGAAAATTTGTGTTACTTGGGAAGATCTGGCGATTCTATAAAGACGTACTGTGTAAAAGTGCTGTAAAAGTCAAGCAAGTTGGATGTGTTTTTAAGCACTCCGTCTTTAACGCTTTGTCAGCGGAATCCTCAAGATTTTGGCAGTGAAAGTTATATTTCCGGCTAACTCTTCTTGATCACTTTAAGATTATGTAATTTTTATTCTTTTAAGTTGCGGCGCTAATTAATTAACAGCTAATTAGCGAATTCAAAAGGGCCACGTGCTACCCCCTCAACCGTTATTTGTGGCAGATTCATTTCCAGTTACTTCTGGCAGATTCATTTCCTGTTACTTCTGGCAGATTTGTTTACCGTTACTTGTGGCAGATTTGTTCTTATGAGGTAGTGAGACATCGCTTGCAGTGTGTTTTATGAAGATTTGTTCTTTGACCTTTTGAGTTTGTGTGGTCATTTAGTGGTTAATTAATGATGGAATAAGGTGAAGATGATGAGATGTTGAATTAGGAACATTTGATAAAAATAATGAAGTTGTTTCGGTCGTTCTATGCCTTTTAAGAGAAGCAAGTGCTTTCTACAAATGTTGTTTTCTACGTGTAGTTATTCTTCCAGAAAATTCAAGGTATGTGGATAAATTTTTTTCGGTTTATATGCCAAAACTCCGGAAACCACTTAATTGATCGTTATTATAAATAATCTCAAATTTATTATTTATCTGATTAAATGTTATGATGCTGATTATCCCACTATTGAAAAGAGTAATTCTGACAGTTCTTTTGAAAGAGGTAATGATATTGATGATGATTTGGTACGGGTTTAAAAAACCCTAAGGAATCAGATAATGTTTCCAAAAATCCTATTGCCATATCACATTCTTTTGACTTTTTAAATTCCAATGAGGATATCACTAATAATGTTCCAACTAAAGAGCTTAGGCCTGAGCCTTTTTATGTTAAAACTGTTAGTAATTGACGAAGATAGCTGCAAAAATTGTCGAAATTGCAGGACGCAATATTCTAAAAGGTGTTCAAAGACACTGTATTGAATTTCCCCTTAAAACTACCGAAGCGTATCGCAAGCTACAAAGTTATTTGTTTGAGAACAAATTACATTTTTTGCCATGAGGTCTGAACGTCCCACGAAAGTGTTGGTTAAGGGAATTCTCCTAGATACTTCTGACCCCTAGGTTAAATCGGAGATCATTGTTTTGCGATATGGTATCCATCGGGTGTCTCCATTACAGAAACTTTAAAACCAAACCGTCCACGCCCATTTTACTGATCAACGTTTTTAAAAATGATCAGTTTAAAACTGTTTTTTATATCATAAACTTACTTGTTTTTTGAAAAAGTTGAAGCCTATAAATCACAGTTCTCAAAGCAATGTTGTTATTGCCAATTGTTTAATTATAGCGCAGAATTTCGCTCGTTGTAGCGTACTCGAGTAAAATGCGGAGGAAATCATGTTCAGCGACTGCAAAGTCACGGAAAAAATATACAATAAAATGTGCAAATTGCAGTAATAACCATACTTCTGAGTTTAGAGGATGTTCTAAAAACCCTAGAAATGTGAAAAATGCAGGATAACTACCATTAGAAGTTTACTCAAACTTTTGTACCTAAAACATTGCAACAAAATTTGTCGTTTGCTGTTTTTATGAAAGGAAAACGTACTCAACCAGCTAACAATCCAATTCCTAATATTTGCACAATTTTACCATCAGTGTCAATGTTTCATATTCTAGGACTGTGGATAATAATGAAAATATTTTTCTAAATAAGAAATCTGTAAATTCTGTACATATCTCCAATAATATTGCGAAAATGTTTTTATCATAATGTGTTATTAAATTGTATATTGTTATTCCGCTAATTTTATGCTATTTTAGAAAATTTGACTAAGTTATATAACATCCTAGCTAAATTTCAGAAATTATGTGAAGATAAAAATGTGTCAGAATTTTTGGAGTTCCAGGTGTAGATGGCGAACTAAGTCTTGCGAGCTCATCTCAAATAAAACAAGGTGTTTTTTTTAATTCTGTTTTGGAATGCTAATGGTCTACGATCAAAGCTTTCTGAGCTCAAGTATTTTGTTTCTTTATGCTTCACGTTATAAAAGAAGCTAAAACATTTGGTCAATATCTAAAAAAACCTTCATATGATAACAGAGACGTCAACTTAACGGTAGATACCATTTTTTGATTTACACAAGTTTCTCCAATTAAAGAATAATGAATACATGTGAAGAGAAAAGATCGCGCAACATTCTTACATCATCACTGCCTTATATGAGGTGATATGGATAATATGCTACTAATGAGATTTGCTAGTCCATTGTATGACAGGAAAAGATACAAATTCACCTAAAACAGGTCATCACATTTGTTTAATTTCATTGCGACTATTTCTGGGAGTAGGGGTTTACCTAATCAGTAGCCTCCTGGTACAGTTATGTTGCCGCTCATATGAACCGCTTTTCTAAATAATTTGAAGTGATTTCTTATTATATGTATTTTAAAATTTTTGATGCCATGTTTTGTATTTTCTTTACAGCAATATTTTTTTAAACCAAAGGCATTGTATAAAATAAGATGCAAAAAATATTTGAACGTTGTAAAACAGAACGCGCACTTGCCCTTGAAATAAAAAGCCCCCTCTTTCAGATCTAGGATTCATTTCTGACAATTTTTTATACATTTTATAACAAAAATTGTTACTTTTTAAGTTTTCTAAAAGCTTTCAAATTTTTTATTATTACTTCTGAAACATTGTATATAAGACTTTCTTTTCAATTCTTAGATTTGTTACTAATATTGATGAAATGAAATTTACAAATGTAAATAAGTGCGAGTAGTAAGTCAAAATTACGTCCATTACTAATCATATCATAATATTAAAATATTTATTTGCTTAGAAGACGTTATAAAAACACATTAAAAGTAAATTAAAGATCTATATTTACATGTTTCAACTCATTTTCTGAGTCGTCGTCAGAATGTATAACAGAAAATTACAAATGCATATGAAAAATGGAAAAAAATCATCGAAAATAAACAGGTGATCATGTAACGCGCCCTACATTTTTGGGATGGCTCGTGTTCCCTCTATGTCGCGATGCCGTAATTTGTCTAACCATCCAACCTATAAATTCGGGATACGAAAAGATAATGTATCATTACAAACTCCTGAACCTCTTAAATAAATTTCAATGGACTCTCTTATTTATAATTGTAAATAAAAATTAGACCTGCAAATTATTTTACTCTCGTTAAAAATATGTTAATGTTCTCTATTTGATTTAGCCGGGATGAAGCAGTATTGCCTTTATTGTATTTTATGTCCGATATATGTTCTTTAAATTTGATATTGAATTTTCGTTGGGTTATACCTATATAATGATTTTTGATTCCCCCGTCCCTAATAAATGGAATCATGTAAACTCCTGAGAAGTCATCTCTATTAATAGGATCAATTTTAGTATTTAAAAGCATCTTTCTTACTTTCTATTTTCATGCTGAGAGTTTTGGGGGAACGTTTATTTATAACCCGTAAGACGAGTAATGTGTAGAGATAAAATGTCAATTACGCGCATTAAGAGCATGAAAAGTAAGATAGTAAATTTTTCTATAATTTTTTTTATATGTTTGTGCTCTAGTGCACTTGCAGGTGGGCGTAATATTTTAATTTTCGGTGGCATATTACAATAAAATTTCGTGCTTCACCACAAATGTGAGAAGAAACTTGGAAGAATCTGAATTATTAAAAAAAAAATCAGGGACTAGGAGGGGGTATGTATGATTTTTTTTTGTTTATTTTTTATTTTTATTTTTTGGAATTAAATGGTATTATAAAAAATAAAATTTTTGAGTACAGAAATTCAAAATTTTTTATTACATTTTACAGGTTATATTCATCATTTTTATGATAAGAAGGAGCAAGTCATTAAAAAACAAATGTAAACGAAAAATAATTTTTTATTGCAAAAACAAGGATATTACGGTATATTTCCGATTTAATTAAATCGATTACATTTTAAGTCAGTAAACTATTGTACCCTAAATCCATATGAGATAAAAGCAATTTTATTTATACAATGCCTGTGGTTGAATTTTATAGCGCTCAACAACAATACCGTTTTCTATTATATCAAGGAAAAAAGGCAAAAGTTTTAGAAAAGTTTGTTTCAGAAGCTAGGCTGCTGCCAACTGCATTCACAGATAGAAAACATTAACACAATGCTGTATTTTAAGCATTGAACAGCATTGAAGGGCTAGAAATTTCGAACAAGGCGAAAACTAAAGTAGGACAAACGTGATTGATGCATTTTACTGAGTTGTATTCTTAATTTATTCAAGAAAATAAGTGATGCTACAAATAAATCTTTGTCATTTTTTGAGATTTTTCATGTAAGTCGGTGCATTAGATGTTCTAATCATGATATACTGCAAAAGAATTCCAACTTCTGCAAATAAGTATCTTGTAAGATATCCTTTAGTGTTCCAAATCTTATTTAAAGGAGAATAGTTGCAGATAGTTATATATAAACAACGTTTCCTAATATCAATTGAATTAAAAATTAGCACCCTGAATAGTAATATTCACTAACTGCGCAAGATTTCTCAGACATGTATTTAAAAAAAAAAAATGTTTAAAATGAAGTTTCTTTTTAATTTATCGAATTTTTACGAAGAAAAAACGATTTTCACAGAAGTCAGTGTTTTCAGATGAAATCCACGATTAAATTTATGAAAGTTAAGCATAAATGTGTGAACATTAGTTTAGTATTCCTGCAAAACACAAGGCGGTATTAATATATATATGTATGTATTATCATCAATAACATTACTCTTGATGTTATTGTTTGAAAACTTGCAAATGGAATTTATTGGTTACTTAAAACTATACATGTATGAATTGGAAAGACAAGAAGACCTTTAGCCATAATTTAAGATCTGATAAAAATAAAATAAAAAGCTTGCTCAAGAGGAATTAGAAGCATTTTCATAAAAACGCTTACTACCATGCTTAGTATACCATATATCTAATTTCAATACATATTATTTTAAAACTCACATATGCTTTCAAATCAACTCTTTAAATTCAACCACCTCGATGAGACGTGAAATTTACAACTCATATGGGAATATAAATTTGCTAGATGTCTGAAGGGGCTGTGAAATTCTCTATGCCTCTTTAAGGCACAGTCTGCCAAAAGGAAAAAGATCACGCTATTAAATTTACTTACCAAATTACGATAGAGAAAGGCAAAAAATACCATTCGATTAGGAATTATGTCTTCTTAAAAACCTTATAAGTATAATAAGTTTGTCTTGCCGCCTGAATATTAAAAGAGAAAAATACTTTCAAATTTTCGATCTAAGACCTAATTTGGGTACCGAAAATAAGTCTAAATTGTGAAATTGTCCTAAATATAAATGTTCACTAAATTCCTACGGATAGTTCTGGAGATATTTAATATGTATTTAAATAAATTATGTAAATAATAAGTGCTAAATAAATAATTTCATTAAAAATGGATATCGTTTTTACATTTTAAATTTTATGAAATTAAACATTTTTAGATTTAAATAATGTGTATAAGTTTTATGAAAATTATTTTAGGTCTCTCACACTCGTATAATTTAAAATATTTCATGTAACAAGTTTTTCTTTCTTTTTAATTTTTGTCAAATCGAAATCAAAATGTGTAATTTGCGAAGATACATTGAATGTTTCTTTTTAAATGAATTTTTTTGATTTGAAAGGATTTTTTTTTAGTTTGTCATTCGTCAAAATTTTTGTCACTTTTTCGTTTTTTATGAGCTTTACTCCTTTTAACTATTTCAGATTTCAATTTTCTTTCTTTATTTTTCTAAGGATATCTATTTAAAATGTTTCTGTAGTACTCTTTACAAAAAATTAACAAATGAATTGCTTTGTCTACTTATATGTATTGTAAATTTTATCAGTTCTGTCTCAACTGAATAAATTTAACCTTTAAAACTATTATTTTTCACTTGCAACGTATTCAGAACCGTATTATTTTATCGCTACAATCGTCTGCATTTAATTTTTTTATGTTTGTCTATTAACTCTTTATTATGCTACAGAAAGTGCTTATAACAAATGTACCATTTTTTTTGTCTATGTTAACATTTATTGTGAAGTAAATGATATAATAGGTATAATAGAAAAAATTTAATATTATCATATTCTATACTAATCACCATTCTGTAATAAAACCATTCTTTAATAATCGTAATTATTTTCTTCTATGTCTACCAACGACTTCACAATAATCACATGTATAACAGAGAGGCCAATGCCCTCCCTTTAATTTATTCCGCAAGAAAATTATTTTTCTAGTAATAATTCAAAGTAATAAATGAGCGTTTTCTTAAAATGTTAAAAATGATCAGTGTTTCTTTTTATAATAAGGCACAGAATTAATCAATAGGTTTTTAATAAGCTTCTGCACCTACGATATATGTATTATTCTTATTATTCCTTTTATTGAGTTATTTGCGCTGAAACAAACACTCTTCTCTTTTTATTTTACCTCTAGATGGCACCATCTTTCCGTTTTATTTTGTCTATTTCCTTTCTCATAAATGGCAACATTGAAGTTAATTTTATCCTTGGGAGGTCAAAGGTTATGTTTGGGCCCGTCTGAGAAAACCTAACAGGGCTCTCTTGCATACTTAGAAGTGGGACTTAGACAGTAAAAAGTAATTTTACAGAAAGTTTACTCTATTGCGCATTTCTATGCTTCCGGTGTCTATTTTCTATGAAAATTGCGCCACTGATTTTTACACAGACTATTTTATGATGATGAGAAAGGTGTTGATATTGCAACTCCTTATGAACATTCTCTACATGTAGTGCAGGCTGGTCAGTTTTTATTGAAACGTCAGTTACACAAGACTTCTATTTGATTATACAGTGATTTGTGAAACTCTTGTTTTGAGATTTCTTTTCATAGTTTAAAGGAGTGTTATTCTGTCTCTAGTATGCAGTAGTTTTGGCTTCCCTCTACAATCTCTTCTACACAAGTTTGTACGGTCTTTGTATAAGATCAGCATAACCAATTGCACATGTGACAGATGTTGACTTATACAAGGGTGAGTCGGTAGTATCCGGCGCCTGTGCGCAGAACTTCAGTTGGCGCCCTATATCCCCTCCCAAACAAACTCCACTTTATGAAATATTTATGGTTAACTACGTATGTAATGCGTAAAATTTTAATTATCAGTTATTAAAAAAAAAAAAAAAAAACATTACAATAAAAGAATGTAAAAAAAATGAGACACAGAAGAATAGCACAGAAAGTACAAATATGACAAAGAGATTTTTGTCATGTGTCAAGAAAATTTGTGAATTGCATCTTACACAACGTTCATTTATGTTTCTTCTAAATTAAAACAAAGATATAAAATTATAAAATAAAAAGGATTTAATTATCTATCTATATATATATTTCTCTTGCGTGGCGCTAAAATAGGGCTGAATTTTTAGCTTGCCGTTTGGCAGCAACCGCAGTAACACAATTAATTTGACTGATTACATTCCACCAATCAGAAGAGTGTTTTCACCGTTTAAACTCGCGTCATATTTAAAAGAAAAATTTCAATGGTTTTCATAAAATGTAAACATATTAAAACGATTCCGTTTTATTATGCGCTAATCACATAAGAGCAGAACACAGATTACTGATTTAGGAATAATATTAAGTAATCTGTGTAAATAAAAGAACAGTGAATAATCTTTCATAGTAAGCAATATGGAAAACGAAATGTTTCCGATGAAGATAATGGCGTCATTTATAAAACAAAAGATGCATTTCATCCATGAATTGAAATATTTTACTACAACTGTGTCAGTAACGGTGTCATATTCCTGTTCCTTATTCCTACACATACATAGAAGGGATTCTTTCTATTTATTTAAAGATCCTTGGTATACAGAAAATAAAATATTTCTGAAAATTACATAATTTCCAATTAATTAAAATGAATATTTAATGAAACTCAGGAATATTCAAACAATTGCTTAAATGACACTTTAATCTCGGAAGGGGTGAATGGTTCTGATAGTGAAAATGATGTTATATTTAAAAGAAAGGATTCATTCTCATATGGACTCCAAAATATTATAGCACACGGTAGAATTGTTTCAAACAAACAACCGATTTCTGGGAAAGTATTCCATTGTATGAAGGAGTTACCTCCCGGAAAAAGTGCAGAAAAAATAAGGAAATGTACAGGAACGGTTTGTTAGGAACTGCCAATGACGTCATGAGCTTAAGAGTCTACATAAAACTGAAATATTTTAATACGATTTTGTCAATATGACGTCATATTCACTGGCCTTTACATCTAATTGAGCAAATTAAAATTCAGAGCAGGAACTCTTTTTAAGCACATTACAATACATTGTCAGATGTAAGAATAACAATGGCCATTGTTTCGTTTTACGGTCACGTGATGCATTCAGATAATCAGCTTTTTGATCAAAAGTTTCTTTTAGACACATCAGAAAACGTGTTGTTTACGTTTTGTTAACTTGCCAAAAGTCTGAGGGATATTGTATGTTTCACGTCGAACTAACTTTAAATAATGTTTGTTGATTTATATTGAACTATATCTTGGTGTAGTGTTTTTCCAAGAGTTTTTAAAAATAAACTTAAGCCGTTCTGTACAATATTATGCACAGTAAGTTTTAAATTAATTGTGTTCCAAGGTAATTTTTTTTCAGTTAATTATTTTACATTTCAAAAATTGGTAAATTTCATAATGTTAAAATGATTTATACCTATTGGTAGCACCAATTAAATGCATTTTTAATTGTGATTTCAACGAAGTTTTAAAATAATGTTTTTTTTTTTACCTTAATTTTTTTTAAAATTTTCATAAGTTAAAAGGATTTTTGATAGTACTCATTATGGCTAGATTTGCTGCAAAAAGTGCTGAGCAAGCGAAGCTAGCTGGGGAAGCATAGCGATCCCAATGTGAATTGTTTCCAATTCACGGGGGTTGGCGAACGTTAGTGAGCAGGGGGCAAAGCCCCTTAGTATTGATCATATTTTGATTAAATATTTTACCTTTGCGATGAAATGGGTTACACCTTTTTATGGATGTTAATTGTTTGAAGTGTGTTTAAAGATGTAAATCTCTTTCAATCATAATGGAACTTGTACTTGACAAGAAATTTATATTTGTCATTTTACTTCGTAGAACTATTAATAACAAGCATATAAACAGGTATGTAAAAAATAACACCTTTTTCTGTAAAAAATAGTAAATATTTAATTAGGAAAAAAATTACTTAAATAACTGAACTTTCGCTTTCATTAATGAATGTCCTGAAATAACACAGTGCGGCGCAGAAGTTTATGCACAAAATAAATGTTTTTATAAAATAAAAACCATACATCGGAATGCTTTGAAATTTTTTCTGTATCTAAACAACTGGATTACAAATTCGCGTTTCGAATTCGGAAACAATTCATTGAAAGGAAAATAATAAATTATAAAACAATTAAAATTGGGATGTCGTAAAAGTTTATGCACAAAAATGAAATATTTACATTTCACAAAGCGCAAAAGTCCTTTACTTATCTATGGTGTTTCCATTGTACTTGATGAGATCGAATGTGTGATTTTCCATTGATAACACGATAGTATGGGAGGTTTCGAAAGCGAGTCTGTATCAGGCTTCCTTGATCGCTGATTTGAGCTCTTGCACTGAGTAATACTACTTACCATTCTTGTAGACGTCACGTGAGAGGATTCCCCAGATGTTCTCTGTCGAATTGAGATATGGGCTGAGTGCTGGCCAGTTCATCGCATGATATTCTGAGATCTAAGCCATTCTTTTGTTCAACGGGAAGTGTGTATCGATGCGCGTTGTCTAGCTGAAAGGTCCAGTTGGGACCCCTTAGGTGCAACAAATGCTTACTCAGAGTTTGCTGATAATTTTGTGAATTTTTTCTACCATTTAGGAAGCAAAGAGACTTTTTTCCATTGTAACCAAAAGCGCCCCATACAATGAGCGAACCGCCACTTTGTTGCCTGCTGAATATACTCTTCGGATCTTTCCTCAAGTCACACCAATAGAATGAAAACCCATCTGGACCATCCAAATTCTATTTTTTTTCATCAGAAAAAGTAACACTAATCCATTCGTCACATGTGCTGTTTTGCCCATTGAAATCTTGCTTGTTTGTGACATTGTTTCCGAAAAGGCTTTCGAGCTAATTTTTGTATGGTGACATGTGATATTTTTGATCCAAACTGATTTTTTATCTGATTAAGAGACAAATTGCCAGTTACAGACATTCTTTTAATTCTTCTATCCTCACGAAATGTGGTTTTCTCGGCCTTCCTGAGTGATGCGCATTTTTGAATTGTTTTTCACGTTGAAAAACACATTAAATACCACGTTTAGACCGATTTAAAATAAGTGAAATTTGCAGAACGTATTTACCTTCCATTTTCAACTTCCAAACTTCCACAACTTCTTCAGGCGAGAACTGTAGAGATTTCGGCAGTTTGATGACTCGTACAGCGATTTCTACACTTTATACTCTAGGAAAAAAGTCTATCCGATCCTCCACCTATCATGTTTAAAGAGAATATATATAAAATCTCATTTGTGCATAAACTTTTGCGACATCACAAAAAATGTTTTTTTGTAATTTCTGATTTTCGTAACGTTGACTTTTTTTCAAACTTGAGATATATATTTATGAACACCTACAGGGGACATTTGAAAACATTCCGTTGTACAATCTTATTTTTATTAAAATATTTGCATTGTGCTTAAACTTTTGAGCCGCACTGTATTATGATAAAATTAGATTCTGTTGGTATATTGGCACAATTTCTTTTATCATTGTGCAGCGTAAGTAGTTTTTAATAATTTTAAGTTTAGAAAAAGAGGTTTTCACGGATGATAAAAAATCCGAATAGCAATTGTAAATGTTAGATAAACTGTAAATATATTGTTTGAATAAATAGAAAGAATTATCTGGATATATATCGGTTTCAAAATTAAAAATAAATGATTGACAATGTAAAGTTTTACCTGTGTCAATTTCTGATTGTTTAATTATCATGTAATAGTTCCTGTTGTAACATTTTACAACAAAATAATAAAAATTTTCTTCATTTTCTGAAATAGTTAACGAATATAAAAATGTCAATAAATTCACGTGTTCTTTTAATAAACCTTTCCTAGAAAGAAGCTGTCGATTACTCAAAGGGAAAAATGCTTTAAATGATTTATCAGATCTATCACAATTTCATCTCCTTGTTTTGTCACCTCCATGTTATTCTAAACAAAACTACAGATTCTGCCTCCAATTTTTCTGCGATTAATTTTTAGCATTCTATATTTTCTTGGAAAATTCTCTCAGAAATATAATAATTTAAAACTGATTGTCAAAATTCAGTGCATCTAAAGCCAGTTGGGCATCCATAGATGAAGACAGCTTTTATTTATTGACAAGATTTGTATTCTAAAATATATCGCATCAAAGTCTAACGCAATAAATACAGCATTTACTCACGTGCGCCCCTCCGCCCCCTACGGATTTTACGCACCTGGTACTTTTGAAAGGAAAATTGGGTAAAAAAAAGTTTTCGTATAATTTTTCGCATTAATATTATAAAGAAATTTGAGATATAGCCTCATAGTTTTCATTTTTAAATATTCATTTGTATTATGTAGAATAAACGTATTGACGAATCAACGTCGATGAATAAACGAATAAACGAATCAACGTCAATGACTGTCAGGTTTGAGAATGGTTTGAAAATAAGAAATGCAATGACGAGAATTTAAATCAAATTTTACCTTTATTGTTACTGCGCATATTAGAGGCATTATCGTATTCTTGACCTCTTAAAAATACATGTTTAAATTTATTTTTTTTTCAAAAAATCATATAGAAGTACTGTCAATTCAGTCCCTGTAGAATGCTGAAAAGTATTCATGTTTATCAGCCTTTATATGTTGTAAACTGAAATGACTGAAGCTGACCACCCACATTTATATACACTATATAGCTATTAACCACTGGACATTTTCAATTTTAGACATTTTGTTAAATATTTAAAGATATGCTGGTCGGATATTTCTGGAACTTCAGGAATATGAAGAATATATTTGACTTCATATTTATCAATTGCGGTTTGATCAGAAGGATGATAAGGGGTCCAACAAAAAGTCAAATAATAATAATATTTGAGAACTGTAAAATAACTGTAAAAAAACTGTAAAATAAAATGTACGGAATGATCTATCACTATATCATACGAACATGTGGATATTGTACAATATGTGTATTCATTTGTGTAAGAATAGCACGTATATTCATGGCGTTATATTGATTTTTTTTTTTAAGTAAAAAATAAATCATGGATGTTTTTTGTTAATATCATGCAGAGTTTTCAACTAAATTTAACGCCAGTTTCAGAAAATTTGACAAATGTAGTAGGAATAATCTAGCGCAATTGCAATATAAATATATTAAATTTCATTTAATGAAATATGAGCAGTTGAACGACATACTTTTTATCTGCGCATGCGCATACGATAACAATTTTTTTTCATAATTTAATAGTCTATGGAACAACTCATATAAAAAAGTCAAGCGAATATCGTGAAAATTCAGAAAGATATCGGCGATAGAGTGAGCTGATTTTTAGTTGCTCTCTAAAAGTTGCTGAATGATAAGGGATTTTCTACAAATTGTCAGTTTTTATTTACTGGCTTTCAGCAAAAGAGTTAATGATTGTCAACGAGAATATTTAGAACAAATGCTTCAATTTTGATACTTTTTTCTTGAAATAGGCTCATTCTGGTGGTTTTCCAAGAATAAATAAAGCATCAATAAAAAAGGAAAATAAAAAAAATTAAAATTAAAAACGACAGTTTATGGAAAAACCCTTGTCATTTAGCTGTTTCGAGAGAACAGCTAAAAATCAGCTGACTCTATCACCAATATCTTTCTGAATTTTCACGAGAACTAACTGACTGGCCATTTTATATGAGTTGCTCCATAGAGTTGGCTATTAAATCATAAAAAAAATCATTGTTATCATTCGCGCATGCGCAGATAAAAAATATTTCATACAACTGCCCATATTTCATTAAATATTTAATTTATTTACATTCCAATTTCGCTATATTATGTCTACAAAATTTTGTCAAGTTTTTTTGAAACGGGCATTAAATTTGGTTGAAAACACTGCATGATATAAGGGAACGTGCATTGTTACTCTTGTGACCGTCAGAGCAAATTTTCACAATTATTTCCAATTCTTTTATTACAAAATATATTTAGGATAAACTTGATTCAACCACTTAAAAATACATGTGATCTACTCTCATAAACCATATGCAATTTGTAACAAAAAGCATTTTACTTGTCTAGATAATAAATGAAAATTTTGTTACTCTTGTCACCACAAAAAAATGCTATTTTCAAAAATTGTGTTTGACGCAGAAATTATGTGAATTATATGAGACTATAGAAATAAAATTTACAGAATATAACAGAATAATTATATCCTTTTAAAAAGTACTCATCTGATAACACATGAATTAGTTACATTTGATTTTGCAAAATGCTAAGTGTTACTCTTGTGACATTTTGTCCATAATGGAATTTTAGCAAAATTCAGTTTAAATACTAAACAAAATAATTAAAATAAGTTTATTTTTCCATAGAAAACAACTTTTAATGATGATTCCATTTTAAAATAACATAAAATAATGTAAAATATCTAAAATTAGAGTTTATAAAACCCTAGAGAGTTTGTCAATCTGGGAGCATTAACGTCAGCCACAATTTGATTCTTTGTTGCCAAATATTGTAGTCATCATATTCAAACTTGAGAATTTCTTTTGCTTTTCATAGCTCTTAGTACTTTATTTGATAATTTTCATTTACTAATTCAATAGTAAAACCATGAATCTTTAAATCATCATATTTTCGTATCACTTACTATAACCACATAGTAACCTCTCAATTTATGCTGCTGAACAGAATAAATCATTGTCTTCATTATCAATAATATCACTTGTAATTTCTCCTGTATCATTATTTACTTAATGAAACACAAATTCTTTGTGCGAATCATGTTAGTGTTTGGTTTGTAGTAGATAGTGTCATTTTTCATGGCTTTAAGAAATTGTATTTGTCGAATGCCCTTCGTTGTTGGTATTTTCTCTCAAAGTAATAAAACATTATTGCTCTATTTCTTTATCTGATATATGGAGTATGCTTACTTTTGTTTTTCCGTGAACAGTTTTGACAATATAAGCAGAATTCCTTATAATTGCTTTTTTAGCACGCACGTCTTTCCATGTATATCATTATACAACAATTAAATAAATCTACAATATAATAAATCTACAGCTTCTATACCAGGAGTATTTGAAAAAAAAAAAGTATGCCCAATTGAGTTAATTGAGAAAGAAATCTGATTCATTGCAGTCATATTTGTATAGTTATATTTTTGTTTAAATTGGAAAGCACAACCAACATATAAAAAAGCAAAACAGATACACTTTAGGAAAATACAATTCTATTAAAGATTGTATGTTGAAATTTTACATACGAGAGCATTTACAGAAAATTGATTGAGTTACATTGTCTGAAATAATAGTATACGATTTTACTTTATTGGGATCATACTAAATAATGACGGAAAATACAGTCGTTTGTGGATGTGACCAGTATTTCGTATTAAAATTTCGTCTTGGCATAAAAATGTACAGTTTTCCGAAAATTCATTGGCATAACGTTTCTTTGAAAAATGGTTATTTTTTCGACATTATCAAAATAATCCTGTGTACAAGATTGAATGAATGTGTGCCATAGAAATGGATTTATTTGCTTTCGAAAATCTTGTAAACAATCAGAAATGGTTTCTTCAACTGTTTTTTTTTTTTTTTTTTTTTTTTTTTTTTGAGAAAGTAACAGTATTGGCAAAATGTTGATAAACGTTTTGTCAA
The DNA here is from genome assembly GCA_963932465.1 of Maratus speciosus. NCBI lineage: Eukaryota > Metazoa > Arthropoda > Arachnida > Araneae > Salticidae > Maratus > Maratus speciosus. The sequence continues at coordinate 316,876,195 of OZ010787.1, read as the reverse complement.
TAGCAGAACGTTTTTCAACGATTTGCTATTTACAATAACTTACAAGAAGTTCTGTATTATGGGCTTCCGTTTCAAATAGTTCTTCGATGTTATCTTCGCAAATTAGACGTTCTTATTTCGTACATTCTAATTATGATGTATCCCAGCAGACAAAGTCCTTAAATCCTTCACAGGAATGCAGGAAATACACCAGTCACTGCATTATGAATTTCTTGAATGTTTCCTCGACAACGACAAATGCAGATATTCTGATGAATAATTTTCTATTGTTTTACGAAACTGGGCTTTAAAGCTGCAAAGGTATCTCCGATTTTTCAATTTAGGAAAGTTTCTTTAAACAAAAAACGTATTCTCTTAGTTAAGGTCACCTAGGATTGATGAAATTATGTGACCCTTTTCACTCCTAACTAATGTAGTTTTAGCTGAAGAATGACCTCTTTTTAATTCTTCATCGACATAAAATTTTCCAAAGCTGTGGAGTTAGATTTTTTTTTCGTTACAGAATCTAAGGTTAGCTAGTTCTCTACTGTTCCTTTTCTTAATATTTCCATTCTCTTTCTTTAGCTTTTGCTGGCTCTAAAACTTTTCTTCATTTTATCATAATATATTTTATTTTGTTTCTTTCTCACATCAACATATTCAATTTCATTCTTATTTTTTCTCTACAATTTTTGGCGCTTAGTAGAATTTTTCTTGCTCTTTAAAACAATGTCGTGTATAAGAAGCAATATTAAAATCTTTCCTTTAAAAATACTATCAGAATCCTTTCCATAAGAGTTTCTATAAGAATCTCTGTGAGTCATACAGCAGAATTTACACTGTAAAAAAAAATCTGTGAAGTTACTAAAGTTTTTCTAGGAAACTGGGATTCCTAGAACTTTTCATGTAACGGCAACAACAAAATTTCATGTAACAGACACACTTTTGCGCCGAAAATCAAAAAATCTGTAAGGTTACTAAGAATTTTTTTGGAAACTGGAATTCCGAGAACTTTTCATGTAACTGCAGCCAGGGTTACAATTAAAAGTTTAGTAAGGTTACTGAAATTTTAGCAGATTCATTTGTAAAGTTACAGATTTTTGTAGCTTTACAAAAACTAGTTTTGTAGATTTGCAGCTTTTTTCGTACAGTTACAGTTGAAAGTTTAGTAAGCATGTAACTTTACATCTGTAGACCTACAGAGTTTTTTTTACAGTGTAGTAAACGAAGCTTTATAATGCCTATAAAATATCTGATCAAAGACCACGTGCTTTAAACCAATAGCAAGCACACAAAAATGACACGAGTTCAGTTGTTTTAATCTATCTTTAATTACTTATCATGATTATTTTATAATCTTAACCCTTAAATGCCGGGCGTTGCCTTTCGGCAACGTACCCAATTTAGGCTTATAAATACTATTAGAATAATATTGAAGCTATAATGCCTAATGTTACCAATAAAATACTTTCTGAAAATATCATTAAATCAATTTTGAACATTTAGGTGGCAACACTTGTGCTGTTTAAGTATAAAGATAGATTTTATTTTTTCAATTATTGATACATGTTCTTTTTGTTTTGTTTGGAAGCTTGCGAAATACCCTATTTTGTTCTGCAGTGAACAAGTAAAATTTATTTCTTATGATAGTTCTCACAATTCTTGTGTGTTTAATATTATAGAATTTTATCAAGGAAAATTACTTTTTCAATGAAACACCAGTATTGCCGATTAGTAACAAACAGTGTTTTAGCCGTAAACCATACTTAAAACAAAATATAATTTCTTAAAGTATTTTTTCTATTATTTATTTTAAAAAAGAACGCTGAAAAACATTTTTAAAATAATTTTTGAAAACTCAGGCATTTAAGGGTTAAGTAATAGCAAAAATGAATAGAAATAAATCCATCCATTAAAAAAACACTAATAAAAATAATTTATCTTCCTTAAAATTTACAAAATAACCTTAATTATGGCTAAAACTATTTAAAAAACTGTTCTAATAACGGAGAAAACAACTAAACTTTAATCATTCTGTTTGTTTTGGTTGTAACGCAGTTTTATGTCAAACTATGGACAAAAGTGTCATGTGTTACTCTTGTGACACAGACGTTTGTTACTCTTGTGACAACACCCCAGAGCCTATTCCATGCATAGTATAAACAAAATATTTAATCTAAAAACTGTCTTATACCTCGAAATCAGAGAATTAGAAGTTCTGGGTAAAAATTTTAAGTAGTTTTTATAAAATTATAACTTTAATATGTTTTCTCTTACTCTTGTGACATTTAATTGTCAACTAATAAATAAAGTTAAAATTGCATTTAATACCTTAGATAAAGCCTTTTAACTACGTAGATCTGACGGATATAATAATATCTTATTATTTTCAATCCATAATAATTTCATTTAATCAACAGAAGTAAAAAAAGAAATATGGAACTCAATAAGTGGATTTTTATGTTCAACTGTAAATTAATTTTAATACTGTCAGTTTTCAGCCCAGTCTCGGTGTAGACTTATTCTTATGAAATTAAAACTTACAAATTCATATACTGCAACTCTTTAGCTTTAAATTGATGTATCACACTTAGATTACCGTTTAAAAAGAAATTTCAGCAAAAATTTTCTATTGCCGTGGACGTTCCCATAAACAAAAAACATGCAAAAATTTTTCGAACTTCAAAAAATCAACATATCTTCTATTCGTTCTATTCTTACACAAATGAATACACATATTGTACAATATTCACATATTCGTATGTTATAGCAATAGATCATTTCGTGCATTTTATTTTACAAGGTGATCCCAAATATTATTATTTTTCTTTGCTTATTTTGTTGGCCTCCTAACTGTCCTTCTGATCAAATCGCGATTCATAAAGATGAAGCATATGAGGTTAAACATATTCTTCATAATCCTGAAGTTCCAGAAAAATCCGACCAGTGTATCTTTAAATATTCGTGAAAATGTCTAAAATTGTAAGTGCCCGGTGATTAAAGGCTATATAGTGCATTCTGCATGTGGGGGTCCGGAGTACCATACAAAGTAACTGAAAAATGCTTATTTTGTTAATGATATCTATCTATATTATAAAACGTAAACATGCCCGTGAGTAACACTGACGTCATATCAACGGTGGCAACGATCATAACAGTCTATTTGGAATTTTTAACATTTTTCGCAAGTGCATTAATTCCAAACATCCTACAGTTTGAATTTTTGTACTGTGCGATAGAGGGAAAAAAGGCACTTTTAAATGAAATTTATCTGAAAAACCCATTAATTTACTGATTTTTTTAATGGTTTTTAAAAATAGTTTTCATGTATGACTAAAAAAAATCTGTCTCTATCGTGTGTAGCCCGGTTACAACATTTTAATCCGTTTGCATTTAAAGCAATATAAACATTTCAGCGTCTGTTTCTAGTTTTAGTTTCTAGTTTGTTTCTAGTTGACAGTCTATAGCAAATTTAAAACTTCTTTAATAAATAAAGGAATAAATAAGAAACAAAAAACGAAACACAAAGTTAGCAGAAATGTCGAACTACGCACTTTAATCATAATCAAAAGGATTGCTGTAAATATTGAATTCTTTGCTAATTTCTTCGGATAAGCTCTGCCGTGAGATAATACAAAAGTATCGATTTTAATAAATTTCAAAACTTAATTGAATAAATGGTGATTTTCCTATAACCCTTTAAGACCGGTGGATTTTTGGTAGAAATGAATAGTTTTGGTGGTTTCTCCTAATTAATAGGATCATATTTAATTTTTAAAAATACCCGATATCAGGTCATGCCAAGGGAGGATGCACGCAATTCTGTGGGTGCAGGCTCGATTTTAAATCGCACAAACAGAGGAATTTTTTTTTTTTTACTTTTTCTTTAGGATCACCTACACAATTGTGTAGGTCAGGTCTTAAAGGGATAAAAGTCCTTTTTGGTTTTGTTAGCGTACAAATAACAAATATATATTAAATGTAAAAAAATATTAGAGATTCCAATTAAAAATGATTTACACCTATGTTCCGTAGACAGGGCAGCATGATCTCTAACCCGATTAGCCAAAATTGCATAGCCTGGTTATATTTAACTTTTAATGTCCAGTAAAACGTGTGTTTTGTTCTCAATATTGCCTGCTATATACGAGAGTACTTAAAGTCAGGGTCTTCAGTTATATGCTGCTTGTGTTCTAACATAAAAGTATCAAATCAAGAAAAAATGTGTCATTATTTATTTCATGATTCTATTCCTTTAATTGTACAAAAAATGAAAATTATTATTATTTTTTTTACCATTTCTTTAATTTACACAATATTATCTGTACGAAAATTTCTCTGAAAACTGGATATTATTTTTTCTGTTCTCTCGTAAGTTCAATGCTCAAAGTACACATCCCTACAATTTCAATGCAGTATTTCAATAAGGAAGCTTTTCTGGATCCATGAATAAATTCATTCCCTGAGCCAATATGTCCCCTATTTTGTTTTTACATCTACATTTGCCCAGCCACGGGTAAACTGAAAAGTACTCAGAAATAATTTAAATTTAATGTTCCTAACGAATAAGATCAATGTAGATTAGTTATAAACATACGAGGATGGGTAAAAAAAAAATTACAAGGGTAATAAAAATATTTATTAACAATATATAGAAAATGCAAAAGGGAATTAAGAAACATACTTGACGATAACTTTTCAACATAATCATTAAATCTATTTAGACATTTATCTGAACATAAGACCAACTTGTTTAACCCGGCTTGGTAGAAATCAAGTCACTACCCATTGTGACAGTTCTTGGCGGATCTTTTCACATCACTGTCTGAAGAGAACCTTCTTCCAGATAAGAGTTCCTTCAATTTCGGAAAAAGGAAATTGTCATTGGTGCCAAATCTGGGCTGTATGGGCGGGGGGGGGGGGGGGGCTCCAGATTTATCGCTTGAACTTTTGCAATAATTCTTAAGTTTCGCGTGAAGTATAGGGCTTGACATTGTCACACAGGAGGATGAAACCTTCACTCAACATGCCAGGACACATTATTTGCCCATAAGAAACAAACCACGGTTCACACCTCCGAGCGAGGTCACTTTCCAAACTTTTGCAATTTTAATTGCTGTGACGCGGCTGCGAACTTAGACTACCTACCTGCACAACTACTGTAAGACAACTAGCGCTATCTGTCTTCACTCTGGGGGAAAATATTCAATCCACAATAAATACTTTTCAAATGCTGCTGCTTGTAATGTTTTTTTTTTTTTTTTTTTTTAATCCACCTTCGTAGTTATAGTGCAAGTCATTTTTTACAGTATTAGCTTATGTAAAATATAAGTGAAGCAGGATATTCATGTATCTCCCCTTTGGCTTAAATTTTTGGCGCCTGTGTGGCGCAAGACATATTGGGTCAGCGCGCCCCTGCTTTTATATGCTAAACCATTAGGCATGTTGGCCACTCAGAAAAATTATCCTTCTCAGTCTCCTAGGAAAAAATGTTTTCCGACTGATCTGTCTGTCAATATATGAAAATTATTAGGGTGAAGGATCGCAAAGTCTCACTGCCTTTAGGGAAACCATTGAATGATACTCTCCCATATATTAGATTCACGACCTAATCATTTGTTTCTTCATGTAGGAACAAAAATTTCAAATTTAAAAATACCCATTTAAAAAAAATCTAAGTTCACTTGTGCTAAAATACATATTTTTAAAGTAGTTGAAACCATACACTTTGTTACCAGCTTTTCAAATTCTAGAAACTGAAAATAACTTCTCAATAATATTTTTTAAATTCTCATTAAAGGGCTGCACAGGCCGAAATTTCCAGGCCCGGGACTGGACCGACCTGAACGGCAGATATCTTGGCCCGATCCGACCCGATGTAAAAACCAAAAGTACATCTCGGGACCAGACCATTTATATTTACGCAGTTCACGGCCCATCCCGAGTAAATTTTTACAAAAAATTCTGATTTTTCTTAATATACAATTATTATTCTTTTAGAGAATACTGCTGAAATTTTTACAGTATATTTCAGACTATGAGCCTGAAACCATAGAATACAAAATAGCAACATTAATCATCACCAAAACTCTTATGTAATTGCAATCATATAAAAACTCATTAACAAATAATGTAGTTTAGAATAAAAGGAAAAAGACTGTTAAAAAGATCATAACTTTGGAAGCTATATAAAAAAATAAAGTAGATTTCTGTAAATATTTCTTTGTTATTTATTAAGTAGGGGAGGTAGGGGAGGTATGATACACTTTTTTTTTAGTAATTTTTTACAACCCTTAGAAACCTATTTTTAAGCAAATTTTTCATGTTTTCTTATAAAGTGACCTTTTATTCATTTATTAAAAATATTGTGAATTAAAAAAATAATCATTCAAAAAATATATCCCAATTATTATGAATGGTTACTACTGTGTCAAATCTCCCCATTGCTGGGGAGGATTGATACACTAGCAAGGGAGATTTGATACATTGTTATGTAAATTGAAAAAAAAATGCAGACAATTCAATTTATGTATCATACAATTTTTAATGATAAATCTTGAAATATTTAAGTCAAATTTAAAAAGAAATGACATTGATATATTTTTGTTTCAGAAATGTTTTTTACAAAAATATTGAAACAATTGCTATTAACACAATTTTTAGAAAATAAATAATGAAAAAAAAACCCTAGAGATCTTGCTGCAACGAAAAGTGAACATTGCTGATTTGCAAAAAATTGAACATAAATTTAGCACATTAAAGATTTCTTTAACCCTTTCAGGGTAAAGCATTTTCGATGCTAAAGTGTTGAATAAATGAATGGCGCCGGAATTTGCCAACAAATTTAATTGGAAATAAGAAAAGGACTATATTTCACTTTCATATTAAATGGAATTTTTTTTACCAAAATGCTGTTGCCAATGTGGCGTTTGGGAATTAAAATTAAGTGGTTTCATAAACATACCACCACCCCTGAAGTGGTTGAAAGAAAAACTAATATCTCTATCATTTTGGTAAGTAAAATCGGGTGGATTTAATGCCTTTTTAATTTTCCCTTCGTCAATTATACAAGCATCTTCCCTTTCAGGCCATTTAAAGTTTTTCCTTCCACATGACGAGTAAAGCGAACTAACCATCTATCATCGTACTGATTTTCTATGTAACTTACATAATGTTTATGAATATTCTCTTTGTTTTCCCTTACCAATTTCAGTAGCTCTTACTGTAAAACAATAATGAATATTACAGTCCTATATTAGTTTACAACTTAAAAATCTATTAAATTTCAAATATACAAGTGTATCATTTCTCCCCAGCACTAATGTATCATTTCTCCCTATTATGCCTTATTGGACTTTCAATCACTTTGTATAAATGCAGTTGCAAAATGCCAATCTGCTTTCTGGTAAAACTGACCCTAACAATGTGCTTTACAAATAAAAAAAATTTCAAGATATTATCTTCACAATAATAAGAATTATGAAAGAAAATCAGCATTTAAAAAAAATTACATTGACATTCCAAAAGTCTTCAAAATTAAAAGAAAAAACACGTTGTCAGTTCTTCACTGCTAAGTCCAGCTAATGATGACCTCTGCTAATAAAATAAGACTTCACATCTGTTACAATGGCTGTTAATGCCATTTGTTGAGAAAAATTGTCAATGTATCAACCCTCCCTATGTATCAAACCTCCCCTACCTCCCCTATATTTCCAAAGATTCCTTTAACAAAATTTCATTATCACTAATACTTTTACAAAAATAAAGAGTAATAAATAAATAAATAAATAAATAAATGCCTGATATTTACCTTTATGTTGGACATGTTAATTTCAGTACTGATGTTGTCAAACTACCATCGGCTCGTTCAGCACATTTATAACTTATTCTGGGCCCAGCTAGGTTCATTGAAAATTGTTCAAATTTTGTCAGCTTAGTTTGATCCTTTCAGGATTATCAGTCGATTTCAGTACCGACCGAAAAATCTCTTTTTTATTAGGGTGGGGGCTTAGGGCGAAACTCATGATAGCAGATCACGCAATCTCCACTAATCCAATTGGCCAGGGAAACCGTCCTAGGGAAGGGAGAAACAAGGAGGTAGAGCTTTCTTTGCAGATTGGGTCAGCCGGAGATCCCGTGATTTGCCGTCATGAACTCCGTTCTAAGACTGATAAAAAACAAGAGATTTCTCGGCTGGTATTGAAGTCGGCCGTGGGTCAGCCCACTTATCCTTTTTTTATCGGCCCGGCTGGCCAGTTTATCTTTCTTATCCCCTCCAGTTATAAATTAACTTCATTCTACACGCCCGGCCCGTTTGAAAGTTTGTGTACATTTTATATGCGCAGTACTATCCGCATGACGGACCTTGATCTGCGTTTAGGCACGCGCACATCTCTAACTCACAGATATTGTTATGATGTGATTTAAGGGGTATAGAAAATTAAACGCATATATTAAAAAAGAAAAATATATAAAAGAATAATTAAAAAATTTATTTTACCTGTTATCAACTTAATTCAAATATTCGAATATCTATTTCAAAATATTCGGAGAAAAGAATGCAGGTGGGATTTGCGTTTAGAGGCATCTGGCTTTAGGGTAAAGCGGGAATATACTTTTGTGGTCTGAAAAAGGTAAAAAAGAATCTTTTCTTAAAAATGTGGTTTCATGCGTTGAAGTAACTTTGGCTCTTTTGGCAATAAGCTTGTCTAAAAGGGATTTGGAATTTCCGTTGTGTAAGTCTCGGCATATTTTGTTCTAGGCTTCGTAAGGGATCTGTGTTGCTCTGTTTATCTCATTATTTAATAAGTTTGTCATTGAGTTTTCGTTCTGGTAGCGTTACACAAAATCTTTCATTCAGGCAGTTTAGGTGATGTCCTGTTACACAGATTGGTCCTAGGCGGTTTTCTTGACCAGGTAAATTTGTCGGCCTGTACATTTTTTATCGTGTCTGGTATTTCGAGTTATATTCCGTAGACTGTGACAATGACATCCATTTTCTAGTGCGTGAACAATGAACACAAACTTGGAGTTGTGTAATTAAAAGGTAAGTTTCATAATCATGCGTTTATTAAATAGGTTGGTAAATTTTAACATAGACTATTCACCGTTTGAGACATTTAATGTGCTCACAACTATTATAATGCCAAAGATAGAACAACTACTTATCTCAGGTAAAGTCCCATTTAAAAATTAATTACACTTTTAAATATGAGTATTTAAGTCTGGACATGGCCTGAAGTGGAAGGACTTCATGAGTTGTACATTTAATATGTATGGTTTAGCTATAATAATTACTTTATGTCAATATATATGTTGTTCGTATATAAGAATTCAATGTTGCATTCTAAAGAATTTAATGCTTAACCAATGATTTAACTTCTAATTATCATTAACCCATTAATGCCGGTTGGTACGAAAATCTGCCATTAGAGAAATACGAAAATTTTAAATATGAAAACCAATATTTTAGTAAGGAAATCTTGTTATTACTTAATCTCAGACTTTGAGAGATCAAATAAGTTAAAATTACAATATGGGAAAACTGGTGTCAACTGGTACCTAGGTATTAAAAAGGTGTAAAAGAAACTCGGCATTAATGGGTTAAAATTATTAAAAAAAAGTATGTTCAACGTAAAATCCGTTATTACTTTGAGTAGTGTTTTAAATTTTATATTGAATTTAAGGGATTGTCTTCTTTTTCTTTTAAAGAAAGTTATATAACAGTAATTACATTGCTTATTTTGTGAGTGCATAATTAATATTAGTAACATGCCTGACTGAACTAATGACACATAAGTTTAATCAGAACACAACGCGACGATAAATTTAATATTTTATTTTAAATGATTATTTAAAGATTTTCAAGAGAATTTAGCTAAAGGGTTTTTGTTTATTGAAATGAATCTCTAGAATATATGTTTATAAATTGATCTTGTACCTTAATAAAATTAAAAATGTATCTATATGTATTTAAAGACCTTTTAATGCAAGAGTCAGATATACATTGTGTAATTAACAATAATTTGATAATAAATAAATAAGAAAGGATATATAAATAAAGAATAAATAAGTAAGAAAATAACAAATCACATACATTTAAATACATACCTATTTATACTTATACATTTTATGTATAGTAATGGCCAAAATTCTGGAAACTTTTGTGAAAAGCTGCATTTTTAAAGTTTAATGGTTCATAACACCACTTTTGCTTTAATACTATAAAATTATAATACCACTGGAAATCTAATTTAATCCAGAATGTAATGCAAGAAATGTCATGAAGGGATGTTTATTAGAAAAGCATTTATAAAGCAGCAATTTGGAACATATGTAATAAATGAGATATACAGAAATTATTATAGTGTCAGTTAATACTTAGTTGCATAACACATATTTTAAATTACGTCCTTACAAAGACTTCCCATGGAGTGAATCAAGTCTTTTAGCTCTGAAGATGTTATAATGGGATGCAAAGATTGAATTATTGTTTCTATTAATTGATTTTATTGCTGGTTTTTTTCTGCGCCACAAGTTTTATCAGTCGGCTCCATAGATTTTCAATTGGGTTAAGGTCCGGCCTATTCCCGGGACATTCAACACTGGAATATGATTATTTTGAATACACTTTTTACACACTTTAGCAACATGATATGGAGTTTATCCTGTCGAAAAATAAATGCTTCATTATCTTGGAAATGATCACGCGCCGAAAGATTGAGTTGGGATTGAAATATTTCATTTATGTATTTCTGGGCCATGTATTTCTATGCCCATTAATCACACAAGTTTTGCCCACACCTTTTAACAACTCCATATCATAGCACTGACCGGATCTTTCACGGTGTAGTGCAATTAGGATCCAAATCTTCTCCAGTTCTTCTCCTTACGGATTTTATGCCATCACTACAAACAGGTCGGTTTTGATCTCGTCAGACCTAATAACACTGTCCAACTATTTCGCTCTCCAGTTAAGATAAATTTAGCCCAGTTTAATCATTTCAATCTTTGTTGGGGAGATAAAAAAATATTTTTCTTGGAATTCTAACATTTAAACAAAATCCGAACAGTTTTTGCACTAAACATCATATTTGCTTGCGCTATTTCACCTTGTATACATTCAGCAGGGCTGCCACAGCCGACTATTTTTCAATTCTATCTTTTAAAACAGAAAATTTTCACATACACTGACAACATCTGCAAAAGAAATATACTACAAAATTTATTTTCTTAAAATAGTGGTGCTAATAGAATAAAAAACCAGTCACCTGTGACAGCTTTGATTCAGATGATTTTAATCTGTCTCCTATGCACAGTTTCTTAATTTTTCTGTCATTGAAAAATTTAGAAATGCCACCTCACATTTCCACAAATTTGCCATCTAATTTCTTCAAAACTGTAACCGTGTTCAATTAACAGTACTATTTTATATCACTTTATGGATGACCAGTGAATTCTTTGTGCCATTTCTTTAATTTTCCAATCTTTTACTTCCAACTCTGATTTTGTATATTATTGATATTTTTTACATGTGTACTTTGTTATTGTATTTCGCCTAGTGCTTTATCATAATACAAAGTGCAGTGTGTCCATAAAATCATGATGCACTTTTGACCGGTCACAGGAAATCAACGAAACAAGATGGAAATGTGAAATCTTCCCCAAATAAAAGAAAAACGCTCCAAGTTTCATACCTGTTCAGTGCAGTTCGATGTGGCCTCCATTTGAAACAGAGAATCACAGACGTTATTCACTCTGTTACACCAGGCGTCCTTAACTGTGTGTGGGAAGAACTTGAATAGATTTTTTACATGTGTGTAGGGCAACAAATGGAGGCCACATCGAACTGCACTGAACAGGTATGAAACTTGGAGAGCTTTTCTTTTATTTGGTGAAGATTTCACACTTCCATCTTTTTTCGTTGATTTCCTGTGACCGGTCAAAAGTGCAGCATGACTTTACGGACACACTCTATTTATATTTAATCATTTTAATGTTTTGAGCGTTTGAATTTTTTTTTTTTTTCACTGAGCATATTTTTTTATTTTAGCTGCAATTGAACAAAAAAAATATGTATTTTTATGTATATTACATAATATGATAATGTAGTTAACGTGGTTGTTTAGTTACTACACATGCTAGGATTCCACTGAGATAGTTGAGCTCAGAGTGTACCAAGACTCGTTTCCTAAACATAAAAAAAGAGAAAAAAAAGCTGTTTCTTTCAATATAGTAAGGTTTCCAATGTTTAGTACCTATACTCGGACTTGATTTAAGTTTCAGAAACCATTTCAGTTTTTATGTTTAGTTTGTGAGCATTCTGTATATTTCACAAAATATGTTTTTATTTTTTAATTAGTATTTAATGGCACCTGCGACACACCGATGGGAAAAATGAAGGTACTTTTAATGTAAAAGTTAATAGTAAGTATTTAATGAAAAAAAAAACAAAAACACCTAAGTCTGTAAGTTTTAAACCTTTTCCCCTTAAAGTAGCATATTTTAAAGTTTATATAACATGGAAAATAATTACTATTTACACATGTTTATTAAATACAGTCGCTTAACCTCTACATACCTTTGATTAATAATTTGATAATTATAGATATAATAGCGCTAAGTGTATAACGCTTCCGGAGTGAATTCATCCGGATCTCATTTCGTATTATCATTCGGCCATTTTTATTCAAAATTATTTTTTCGAATAAAATTTCATAAAAGTTACATTCTTAGAAAGATTATTCAAAATCAATTAACATTTGAAAGATGACTTACATTCAATTCAATTATGTATATATTCTGAGATAACTTCAGTTGAAATTACTTTGGCAGTTCAATCTCCCTCCTCCATAAGTGAACATTCGTTTGTATCGCATTCATTGCGAACTTTTATGCTTTGTTGGCGCCATCTATCGGTAGTTAAAATAAAAAAAGTTTCTTTTGAAATTCTTTGAACTCTGGAGACATTGGGTTTGTTGTTGTGGTTGTGTTTATGAAGGCCGATTATCGACACGAGGGAGCCCTTCATGGGGGTTTTTCTAAGGAAACCTAACCCGTATTTACGCTTGGAAATCCAAGGTTCAAAGAAAACCACGAAAACTCGGAACGATTAGGCCGACGGGCGCCGTCTACCAGCTTCGAGAGCAGAACCTCTCTGCCACTGCTGGGGCCCTGAAGACATTGGGATAAAATGAATAGGTTTTCTTATAAAATATAATTGGACTATCAGGAATATATTATATATATATATATATATATATATATATATATATAACACTAAAAAATTAAACACTAAATTAAATACTATTAAACACTAAAAAATATATAATTAAACATAAATAAATCATAAAGAATATAGTATATTTTTTTAAATATGGTTTATCAGTTAATCGTTTAATATTAATTAAATTATGATTATACTTTGAGAAAAGCAAATTGGAAAATTTGTATTGATAGTTTAAATAAAGTTTTTTAATAATGAGAGTAATAATGAGCTCGAAGTAGCTAGGAGTCGTTCGGTAGTCTCAGTGCATATATATCAATGCAATTAAAATTTTGTATTTTTGTATTTAGTAGGGAAAATAAATTTGTAATTTAATAAAAGAATTTGAGAAAAAAAATCTGTTAATGTAATTAATAGTTCAATTTACTTAAGTGATAAAAGATCATTTTTAATGATCAAAACTTATTACACGTTTCTTTAAGCATGTTTTAAAAAAATCAGGATTTAATCTGAGTTGAACTTTTTAAATTTTAAGTTATATATTTATTATTTTGGCGCCAGCTATCGACAATTAATCCACGAAGGACTCTTATTTTATTTATTTTTTTTTCTTCTGATTCATAAGAAATTGAAGGTTATTGACTTTTTTTAAAGCAATGAACGAAGACGAAAGTTAATTGACAATATGTTTTAAAATAGCATTATTAGTTCTAATTTGCATGTTTTTTGTGAAGTAGTTCTTCAAATTTTGTGAGTGAAATTCTTTCTTGCAAATTAAGTTTCAATGATAAATGGGCTGTTTTTATATTCCCCCCCCCCCCCACACACACACCTGATTCTATTAGATAAGATAAAATTTATTACTTCATAATTCTTTTTATAATGCAATGCTATATCATTCTTTTGAAAATGCAAACACGCCATTCTGACGGGCTATCTTCTAGTTTGTTTAATAATACCATTCAATAATAATAGGAACCACTTTATATTTTGTTAAAAGGAAATTAAATTAAAATTTTTTAAATAAAACATTTTGAAAATTATGAAAAAATAAATAATATATTCTTTTACAATTACAATATTAATATACTGGAATCCATTGTGTTAAATATTATTATTAAATGGAGTGTTTCTAATGGCCATAAAATATTCGAAAGTGATAGGTTTAGTAGCTTTTGTGTAAAGTGTATCAAACGGACACAGTAGGAAAATAAATTAAGCAAAGATAAGTCGAAGTTAAACAACTGTTTTTAATAAACATATGTAAATAATAATTATTTTTCATGTTATATATATACTACAATATGTATACTTCAAGAAGTAAAAATTTAAAATTCATAGATTTTTTTTTATGAAATATATTTTTTTTAACTTTGCATTAAAATTCTTTATTTTTCCCGTCAAGATATCACATGTGCCCTTAAAAACATTTGAAAATTATTATAAAATCACCAAAGTCATTTACTTTAATTGAAACACAGTTTAAAAAAATATATATGAAAGTAAATATGAAACTTTATATTTAAAATAAATAATCAAATGGAAGTTTCATTAAAAGGAAAGAGTTTGCGCAGAATTTCTATACGGGATATAAACCTCTTCAAGCGTTGAGAAAACACCAACATAACCGTAAAAAATATCAGTTTAATGAAGACCGCTTAAATAAACTTGTGTTGTATCTTTAATGTAATAGAAAGACATCACAAAAAGGAAACGTAGACTAATATTTGATTACTTTTATTTCAAACAATGATAATAAAAAATGTTTACTTTTTATACATCAGTGAATTCATTAAGTAAAGTAAAAATATTGATTTGGAGTAAGGCGAGATACTTTTAATGATTGAGTGGATGGTAATCATAGACGTCACTCTAATGGCTTAGAACATGATAGCTTTTTTTGTGGAATTTTGAAAAGAAACTTAAATGGCGTTGAATTCAAGCGAGAGTAAAAGTATAAATAAATAAAAATATCATTTAATTATTATAAAGATAAATATGAACATTAGATAAAATAACAAGCATGCGAATTGCGAAATAAATATAATATAGGGAGAATTATATATTATTTAAAAAAATACATGTAACGTCATAAGTTAAAAAAAATATTGTTATTTATGGAATGCTCTTAGAAACTTTACTTTAAATTATAGAGTTACTCTCAAAAATATTATCATATTTACTTAATTATTTGTTAGAATTTCTGGAAGACATTCATAGAAGTAATAAAAAAAATAGCTCTTGCTTCTTTTGTACAGCATATATCATATATATGGTAATGTATCTCGCTTCAGAAACAGATACAGAATGTTTTGGATGAAAAGAAGTGATTGTCATACATTACAAATCTAACGTAACAAGTCTTTTTCTAAAAGTTTAATGGTAGATTACAAATACATACACACTGGTAGTTTAACAACTTGTAGCATTAAAAAAGAACAGCAATACAATTTCCAGTTTATTTAAATAGATCATAATTTAGGTTTACAATGCAGTTTACTTTCTACATTCGTTTGGATCAATATTTGTGAACTTTAAATACTATTTGAAATCTTAGTTTTTTGCTTAATCAGTCTAAGCACTATATATGAATCTAAACTATATTCAGTCAATTTTAAAAAATCCAACCACCATTTCGTTTAAATTCGTACTTTGCAGACAATTGAGAAATATAACAATGTACTACTAATACTATATATTATATAACATAATAATATTTCATAAAATAATTAATTAAATATGATTCTTTAAAAAATTAGTTCATGCATGGCTTCAATGAATGGCAATTTTAAATATTTCTATGGTTTTCATAAGTTACGCAGCACGCATAAAAATAACGTACTTAAATGAAAGCATTTTCATCCACTAATATTTCCATTTATAACTACTGACTTTTAATGTATGTAACTGAAAAAAAGGAATAAAGGAACCTGTTTAACTTCTTTTTCATAATTGTATAAACACTAATATAAAAGTGGTATTTATAAAAAATTCTGCATAGATTTTTTTTCTATAGATTATGAAGAAGTGGAATTACAAAGATTAAATTTTCATGATAATTGGTAAATGTTTTGTTGGCCTTCACAAATGGAAGATGGTTTGGTTGTATGGATATTTATGGTGCAAAGTTCCTACAGAGACATGCTGTAACACATAACTGAATGGACGAAGCTTTCCATCTCTTGTAGGTTGTACACCATAATTTTCAGTTGGGAGAACAGAAGTCCATACACTAAAACTGAAGTGTAAATTATGATAAAAAAGAACTACATTTCCTAAGAATGAAAGATACTCTTATAATTTTTTCAGCAAATTTCATGATTTCTTCTTCTTTTTTATATTTATTTTTTATTCTTCGTTTCATTTTCTGCGTAATTCTTTCGTTACATTCTCGCATCTGTAAGCTCCGTGTAATAATTTTGTGAAGAATGAGAAGCTTAATTAATTAATAGTAATCAATATGTTTTTTAGCACAGGTTGTTTATGTTTAACAAAGTATGTTCTTTTTACTACCTAGAGTAGTTTATCGCTCTTTCTGCCTATTTTAGAGTTTTAAATAATTCCTATCCTTAGACCATTTTTGAATCTATAAGAATTAATATTTATGGAAACAAACTCTTAAATTCCTTTAACTTTTCTGTTACAAAATGGCAATCAAATAGGAAAGAGCGAAGAAGTGTCAGTTCTAATGAGAAATTTAAGAAAAATATCACCACACAATTTTTTATGTTGCAAATTAGCTAAAAAATTCTAAATTTAAAAAATGATACATGTAAACGCTGTAAAATTTCTCGAATTTAATACAACATTATGTATTAACTGATAACGTTTATTAACTGAACCAATGGAAGTTTGTTTCAAATTTTAGCAAGAAATGATTATGAATAAAAGAATTAGCTGAATGAAGGAGTACAACAAAGGAAACATAGCTCCGTTAATCACATAGTTCAATATGAATACAAGTTATTTTAAGCTAAAACAAAAGTATGGTATTTTATATCGAGTGTCTCTTCTTGGCATGTAATATTTCACATTCCAGATGAAATACTTATCATTTGGCACGTAGTTTCACATTTCGGTCATCAAAATTCATCTTATTTACTTTTAGAAACTCTTAATATTTATTCCACATGTTTCAAAAGTTTCATGATTTACAACATTATCTACTAATATATAAGTGTCTCAATGCTAGGCAAACAAGGTATAAAACGTCATATAAATGTGAACGTCCAAACAGTATTAAATCGGATGGATTATCAAATACTTATGCTATACAGAATAAATTTTATCTCGCTGGAACTCTACAACAAGAAAAAAGTCTTATAAAACTTTCTCGAAATTTTTTATTCATAAAGCAATACGTAACGGGATTGCAACAAGAAGATGTATAAGCCAGTAGTTGTAAATAAGATATTCCTTTGTATCCAATATTACTGTAGACTATCGCTGGATCAAACAGAGAAATTGTATTTACCGTGTAAAGTGGTGTCCAACAAATGAAAAATTCTAGAACAACCACAAATAACATCTTGATGACTCTTTTCTTTTGTACAATTCCCTGTTCAATGTTGTTTCTACGCATGATTGGTCCAGATATATTACTAGGATATCCACCACATGTGGTAGATGTTGGTGAAGACGTCAAACTGGTCTTGAAACTTGTTGAAGTTTTCCAACTGTCGCGAACATTTTTATCTGGAAAACAAAATAATAATAATAATAATTTTTCAGATATAAACGAAATTAAGAAATCTAGTATGGGAAACCAAAAGAACAAAAACCTTCCGCTAATTTGTGCATTTTTAGGTAGCTTTCATTACAAAAAGCTACCTATTGCAGCCATTCGGAGGAAAGCGATTTCAAAAAATTTTGGTATATTTTCATCGATCATAACCCCCAGACCCCGAAACCACTCTCCGTTCAAAATTGATATATATATATATATATATCTGACCTATGTCACACTGTAACTCTCGTAATTATGAACCGATTTCGATGTAATTCGGTGTGTACATAGTACATACCAATGTCTCCACCGAGTTCGTTGGCCAGCTTCATCCGCCGTTTTGTTTCAACATGGCGGCCATTTAAAATTTTTAAAAAAATTTAAAATTTGAAATGTGGTACCAAAAAATTAAAAATGGAAAAATATTTTTTTCTTATGTATTTGACCTTTATACGAAGATTCCGGAGCAGTTTTTGTTTCGTCTATATCTTAAAAAATGGCTGAGTTATAGCATTTTGAATTTCTAGTGTGGCTGACATTTTGAAACGTCCTGAATTTTGTCACGCGATAAGAGGCGTATTTATGAACCGATTTCGATGTAATTCTGTGTGTACATAGTACATACCAATGTCTCGACCGAGTTTGTTGGCCAGCTTCATCCGCCATTTTGTTTCAAAATGGCGGCCATTTAAAAAATTTAAAAAAATTTTAAATTTAAAATGAGATACCAAAAAATTGAAAAATGAAAAAGATTTTTTTGTATGTGTTTGACCTTAATACAAAGATTCCGGAACAGTTTTTGTTTCGTCTATATCTAAAAAAACGGCTGAGTTATAGCATTTTGAATTTCTATTGTAGTTGACATTTTAAAACGACCTGATTTTTGTCACGCGATATCAGGCTATTTATGAACCCATTTGGATGTAACTTGGTCTGTACATAGTACAGACCAATGTCTCGACCGAGTTCGTTGGCCAGCTTCATTCGCCATCTTGTTTCAAAAGGGTTGCCATTAAAAAAAAATTAATTTAAAATTTAAAATGAGGTATTAAAAAATTGGAAAATGAAAAAGATTTTTTTTATGTTTGGCGTTGATACAAAGATTCCGGAGCTGTTTTTGTTTCTGAAAATTTGTTCTTTTGTTTATATCTTAAAAAATGGTTGAATTATAGCACTTTGAATTTCTAGCATGGCTAACATTTTGTAACGATCTTGTATTTGTCACACGATAACACACGTATTCGCTTATTTCGATATAAAAAGGCCTGTGGATAGTGTACATCAATATCTCGACCAAGTTCGCTGGCCAGCTTCATCAGCCATCTTGTTTCAAAATGGCGGGCATTAAATTTAAAAAAATTATATTTAAAGTGAGGTGCAAAAAAATTAGAAATTGAAAAAGGTTTCTTTCTTAAGTATTTGACCTTGATATAAGGATTCAGGAGCATTTTTTGTTTGTCTTTATCTTAAAAAATGGCTCAGATATAGCAATTTCAATATCTAATGTGGGTGACATTTTGAAAAATCTGATTTTTTGCCTGCGAAAGCACTCGTATATATCAATCTATTCCGATGTGAGTGAGCATGTGCAAAGCAATTACTAAGGTCTCGACCAAGTTCACTGGTTAGCCTCATCCACCATGTTGTCTTAAAATGGCAGGCACTTTAAGAAATCGCCGAATTTGGCAGCCAAATATAAGTTACTTTAAATAAAAACAGCTTGGATATAGCTGAATAATTTCGCAAAATTCTCATTCATAATGATTTAGTATTGATAAAAATTAGTATTGAATCTCCTATATTCGGTTTCCACTAAATTGAGCTTCTTGTGTTTGAATAATATAAGTTGGCTTTCATAAAATAAGGAATATGAAAGCTACCTCTTCCTCCCGGCACTGGCCGGAAGGACTTTTAACACGTCAATTCGAGTCAAAATATCTGTTATAAAACTTTAAAGTAATATTATATCTTTCTATAAATATTTATGCAGGAAAATTTAGAATTCATGGGGTACAGTTTAAGGTATGGTAAAACGTACTACGACAAACCATTTTAATACAGGGAATAAGGGTCGTAATTTCGTGTTTCAGTCAAAAATATAGGGTGTCTCACTGCTACCTCAACTTGGAATTTCGTTCATAATTTTTATGATAATTAAGATATTGTAACGATACTATCAACACACTTTTTTTCTTTGTGTGAAATGTCATGACATTCTGAGAAAAAGTTCGAAAAGGTCACCAAATTACAAAAGGACAAAATGTCAAATTGACACTCATTTGAACCTTATAAATCAGAATCTAGCTGGCAGAATCGACAGTGTTATTGACCAAATTAAAATGCATTTCCAGATATCTTTATGATGTCCTGAAATTTCACACAAAGCAAGATTGTAAAGACCAAATTGGTTAATAAAGCAAGATTTCACACAAAGCTATTGAAAAGTTTGATAAAATAACTGCATTATTATTAAAAATATGAATAAAAATCGAGGTTTGGACTGGAATGAAAGATACTCAGTATATTTGACTAAAAGATTGGACAGCAACAAAAGTTTCTTATATAAAAAAACCTTGTAGGCGATTGCACCAGTTACGATAGTCTTTCATGTTAAGTTAAAAAAATCGACTATTGTCGAGTTCTCCATTAATAATCGCTAAGCCTTAAATATAAAATATGTAATATATGGTAAAAACACCTGTAGCCATCCACTTAGTTTGAGTAGTTGACCACTTATACAAAAAAAAAAAAAAAAAAAAAATCAATAAAAATCAAGCGTGAAAGCGTATGAAACACTTTCAACATTACAAGACCCTCTCCCCTCCGTCTCCCGCATTCTCGAAAAAATTTCATTAAAAAACGTAAAATGCACAGGCAGGAAGTTGCCAGAACACCTCTGTGATTGGAAAGATTTTACTGTTATTTGAAGAAATTTCCGTCTTTTGACTGGAGAATTTCGGGAAATTTTGAGCTTAGGGTTGCGAATTTTTTATATTTTGAAGAAAACAAGGCATATGTAAAAATTATATTTCTAATACGAAAAAATACAACGCAGCAGTATTTGACGAAAATGCAGCATTAGATTGAAGGATTTCATATAATTTTCATGTTAGATTCCGGAAATTTTCGTATTTTGGTGGAAAATCGGCAAAACAAAGTGGTAATTTGCGTTTTTTAACGAAATATGCTCACAACCATAGTAAACCAAGTCCATTTATATCTATTGTGAATAATAATGCTTTATATATCTTAAATAATTAATTAAGGTCAAGTGATTTATAAGGATTATCTGTGTCAATATTCAATTTAAAGTATAATCTTTATAGTGACATACTTTTACAAATGACAAATTAATATTTATATTGTAAAATTATACTTTTATTTTTTAAATGAGGACATGCGGATTATTTGTTCGTAAAATCGCTGTTAAAGATTTTAGCTTTTTTATTAAAATTCGCACAAAGTTTGATCTATGTTTATGGTCCAGTATGGTTGTGAAATTTCCATGTCTAAATAAAAACTTGTTTATTATGATTACAAAAACTCATGATTTTGATTTATATTTACTTATTCTATTTTTTACTTTAAATTAAACACAAAGAGTGAAACCAGTGGCGTGGCGTCCGGTCATCGCTGGATGCGGCGACCAAGCAATATTTTAAAACTCTTAATAAGCTTTTAAAACTCTACGATCCAGTTTTAGCAGAACATTTGGAGTTCATGTATAAGTGAAGGTAAGATTTAAAGTTTCTTTTTTGAACATTCAACCATTGAATTTTAGAGTTAATAATTTTTCACCACAAACTTAAATAATTGCGATGACCACCGAAAATTTTCACGCCACGCCACTGAGTGAAACATATTACCAGTTATCGTACCTATGTTGAAATCGTTACCTATTTAAACTACAACGTTTTTTGATAGTAATTAGGAAAGATTTAGTCAAGAATGGGCCACAGATGAAATAGTAGTACACTGATGAATGGACTTGATTCAGTATGGTTGTGAAGGTTTTTTTGTATTACTTCACCAACTCTAGACACAGATGCAATCTATGAGAAGGAATGTGAACTACAGGCTTGGTGCACTACGGAAGTAGATAAAACATAGCTTACTGTACCTTCTACATGAACTATCTCATATAATCAACGAAAAAATTCGCTCAATTCACGGATATTTTTGAGAGTGTAATGACACTTCAACGTTGAATAAAGTGAAGTAAGCTATCATAACTAAAGAATTTAGAAAATGCATAAAACATTTGAAAACCCTATTTCAGCAATTACAGCCAATAATAGGAAAGATATTCAAATTACTCGTATTTTGTGAAACCCTGTTTGACAGCTTGAGGGGAAGCTCAGACGACGAAACCATGTCTTTAGAGAATAGAAGTCTCTGCCGGTACCTTTTATTGAGGTAAACAAAAAATCACCCGGAGTTGAATTTGCCGGTAAACGCGACAGCACGCGGGGTGGAAAATAATACATAAGTAAGAAAACTAACTATAGCATTGGGCCAAAAACGTCAGAAACGCGTAGATTATCACAGCCGGGGCCGGAGCCCAAACACTACAATGGCCTGCGTGCGAAAAAGAAAAACGATGCTGTGCGCGCAAGAGATCTGCTCTTACGCAACAGGGGTGCTGTGGTACCGTCAGAGCAAGTTGTACTCGCGACAAAGGGCGCTTCCACTCGGTGCAGTAAAGTGAGGCAGGGTGAACCCTGACAACTAATTTGTTAGAATGGATAAGTGCAGAAGATGTTGGTGTATTCGTTTGATTTTGGTGAGAAGCGTTGAGCGCGTTAGAATGTTGTGTAGAGTCTAGCATGTTTTTTGGTGGAGTGGTTGGACGTTTTAAATGACAATTTTTCGTGAGTGGATAGTTACAGTACAGGTGGCTAGGAGAGCACACATCACCATACTCACATCTGTTGGTTCCAGCAATCGTGAATTTTTGAAGGTAGGACTTGAATGGGAAGTGTCCCGTTAGGAAGCTTGTTGTGTGGGGTGCAAGATAGTAGTTGCCGTGTGAGAGTTTGGGGATTCAGTCGAACGTGTGCCTGCCAGTGTCAGTGAAATCCCAATACTCCTGTCATTCAATGAGAATTCTGGATTTTAGCACCCTCTTTCTTTCTTTCTAACCGATGACCAGGCCCCTACCTACCGGGAAGCCCCCGCTGAACGGGTTTGATTCCTGGTATCGGGGCGGATGACCGCCTAATTGCCGCGTAGCGGCAATAAACCTAACAAGCGCATAGAACGTAACGGCAGTGCCTTTTGCTTAGTTGTTAAATCAGTTATGCCGTTGCTTAACATTTATATCTTGCTGTTGAAATGTGCACATTGCTAACACCCTCTTAATAAATGACTGAGGCACTGGGGGATGGTGGTCTATGTTGATTTTTGTGGTGACCTGTTTGGAAATTTGGTCCGTGCACTCATTGGCTTGAATGCCCTTCTGAGCGGAGACATGGGCAACATGTGTTCTGTATAGGAGATATTTTAATTTTACTTTGATCTCAAGTACCAGCGGGTTTTTTGTTCTTGATGCGTGTATGGCCTGCAGTCCAGACAGGCTGTCGCTGAAGATTGAGATGTGGAAGATGTCAGGATGTTTTTCGATTCCAGGCCTGAGAAAATTGCGAATAGCTCTGCCTGGAAGACTGAGTTATTGTCGTCGAATCTGCAGGCTCACTGATGAGTCACCGCTCCTCTTTCTGCCACGCAGGAGGTTGCTGCCACGCCGGTATCTGTTTAGGGTCCATCAGTGTAGATGGTGAGATATTCGGAAGGGATGTGGCGTTTGATTTGTGGATTAACTTGAAAGCGTGGATCTCATCCGCGGGTGAATCTGCCAGCTGTGAACTTTATGTTGGATGATCGTGTGAGGAAATAGGGTATCTGTGATGCGATCCTGTTAGGGGTGGAGTAGGGAGCTTTTATTGCATTCATATTTTATGATTACTGTCATTGGTAATTTGCCGGTAAGTACTGTTAGTGCATCATTGGATATTGTTTTGTAGCCGCACGAAATCTGGAAATGAAACATGCGTTGTATAGAGGTCAATTTTATGAGTGCTTGTTTGGTTAGTTTAACACCGCCCTCCAGATGCAAGCCCCGTATATTATAATTATTTTTATAACTGTACAATACCAAGTTTTTAATAATTTATTGTTAATCCTCCATGTTTTATGATAGATTTAATGAATTGATGGAATGAGATCAATTTGTGTCTTATGTAGTTCTTGTGCGAGATCCAGCGCAGCAAAGAAAGAAACAGTGGGCCGTCAGCTGAAAAAAAGATGGCCGCCAGCACCGCCATCAGCGGTAAAGTACAATGGTGCCATTACTTAAACCAGTCAAAAAGTGCCCGTGCGGAATGCAGCTGGCCCATCAGTGATGGCCAACAGCCGACCAGCATTGGTACGCCATCACATTACTTCAATCCGGGATTTTTCCTGCAGTGCTAGCACCTATCCCACTGGTAGTTTGCTGGCCCAGCACTTTCCCTTACAAAAATCTCTCATAGAATTTTATAAAAAAACAAACTATTATGACTCTTTTTCTATAAGCTAGTTTCACCAAGAGCTATAGAAATATCTGCAGAAGTGTCTATAACAAAAATGTCTATAGAAATATTTGAACTTGCAGCGGTTTCCATGGGGTCACCCTCCCAAGTACTAACCGCGCTCAATCCTGTTTGGTTTTCGTGATCGGACATGAACAAGTACTTTCAGCGTATGCTACGACAGCTCGTGATTTTCAACCTCTCATTACACTATTTCAAGTTTGTTTCTTTTGTGATTTACGTCCCCAATCATTAAACTGGTATAGAAATTATTGTATTGTATAGAAATCCTATATATTTTATACGCTTTTTTTATTGTTGATTCTGAACTGTGTAAATTATGAAAACAGAAATCCCTTGTAACTTAGTAAAACCAGATTTAAGGAGAAAAAAAGTGCGTTGGAATAAATAATTTATTTATTTATTCATTTATTTATTTATTTTGTTGTTGGCAGTGGTGCTATATTATTTACAGTTTAAAAAAGAATTAACTTCACAGCTTAAATTGTGTTAAGATATTCATTTCAGATTTGTGTTTAAATACTCAATGTCTTCGATATTCGCAACGCCACCTAGCGTAAGGGTTCCCAGCAATAATACTGCAAAAGTTCGTGCACTTCCATGTAGTGGTAGGCCAGCGCATGAGATAAAACGGAAGCCCACCAGAGTTTTATCTGAAGATTTCCAAAAAACAAAGTTGACTGAAGCTGTTCAAAAAGTAGTCATGCAGTGGTAGACCATTAGCCAGCACTTCTTCATCATAGTCAGCACCTATCTTGCTGCTGGCCGGCAATTCCCTCTTTGCTGGGAGTTTATATTTTTGTCAATATTAATACCTATGAGTTTGAGGTGTGGAACATGATGCACGCTAAGGCCGTTGACGTGCATTACTGAAGGCTGCTTTGGATCGAGCGGGTGTGGTTTATTAAATGTGAGTGCTTGAGACTTGCGCGGTTATAGTGTTAGGTGAAGAGATTCCAACAACTGGCAAAAAATGGGGAGAGCATATATAACTATTTCCTCCAGAAGACGACGTGCGTGAACGGAGAAAATGAAGCTGAAGTCATCAACGATGGTATTAATGGATTATCCCAAACGATTCAGATCAGTTAGAAGTAAATTTGCTACTAATAAGGATTGGTCCAAGGCATGAGCCCTTTGGGCAAACCTTCTCCAATCGGTAGGATCATATGCCAGTGACCCAGTTAATCAGAACACTCCTTTGGGAAAGGTAAAAGATGATGACTTCAGCTATGTTCTTGGGGCAGTTTAGTGCTTGTAATTGTGTCATTATGTCGCGCCATTCTGCATCGTCAAATGCCCCTTGTATGTCCAGTGAGACCAATGAAGTGTAATTCCCACTGGCGATGCTTTCGGCGAAGGAAGGCATTATGGCGTGAGATGCTTTCTCAAACGATCTGCCATCTCTGCACCGAATTGCTTTGGATGAAGAAAAATTGTTGGTCTCTAACAATTGTGAAGCTGAAGACTGAAAGCTTTTCTAGCAATTTGCCTATTCATGGTAGCAAGCGTATCGGACGATATGACTTGTGTTCAGAGGCTGAATTCCTTTGCTTTAGGAAATACACTCCTTCACCTTGTCTCTGGACGAGTGGAAAGTAGTTGAAGGCTAGACTGAGGTTTGTCCAGCACTTGAAGATGTTTGGTAGTAAATTATGTATTAATTTGACGATACGGAAGTCAATAGAGTCGAGGCCAAGTACTTTTTTTTAATCAGTAAATGAGTGTAGCGTAGTTTTAATTTCCTCCTTTGTAAAGTTTTTTTTTATTATGTGGAGCATTAAATTGGATGTCGGTGCTATCGCGTGTCGCATACGCCGTGGGACCAAATATTTCTTGTGTGAGGCGCTTAAGGTTGTGTATTCTAATGTAACATCCAGTGGTAGTTCGAATCCTATTTCATCTCGAATGAAGTATTTTCCCGTGAAACATATTTGTGTTGTGCCAAATGGATTAGAGTCTTTTTTTCAGAAATTCTCACATGCTGTTTTCCTACTCTCGAAAACTTTGTGCTTCTAAAGGGCAGATAGCTTTGTGCGTTTTGTACCGATGATCTTTATGCTTGGTAAGGTAGAATCTTGCTGTCGCAAGGTTCTTAATTTCCTCTCAAGGGCGGTGAGCTGGTTTCCTCCTTTGCTAATCTCAGTTGTCCAGAAGAAGAATGACTGAAGACTTCGATTAATTTTGTCTTTGGTATTGATATTAATTAGTTGAGTATGAAGTGCTTGTTTGTTGGATTTTATTATGTTCGTAAATTTGTGGAGGTTGCCTCTAGTCGTGTTCCGCTAATATACGAAAATGTACTCGATATTTTTGTACAAGCCTGTACGTTATCTACCGATTTTCATATGCACTACATATTAAATTAAAGTTTAATTCAGATACAAAACACATAACACAAATAAAAACGCACTTTCAGCAATTACCATCCACCGTCGGCAATGTATCCAGTCCTTTGCGTAGCCCTGTATATGAATTTATTTTTAGTCTACAAACAACATTTAGTTTACTAAATATAATTCAGCAGGAAATTCTATTACACAATTAAAAGCGCTATTAAGCAATTCACACTTATAGTCGGTGCTTTCAAATAATTTTGTGACTTCGAGCGCCGTTACTCGCTAAACAGGCGGCCGCCTCCCCCTCCAATAGACTCTTATTTTCAAGACTGATGTTGTTTGGAGGGAGGCAGACCCTAAGCATAGAAGCTACAACCGTAAAAATTAAGAGATATATTCGTTAAGCTTAAGACATCGACCAGCGGGTTGTCAGGGCTGGGCGTTTAATACTTCTGACAACCGCGGTTTCGAGCACACTCATTGCTCTCGGCAGCGATCGGCGGTGGGTGGGTGAACCAACTGCTTTTACTCGCGGAACCGCCCTCCCCTTATTTTAAAGACTGAGGCTCTTGGGAACAAAGGAGACCCGACAACGGAAGATTTAAACGAAAAAAAATAATAGAGATTATTGTTAAATTTGAGATGGCGGGGCCGCCCGCGCAACTGTTTAATACATCGGACGACCAAGGTAGTTTCGAAACCACTCGTTGCTCCTTCCGGCAATCGGAGATGGGCCTGACCGTTTTTAGCCCCAGAACAGGCGAAACTGCCCCCTCTTAAATAATCTTATTTTACAGACTGAGGCTGTTAGGAAGAAGGTAACTCCAAGCACGGAAGATTTTAAATAAAATTTAAAAACGATCTTCGTTAAGCTTAAGACTGTGGGTCCGACTGTCTTTACTCGCAGAACATGTGCTACCCTCCCCTTCAATATCCTTTTTTTGAGTACTAAGGCTGTTTGGAAGGATCTAGCCCGGATCGCGGAAGATCCAAACGGAAAAATTTAAAAGCGATTTTCTTAAGATTAAGACATCGAACAGAGGATTTGGGAGGGCTGACGCGTTTAATATATCGGATGACCGAGGCGGCTTCGTGCCCACTCATTACTCTGTGTATGATCTAAAAAATTTATACTTATCATACAGTATTCTAAAATTTTGTTAAAGTTAAAAACGCAAACCAAAGTTGTAAACGCACTTCCAGCAATTCATTCGCTTATAGACAGTAGTGTAACCAAATTATTTTGTGTATCTCTGTGAATAAACGATAAACGTCAATATATGTTCCACAGTAAGAAAATTGTAATGTAACCCAGTGATGCGTATAAATTTCATTACGTTCGAAATAGTGTAACACCATTAATATATGCTGCAAAAGATTTTTCCCCGTAGACCATTATGTAATTGGATTATTTTTTGTGTGATCTTCTAAGTGAATGATTGCACTCCATATTATTGAAAGCATGATTTAATGCACCTCATGTAGTTTCATTATGTTTGAAATATTGTAACGTCATTAAAATACTCTGCAAATGATTTTCCCCCGTGGACCATAATGTAACGAAATTCTTTTGAGTATCGCTGTAAAAGAACTAATAATTGCTACATACTGCGTTTTCAATAATGAGCATGTCACGGTGAATCTCAATAACATGTATCAATAACGTAGAAGTCAAATTATATTTACGAGAGTTAGAGAGCGGACAGACAGACGAACCAAATTCATAAGTACAAGTATGTTGGGAAAGTTTAAAAATGGTTGATTAATAAAAAACACATACACAAATTTCTTTGCTGTTTGTTGAGGATTGGTGAAATGATTCGTTAAAAACCAAAAATAAATTATTCATAAAGAAAAATAAATTATCTCGCTGTGGCCGACTACTGGAGACCTACAATATATATATGTATATATATACAGGGTGTCCAGCGAATAAGACCCTGATTTCAAAATTAAATATCTCAAAAACAAAGATCAATAGAATTATGCGGTAAACGGTTTGTTTATTAGCTAAGCTGTAAAAATGTTATGCAGAAGTTTCAAAATTTAGTTGCAAAAACCGTTAACAGATGGCGCTGTAATCGTAATACTTGTAAACTGCTTCGAAGTCCAGAGCAATGGGGTCTCATTCCTAGATGGCTCCCTTCGTAAAAATGAATATTGGGAAAGTCCATTTTTTCATTGGGGTGATGTGCAGAAGTGGAGACATATAGTCACAGAATTATTGCATCAGCTTTAATTTTAGAAAATTTCAATTAATACAATTTTCAATAAAAAGTTTGGAAATCATTATAAGAATTTTTAAAATATTTTATTAAATTCAATCTTTAATGCCATATAATTATTTAAATCAAAATGCATATATTTAGAAAAATAATTTTGTACTTTTTATTTTTTATATTTTTAAATCCCGGCATAATATTTTGGTATTATTGTTTATACCTGAATTATTATAAATAAAAAAGTAATTTTTCACTTTTAATTTATTTTTAAATCACGGCATAATACTTTGGTTTTAGCACAACACATATATTTCTTTTCTTTGTAAACAAAGTTTTAGAGACAGAAATTATGCATTAAATTATTTCTTTTTTAAAAGGAACTGATGATAAGTCATATCATCAACGTCAAAGCAAAAGTATTTTGGATGCTGCATTCCTTTCGAACACTTCGGATCCTATCGCTAGAAGCTGCACCATACTTCCGTGCTCAATGATAAAAAAAAAAATGAAAACGAGTTTTTAAAATTAAAATTATTTTTTAACTTAATTAAATTTTTAAAAATAGAAACTTTGTATTCTTCCATTCAAACTATTCTCTACAATAATAAAAAAAAAATGATTTATGAATCATTATTATAAATGCTCAATGATTTTTAAAAAAGGGGTTTCTTTTAACTTAATTAAATTTTAAAACCAGAAACTTTAGATTTTTTTATTCAAACTTTTTTCACAGTTTAAATAAATATTAAAAAGTAAAGATTTCCATTTTTTTCAAATCCTACTCTATTTGGATTCGATTCCACGATCTACCAATTAGGAGAGAAAAGACATACCACAGAGATAGTGGTAACCGGACCGAAGTATCTTATAACAAAATTTGAAACAAGTCTCAATTCTGTCAACACATGGGTCCGCTTCTGCACATTACCCAAATAAAATATTTTTTAAGTTCTTATATAATGATTGCTAAACTTTTTATTGAAAATTCTATTAATTGAAATTCTCTAAAATTGAAGCTGAGGCAATAATTCTGTGACCAGATGCCTCCACTTCTGCCCATCACCCCAACGGAAAAGCGGTCTTTCCCAATTTTCGTTCTTCCATAGGAAGCCATCTATTATCGAGATGCTAGGGCTCTCGACTTCAAAACACAATTTATAGACATTGCGATTACAGCGCCATCTGTTAGCGGTTTTTGCAACTAATTTTTTTCAACTTCTGTACAACATTTTTACAGCTTAGCTAATAAACAAACCGTTTACCGCATAATTCTATTGATCTTTGTTTTTGAGATATTTAATTTTGAAATCAGGGTCTTATTCGCTGGACACCCTGTATATATATACACTGGTGTGCAAAAATTAAGGACGGAGCAGATAAATTAGCAAAAAAGCCGAAAAAGGCAACAGCACAGAATTAAAGACCAATCAGGAGATAGACCTGAAACAAAGGCAGTAGGACATGCGCATATCGGGCATATGACGTAAAAGGAGGATGTCCTAAGGAGATAAAGCACATAGGCGGTGGACGTTCAGCAATTCGGCAAAATCTATTGCATGGTGTAAAGGGATTACAACGGAGGTTCTTTTGCTGTGATATGGCCAAAAGGTAATCCAGGAGATGTAATCTAGATGACCTTGCACGACGTCGCATCATTGGGAGGATGGAAGTACACTGCTCAAAACAATTAAAGGATATTGCAGTTTTAGGTGGTTTTTGTATCTGGTAAACTGTTTAGCTGATTGATACATGGTCGACAGACATAGTAGGTTATATGAGAATAAATTACACATGTTTGGCAGAAAAAAATGCATTTTATTGCGCATTTGTGTACTAAAGGAAAAAAACACAATTTGTGCATATGAGAAAAAAATAATAAGAAAAGGTGTTTTCTTCAAAGAAAATCATTTTCAGTAGGGGGTATGGTTTCCACGGGCGGCCAGCAACGTTGAACACCTTTGAGGCATGGACTCAATGAGGCTATTAATGACGAGTTGGGGTATTCTGCCCCACTCTTCCAGAAGAGCTCTTTCCAGTTCTTGGAGAGTTTGTGGGGTTGTTGGCGGCCAGAAGCTCGTCTTCCTAGAGCGTCCCAAACGTGCTCGATTGGATTCATGTCTGGAGAACACGCTGACCATTCCATTCGAACGATTCCTTTCTCGAAAAGGAAATCCTCCACCAGGTTTGCACGATGTGGCCTGCAGTTATCGTCCATTAAAATGATGTTATCTCCAATTGCTGCAGCGTAAGGGACTACAATAGGTCTGAGGATCTCATCCCTATATCGGCGACCAGTCAGAGCTCCATCTCGAATGATGTAGAGGTCAGTGCGCCCGTCAATGGAGATGCCACCATACACCAACACTCCTCCACCGCCAAATCTGACACTTTCGTGAACGAACGCAGGATTATTCCTACTGCCACGGTCCCTCCAGATGAAAATACGCCTATTATCCGGATGCACAGAAAAACGGGACTCGTCAGAAAACAGAATATTGCTCCATTCATTTCTCCTCCAGTTGACATGCTCGGTTGCCCACTCCCTGCGGTCGCGACGATGCCTTGATGTTAATCTAACACATACCATCGGTCGGCGAGCATACAGACCTACAGCATGGAGCCGGTTTCGGACAGTCTGAGTTGAAATCGTGGTGCCTGTAGCCGAGCGAAGGTGTTGTTGGAGAAGAGTAGCGTTCATGGTTCGGTGTCTCCGAGCTGTTAACGCAAAATACCGATCTTCATTGGGCGTTGTTGGCCGTCTACGACCTTGCCCTGGTCTTCGGCCTGCACATCCACTCTCCAAAAAACGGTTCCAGATCCTGGAAATGACACTTTGTGACACTCCAATGGCTTGCGCTACTTCGGCTTGAGTTTGGCCCCCTTCTAACGTACCAACAATTCTCAAAGCTTCTGAATCTGTCAAATGACTTCGCTGAGACATCGTACTCATCGAAACAAAGCAATCACTGAATGCCGATCATCCTTGTCTTCATTCTCTTTTATCCAGTTGAAAGTCAAATTTCATTAGCTGCCGCTGAAGCGACGTTTTTGACGTCGAACTCAAAATTTGCATACTCCACAGTTTGAAAACCAGAAAAATTTGCATTTGTGATTCTTTTCTTCTATTTTCGGCAAGAAAAATTTCGTTTATATCTTTATTTTATATAAAACTTCAAATATCCTTTAATTGTTTTGAGCAGTGTAGTTCGAAGTGGGATAAGTATGGAAGGAGAGTTCGGGATCGCTTAGAGCATCGTTTTGTCAGCCTGCAGTGCATTTTAAACGACGGGAACAACTGTTCGAGCACTCAGCAGTGGTCGCTCACGAACAACAACAACGGAAGACCGTTATATTTTTCTACAGGTGAATAGAAACAGGCGACAGACAGCTGAAGAAATCGCAAGGCAGATGGAGCAGACTACTGGGCGTCGAATATCACGTTTTACCGTGGCTAGGAGGCTGCAAAAAGGTGGTCTATACGCACGACGTCCAGTACGGTTAGTACAATTAACGACTGCTCATCCGAGACACCGGTTTCTGTCGTGCCAGGAAAACAAGAACTGGACACAACACGAGTGGGGTCTAGTACTGTTTACGGATGAGAGCCAATTCAGTTTGACGAGCGATTCTGGACGTATACATATCTGGAGAGAGCAGGGTACTCGTAATCTCCCCTCCAACATCATCGAAAGGGACCGTTTTGGAGGTGCCGGAGTTCTGGTTTGGAGCGGTATCATGCTCGGTAGCCGTACGAGCCTCCATGTCTTCCAAGGATAGGTTCGGTCTCTGGTGCTCACTATTGCGCCGAGATTCTCGTGCCTCACGTGTGTTCGTTTAGAGGTGCTGCGGTCAGGACTTTGGACGACAACGCTCCTCCTTATCGTACAGTGGCTGTGGAAGAGCTCTTGGAGAGTGAAGATATTCAACGATTGGACTGGCCTGCAAAGTCCCCGGGCCTGACGCTTGGCAGCACCTGACATGGCGACAGCAACGATTCCGCAGCTGCAATTGGCGTTAGAAGAGGAACGGGACTCGATGCCTCAACAGCTCCTTGACAACCTCACCCTCAGCATGGACAGACGTTGCAAATCCTGTATCGCAGTCTGGGGTGACAAAATCCCTTATTTGAGACTGAATTTTTCCTGCCTGGTGCCTGCAAGATGGACATTTATGTCTTCTCTGCAATTGTGCTCCAAGTGACCTTTTCAATAAAGTGCTTTTTTAACCTTTTGATTTCTTATTTAGATGGTTTTTATCACTTGTCCCATATTTGCACATCTTGAAGATATTATTGTATGGTTTCGGTCGATGTGGAAAAAACCCTCTCGTCCTTAATTTTTGCACACCAGTATATATATATATATAT
The DNA here is from genome assembly GCA_963932465.1 of Maratus speciosus. Classification (NCBI taxonomy): domain Eukaryota; kingdom Metazoa; phylum Arthropoda; class Arachnida; order Araneae; family Salticidae; genus Maratus; species Maratus speciosus. The sequence goes on along the minus strand of OZ010787.1, from coordinate 316,842,748 downwards.
ATATATATATGTGTGTGTGTTTTGCTTGTGGTTTTAAATATATATATATATAATACTTTAAAACTGCATATGACTATTAGAAGAGGACATGCTTTGTGATTATAGATAATCGAGTTTATATGCATTATGTTAGAATTCATAAATATGTCAGAGAATTCTGAAGACATTTCAGGATTTGTAATAATACTTTTCAAATGGAAAAGTGTCTAAAATCATGGATAAAATTTGTTTCATAGACTAGTTTCTCTTGCTAGTTTTATAAAATTTCGAATTTATGAATATAGTTATTCCTTTTAGAGATTTTAAGTTTTATAGCAGTGCTTTTCCCGCCTTTCTCTTAATGATAAAAAAAATGTACACCACCATTTTTGTTTAAAGATTTTTAACTTATTTAATTTATTTTTGTGTAATATACATATTTAACTCTTTTTTAAAAGCAATTTCTGGTTCAAATCGAATTATACATATTTGGTAGCAGTCAAATTGACTGCTCTTGACGCTTCTAGTTTTAATATATTTGGAGTTTGGATATCTAAATAAAAATACGCAAACAAAAATGTAGAAACTCGTGATATACTAAAAATTGAATGACATCAGAAAATCCCTAGAATATGCACAGCACACATCATATTATATTATTTTATCTGAAAGCAGATTTTTCATAATTGCTCAGTTTTAACCCTTTCAGGGATAAGTAATTGCATTTCTGTAATGTTTAATTGGCACTAGAAATATCGAAATCTTTTATTTGTAAATAAGGACTTTTATTTGTAAATAAAAGTTAAATGTTGTTAAAAAATTCTGGTACAAATTTTAACTAACAGTAAATGGCATAAAAAATATCCCATCACTCTACAAGTGTTTATAAAAAATCTAGTAATCTATGAAAGTTTGGACAGTGTGTTTCCTATTAAACTAATCCTTGGATATATATATATATATATATATATACCGGGTGATCCAAAATCCGATGCGAAAGTAAAACGCGATAAAAAAAAAAAAACATGTGTCGGAGAGACATGCGGTTTGCAGATAAAGATTCAGCGTTGTACGAAATTTTGTCTGGCACCAAGAAAAATATTAGCTAAAAATCTCCATAATAGAGGGCGCTAATACAGGTAATTGCATGGAATAATTCCACATTGCTTACACAACGCAAGATTTGGATACAAAAACATTAGGGAATACCGCATATACACTTTTTTGTATCCAAACCTTGCGTTCTGAGAGCACTATGAATTATTCCATGGCATTATCTGTAATAGCGCCCTCTATTATCGAGATTTTGAACTATTTTTTTTGGTGTCATACAAAATCCCGTACCACGCTAAATCTTTATCTGCAAACCGCATGTCTCTCCGACACATAGATCTCTTTTTATCGCGTTTTACTTTCGCACCGGACTTTTGAATCCCCCGGTATTATTTTTAATGTAAAATTCCGAAAGAATATTATATATATGTATATATCTATATAATAAAACTTTTTGTAAGTAAAATAACTATTAAATTATAAGATAAACTCGACGCAAGATAAATATGACCATGCATTAAATTACTTTTGAAATAACTTCAATCCAAAAGTGCTAAATGCACTCTACCGATAAAAATATTAAAAGGAAAGGAAAAATCAATGCAATATGATAAAAGGAACTTTATAATGTGAAACACTATATCAAAGGCAATATTCCTCTTTCTCGCTTTCTCTCTTTATATATATATATATATATATAATTTCACATCATATATTTAAAAAATATATAACAATAATATTCTGATCTTGTACAGATTGAACACTGATTTAATGTGTGTTGCATTTAGTGTAATTTATTGCATCACATGGTAATTAATGTTATATAATATTATAAACCTATTGAATATATGTTAGTTCTTTCAATTACTTTCTTAGTTAAATTCATATTTTCTATCTTTTAATTTTAATGCTAAGAATTTAGCTTTTTCCTATATTTATATTTAAACTCTTTCTAATGCCTATTTTTTTACATATGATAATTTGTTTTATTATTACATTTTAATTATATTATTTCAATTTCATTACCTCTGATGTTTTTCTTTATTTTATGTCTTTCCTAATTATGGATTATTTCAGCATTTAAAATTGAGAAATGAAAAACCTATTTTATTAATGTTCCTTTTATATTTGTATTTTAATTATTGTTAATTATTTCCACATATTTGCAGTTATTTTTCATATCCTAATAATAAATCCAAATGCATTATTTCAGTTTTCTATTTTAAATGTTTCATCTCAGTCTAAATTAGATAAAATGTTATGGATTTTTTATCTTTAAATGTATATCATAAAGCGAATTTTTTATGACTTTGCAAATCATTATTATTATTGGTTCTATTCAGTTAGCTGGGCACCAGTGAGAAGTTGCCAAGTGGGTTGTTTCGCATTATTTGAATTGTATCCTTTTCCTGCCATTCATTGAGCACGGCATGGCTGAAATGATGTTGTGTCATTGGGATATGTTTTTGTTATTTTGCTTCGTTTTATAATTATGAAAATTTGGAACTACCAAAAACCGAACAAGAAGCTGTAAAGTTTTTCAAGAGAAAGGTATTTTGCATGATAAGGTGTTTTCTAAAAGTGCTATTAAACGTAAAAATTTCAAGAGACAAAAATCGCCTGTGACTCGTGAGTTTTCCCGCAACTACTAACTACTTTTATCGTTTTCCAAGCATTTCATTGGCTGTTCGGCAAAATTCGGCTGTTCGGCATTTCAATTGTCCATTTTCCAAGCATTTGATTGGCTGTTACTGGTGACTCGCTTCGTTTCAGGCGTCAAAATCGCTCCAACACAAAATGGAAGCCACAGATTAACATTGAGACGCCTGGAATTAGAGGGAATTTTGAAGCCTCGTCTAATAACACTTTAAGAATGGATGCTAAATGAAGTTGTATTTTAGTGATAATATTCGATGGAGATGTAATATTCGTACATGTCGAACTAAAAAGTGCATTTGCCAATGTACGTGATTTCAATAAGTTCGACTGAGTTTTTTAAATGTATGTGAGGTTTATTTATGGTTGGAGTGAAGAGATGATATGAATTAAATGGTGTAAAAGAAAAATTAGAAATTTCTCATTCAACAGCTGTAGATTGGTATAATTATATGCGGGGGGTTTGTGTATTTTCGATAGTTCAGTCAACACTTAAATAAGATAGGAGGATGTAATATGATGTTAAAAAATGTGAAAGAAGGAAGCACGATATATTTTAATTCATGGAAAGGATATTGTATTAGAAAACTTTAAGAGGAGGGATTCAATCATTTCAAGGTTAACCATAAATATAATTTTGTAGATAATGACAGTGGAGTTCATACTCAAAAAAATAAAAGGCTTTGGAGTAGCGCAAAATGGCGAAACATCGTGGTACCACCCGGAATCATTTAGAATCTTATTTACCTGAGTTTATGTGAAGAAGGACAGCTGATAATCCATTTTAAGAGATTTAAGTGACATAAAAAGATCTTGTGATCTTCAACACGTGAGTAACTGTTTTATACTTTCATTATAAAATAATTTTTTTGTAGTTTATGCTATATTTTAATTCAATATTTCTGTTAATAAATTTTGGGTATTTTTAAGTAAGCTTTCTAAGATACAATAATACAATGTTCAAATATTGAAAATTAGGATACTTTTACGTTACTGTGTGAGTGCATTAAGGTATATTATAGTGATCTCGGTTTTACCGAATTTCATGCATTTTAGAAACTGCTGCAAAACGAATTTCATGCATCCAGTGATGTTTTCTGTTTTGGTTTAATGGGCGCGTAGCTCTCATACATTGGCTAGTGATTGGGGTTTTAATGAATTTCATACATTTTAGAGACTGCTGCACAACGAATTTCATGCATCCAGTGATTTCTTTTGTTTAACGTGCTTGTTATTCTCATACCTCTGTTAGGGATTGGGGTCGAATTTGGTATATTTAAACATAGCTGCAGAAAGTGTTTCATGCATTTTGTGATTTATTTTGCTAGAAAATTTAGAGAAGAAAGGATTTGGCGAGAAAAATTGGTTGGCGAGATTTTGGTCATCAGTGGCGTCCGGCTAATAGAAAAATACCTTAATAATAATATTATTATTAATGTTGTTGTTTTTTGAATTGTTAAAATAGCCTATCATTGCTAATTGAATAAACGATTATCTATTTGATAATTTTTCTTTTTTTCCTGACTAATTTTAAATTTCTTATTATTTTGTATTAAGTGTATAATTTAAGCCTACAGATAGCAGTAGTTTGATTCCTTATGCCTAAAAAATTATAAATTAGAGTATTTGTTTATTTATTTTATTTTAGCTTATGTTAATTGGCTTCTTTTAGTTACTGTCTATTATATAGTTTATATAGCTTGTTAATATAGAAATAAATTTATTATTTTATAATTAAACTAGGGGCTCTGCCCCCTGCAAGCTACGCTCGCCAACCCCCGTTCAGACACCGCAGAATCTGAAAATCTAAAAATCTAATGGGTTTTTAAAATATTAGAGAAGATTAAATTATACTGAAAAAGCTGTGCAGATCTCCCTGTAAACGGGTTTCCATTCAATTCCCTTTGATAGCAAAAATTTAACGGAGGATCAGTTGCTGTTAAGACATCCAATGGTTGTTTTCGTTTTTGATTAAAGAGGATCAGTTAAACATTTGAAAAGAAGCTAAAATAAAATGAATTAAGCATTCAGAGTCTAATAGTCTAATCACAATAGCCTAAATCAATAGTCACAATAGCCTAAATCATGTGACTATCATCAACAGTTCCCGGGCGGAAAACTTTGCTTTTTATACTCTAGGTGCCATTTTGATACTTTAATGTTATCCAGGTACAGGTGATAAGTCGCTAAATATTATTCTATCCCCATCATTTCATCTATATTATAATAGTTCAAGTCATCAAATGCCATAAACAAATACGATCTGATCCTTTCGCCTTTCATATGAAAGTTTGGAACAAATGTCATATTGGCGCGATTTTTTTCCAACGCCAATTTGGGGAACGCATCAACAGCATAAACAACAACATCCGGCTTTCCATATCAAGCAAAATAACGATACTTTGGCGCCAGTTAAGTACCCGTTGCGTATATGACATTGGCGTCAGAAAAAAATCGCGCCAATATGGGGCCGTATATGACATCTGTGCCGAAAGGAAAAAAAGCCGGGTGCAAATCTCTCCAATATCTCTTTTTCAACTCGCCAGTTAGCATTTTTTTTATTGTTCGTGTGGTAAATTAAAACATTGATTTGAAGTTGAAATTAAATGTCATGGTTTGTTACATAATTTAACATTTCGCCAGATGTCATATACGCACCGCATGTTTGGCATGATTTTTTTTTTTTTTTTTTTTTTTTTTACGAAAATTTGTCGAAAGCCTCGTTTTCGAATACCAGTTACATATGTGTTTTTGGTACTACTTAGTTATCCCGTCGACAAAAAATCTATCGCGAATTATAAGATTAAATGTCAATAATGCTTGATCGTAAATGTCACATTCACTTAACTTTTAGCAAGTTACACGTGTTTACGTCATCAAGTGATTTTTATTTCGACGTTTTATTTTTATATTTATTAATGTTATACTAATTTATTTGTTCTTTCGTTATTTAAAATAAAAATTTTGTCAATCTGTACAATTTGGCGAGTGGTTTGGCGATTTATATAATTTGCGAAATTGGGTGACGGAATAACTACTACATTGTACCGTATTTTTTAATTATTTTCTATTATTTTCAAAAGGAAATAGCAAAAAAATAATTAATTACTATAGAACAAAATAATTTATATAAATTTAAAAAAGAAATAAAAGTAAATATACATTTATTATTAAATAAACAACAATAGCCGGGTTACCATGTCTATCAAAATAATGCCATTTGTGAGCCAATTAGGTTCCCCGGTGCGTATATGACATCTGTGTCTAATATTTTTCTTGTCGTTTTGTTTTTTTAAAAAAGAAGAAGTGCAAGACATTAATTTAAATGTTTCATTTTTAAATGAAAGTTTTGTATTTAATAAAATGATAACGAAATACAAAAAAAAAAGCATTGTTCTTAGCATAGATTTAAAGGAGGCCCAACTGTCGCCAAATTAATTTAAAATAGTAACCTTTTCTGAATTATGAAAAAAACATTTCTGTTATGATTAAAATTTGAGTTGCCATCATTAGAAAAAATGTATTTAAAATTAGAAAAAAATTAATGTTTCGAAAACTAATTCGAATTAAAAAATTCTAATACCAGTTTTGAGATCTGTGGATCAACGCGGATTTTTGGTGTTAATTTCATCGCAAAGTATTCCATATTTTAGGAGGAATCGCCGTGAAACAAAATCAGTTGTTTAATCAGTCGATTCAAAGAATCGATACATTTCAGGCGTTTCATATATTCGTTTCATAAATTCGTTTCATTAGGATTTTATATATATAGGGTAGATATACAGTTATCTATGTTTTTATCTCACTTATTACAAACTTCTTATGTAAATTATATAAATTAAAATTTTTGCTTGTTTCAATATCATTTCTATTAACGGATTGAAACACTAATGTTACATAAATTATCTTAAAAAATACCATAGAGTACATTTTTTTACTTCTAATGGATGTCGGCATATATATATTTTTCGTTTTCGTATGTTAGTGAGTTGTTAATGTAAATAATTTTTATTATAGTTGTGAAATTAATTAACTATCTAATATTTATTGATATTTTATCTTTAGTTAAATTACTTATCTTTATGATTATTTCACAAGTTTTGTAAAATAACTGCAATCTATTGCTTGCTAACATGTAATTTTTCCATGTGTTTGTAATACTTATTAGTCCAATCCACACGGTTAGAGTAGTATTAATAAATGAAGATTTTCTTTTGTTTTATATAACTTTTTATTTTTTCCATTAAGTATGAAAATATATTTATTATACTTTATTCAATTGGTATTTATGTAATATTTTCCTTATATAGAATTCAGAATGAACTCATCAATTTTTCATTATTTTATATTTGGCGTCGCAGGTCATTGGACAAATTGAATATGGAAATTTAGCTTAATCGCTTTCTACATTTAAACAGAAATAATTTGTGACTTTCTTATACTGTGAGATATTGCACTTGATAAACATGTTTCACAGTATAAGTTTCAATTTTCTTATTAGAATGTTCTTACTTCTGCTTTTGGATTTTTTTCTCTTTTTCCTTATAAATCAATGCATTTAACAACCTTTCATTGATGTTATTTTCTTACGTTTTCTAATAATTATTTAGTTTCTTTAGTGCCGATTATTTTGAGATTTAATAATAATTTTATTCATAAAAGTTTTATTATATAATTATATATATATAATGCATATACAGAGTGTTTCAAAATTATATGTCAGAAATGTAAAGGCAGGTAGAGGGGACCTTAGTAAGCAGATTTCGTATAGGAATGTGGGTGCGGAAATGCAGCGTTTAGGCTGTCGAGGACGCTGTTAAATTCAGTGGAAAAGCATTTCGCTGCCTTGTATCGTCATTCTCCGCACGGATTTCGAGCAACATGCATCGGTACACCAATGGGGAGTTTGCCAACATGATTTTCCTGTATGAGGCTGCGCAAGGAAATGGCTCACACCCGACGCACTCCCAACAGTTCTCGAGCTTTTCGGAGAATATTCCTTTACTGTGCATAATATTGCTTTTTCCACAGCAGGAATTCTGCGATATCTTCCAGTGCCCGTATCACTCCTAGAGGCATAAAATTATGCACAACTCCCGATGAAGACACCCAAAAGTTCGGCGATCCAGCAGGTTCCTACTTGGAAATCGTTCCATATACATCCTTTGAACAACCGCTCCATTTTCTTGCGCAGCCTCATACATGAAATGTATGTCGGCAAGCTGCGCTTTGGTGTAACGACGCATGTTGCGCAAAATCCGTGCAGCGAATGAGGATTCAAGCCAACAAAATGCTTTTACCAAATGAACTTAACAGCACCCTCTACCGCCTCAACACTGCATTTCCGCACCCACGTTCCTATACGAAATCTTCTTAATAAAGTCCCCTCTACCTGCCTTTACATTTTTGACATATGATTTTGAAACACCCTGTATACAGTGTGTCCACGTATAACCTGACCGACCTTTATTTTCGCAACCGTTGGTCCTAGATGCATACTTCCAATTACAAAACTGGTCAAAATTAGGTGCAGAGTTAAGATAAAAAAAAGTTTGAAGCGAAAAAACAATTTAGTGAAGAATTACAGAATCTAAATTTTTATATGGTCCCCCGGTCCTATAAGTTATATTTAGTAAAATTTTCCTGTTACACTGACAAGTAAGTCAAAGAAAGTCCCGTTATTCTACGATTAAAATTGACCGAGTAATAGCTGTTTAAAGTTAGAGCATATTTTTTGCTGAAAATTAGGGGTCATTCATAAATTTACTAGAAATATAATTTCGTCAGATATATTAAAGAGAGTAAAATTAGCATTGCAATATAAATTTGAAATCTTCAATCATTCTGACAAACTACTGCAAAATATACAAATTGTACTGAACATATAAGAGGATAAGAATAACAGAATTTTTGATAAAAAAAAGGATGAAAAACAACAGCCTCAATTCTTTACAAAACATACATATTTTTAAATGCTGTAAGATTACACTGTCTTTCAAATTTTGTGTTATGCCATGGTTTTTTGCTTTTGAAAATTGATTATTATGTATTTTTTAGTGCTGGATTCGAAAATGAACTTCATTTTAAACCATCACGTAAGGATTTTTCTCAAATCGCAAATTTCAAAGTTAAAAAGTTTAAAGGTAAAACTGATCCCCCCTCCCCTCCCAACCTCATCGGATCCCTGAGCTGTTTAGCTGTAAAAAACCCAGTATAAGCCAAAAAATTTAATAAATTATTGAATTAAATAAAATTAAACTGAATAAAAAAGTTTTGCATCTATTTTATAGTATCAGATTTTTCGCTATTTTTTAACTTTGAAATTTTCGATTTGAGAAAAATCCTGACATAACGGTTAAAAGCGAAGGTAATTTTTTTATACAGCATTAAAAAATACATAAAACGTAATTATAAATGTTAAAAAACATCACAAAACACAAAATGTTAAAAAACATAAATGTTAAAAAGGTTTATGTTATCTAATCTAAAACCATTTCTTAAACTTATTGGCGGTAATCTATCCGAATTTTTTTGTGTTATTCTCTAATATAAGTATGTATAAGATGGTAAGCGTCGAAAATCATAATAATATTACATTGTCATCGGATTTAAGTCAGTATGCAAAATTTAACATCGATCGGACATTTGAACGTGTGTTAAAGTTCGAGTACAAATTTTAAATTGGAAAGACAATCGTTGCAAGTTAAACAAAACCTTATGAAAATAACATAATTTTTGCTAAAAGAAATCATGGCCTCAAATCCTTACAAAACAAAACATATGTTAAAATAGAATTATTTTAATTAATCTGAAACTTATGTTAACTCAATCGTAATAGTTTTGCGATTACCTTGAAAAGCGAAGATACCTTGAAATAAGTTTAAGTACTTTATATACGACCCCTGAAAGCATTGCTGAAATAATCTGTTTTGATATGCAAAAAAAGTGATATAAGTCATGAATTTCAAAGTTTCATAATTCGGTCAATTTTAATGTTAGATGAATGGGACTTTTTTTGTCTTACTTGTTACTGTCACAGTAAATTTTTACTAAATATCACTTATATGACCGGGGGACCGTATAAAAATTTAAATTTCGTAATTTTTTAATAATGTTTTAAATGACCCAAATCTCTTTAAAAATAATTCTTTACCTTATTTACACCATTTTTGTAATTGGAAGTATGCATCTAGGACCAACGGTTGCGAAAATAAAGGTCGGTCATAATACGTGGACACACTGTATATATATGTGGCAAAAGATTCAGTGTTCAAAATTAAATGTTTACAAAGTTTCTAATAGTAATATCAGTAAAATACAATTATAATGATAAAATTTAAAACATTTCGGGTTAACTATAATAAAAATAATATTTAAAATTTTTACTTTATAATACATACTGAAGTTAATAACCTACAATAGACAAACACGCGTATAAAAATGAAGAAATACACGAATTCATATTTTAATGACTTAGTCACATCTGATGTGATCCATCCTTTCATGCATAAATCATATTAGATTTATTTAACTGAAGATTTCACCAAGATAGCTTGATTTTAAAATGGTGTTTAACCCGAGATTGCTCGCGCAGGTATGTCATACGCAGGCTGGGCACGGTTATTACATTTCTCACCACTAATTTTCGAAAAGTAATCGTCAAATTATTTTTGTGAGCAGTGTCAACGATTAAATAAAATGTCGATTTTTGTTTGAATTTATTGGTGGCAAAGTGTTAATCGTTCATATCCTGGATATGCGCGAGCACTCCCGGTTTAAGAAACAGTAAAGTAACTATTAAAGTCTGAATAGTGGCTATCAAATTTTCGATTTTATTACAATATTTACACTTATTTGTCTTTGATTATTATTTCCTCATTTTTCAACAATTAATGAATACTAACATCAATAATGAATACAAATTTAGTTTGATTAAACTTGATAAAATTGTACCATTTAAGCACGGCAGAGTGCAGCTATATCAACTATAATGGAAAATAAATTCAAATTTTGATTGCATTAGAAGTGAAAGAGAAAAAAAAATGTATAAAAATCTTTGATATGTCAACATTATTCCGAAAAGAAAAAAAATTAAATAATGAAATTCGTAGCTAACTGATGTGTCCTGGATTCTTCATTGACGAGACATTTTGTTAAGGATTTAGAAGCATCTTCTAATAATGATAAATTTGGTCAACAGATTATGCAACTTTTAACAAGTCTTAGGAAATATTTAAACATGTGTCATTCATTGTCATTTAAAATACATTACTCTAGAATAGATATGATGAAGTATTGATAAATAATAAGAAATGCAACACTTGTAAGTACAAAAATGTATTTAACGTTATTTAGTATTATGCCATCAGTTTTAAACATTAAATAGTATCAGCTATATTTTTGACGAAGTATATATCATTGTAATTTCCATATTTGTAATTTAGTTTGACACTAAGCATTAAACATTTAACGTATACTAAGTTTTATCCACCTGTGAGCTATTTCCGTTTCATCTTTTAACCCAGCTAATTATTCGCCAAATTTCCATAAATGGTTTGATTTATTAAAATTACTTGAGGAAATTTCCAGATACAGATTTTCATGCTAGGAATAAAGAAGAATAATAGATAATTTTAAATTTGAACTTGGGTTTTGTAATACTTGACGTTTTATATCTGAATAGTAATTAAACATGAGTGATGCGTATTTATCGCCGACAACGAAAGAGACAGACAGTTGTACTCCATCGATCTCTGCTACTTTTCAGCCTGTGTTGATTACGTGACATACAAGAGAGGTGGGAGTATCGCTGCTTGAGTCTTTTGTTTTTATATTCAAATGAAGCAAGTTATTTGTTATATAAATTAGTATACAGGATATCCCAAACAGTGCCCTCGGTTTTTATTCCTAAAATATTGATCAGACATTGTTACGTAAAAAAGCCACATAATTTTATGAAATCGATTAAAATTTTAACGGGATTAAATTAGAAGAAACATAAAATAAAAAATTTTATTTGGTGCCCGTACAAAAATTTCACAATGAGTAAAATGTACCCCAAGTATTGTCTACAAGCGTAATCTTTGCGTAAAGTTATTTCTATACAGTTTAGATAGCACATTTATTATTTATTTATGCAGTCGTTGTTTTCTTTCGTAATTATTTTATGATCCCTGAAACGGGATCATCCGACATGATTTTTTTCTTTGCGAACTCATATCCAAATATCAAAAAGTGGTCTAAGTAATCATATATGTATTTCCATATGTCTGCGAATTTTTATCATAAAATACTGAAATTTTGTACATGACCTTAGTGTATGGGACACATTTTATTCATTGGGAATTTTTTTTCGGGGGGCCGTATAAAGATTGAAATTTTGTCCCCTAAAAATTTTAATCAATTTTATAAAATTCTGTACCCTTTTTTACGTAGCTTTGTATTTTATAATGTATGGCAATGATCAATTTTTAAGGAATAAAAGCCAAGGTCAATGTTTTTGGGACACCCTGTATATAACGACAAGATTTTTTTCGAAAGGGGGGGATTGAGTAGCGACGGTTTTAGGTGGTATATTGAAATAAGCAGAATGTACAGTCGTGGAAAAAAAAAGTAAACACCCCCTACTAACTCCTCAACAAATCATCATAGAAGAAAGTTACTGGTACCGAACGATTGGAAATAAAGTCTACTTTTAAATGATGTATATAAAATTTTCTTAGGGGGTCATCTACATATGAAAACGAATCCTAACTTCATTTTTTTCAATGGCAATACCCAATTTTAACGAGATATTTCAAATCTTCGGTTCAAACTATGCCTAGACACCAAATTTCAAGTCATTTGAATGATAAGTTTTTGAATTATAAACATTCAAAATTTAGTGCTTCTAATGTTAAATTATATTTTCATATTATATAAGCAAAAATATTACATCTGAATTCCATCTTTAAAATATTTACATTAAAATCACAGACAATACATAAAACAATTAAAATTATTACATAAAAACACAAAAAACATATTAAAATTGGGACGTTTCAGATCATCACGATCCCTCCTCAGCCAATTATAAACGTTAAGTCAATACTATCAACAGTTACAAGAAAAACACAACAGAAAGTCATCAATTTCAGGTTACAGTTAAAATAAAATAGAATACTAGGCCGGCACAGATGCAGCTTCGTTAATCGCTAAATCCTTGGTTTTAGTATGCCAGGCCTCTAAAAACACTCTCCCTGCGTAATTGTTGCAGCCGGATCGGATCACAAAAGCTTTATTAAAATCTGGAAAATGGTCGGTTGCAATAGTATGCTGAACGATCTTTGAATTCAAATTTCTACATCTAAATGCCTGTTTATGCTCTTTAAGCCGTATTTCAAGTGTCCTGCTAGATTCACCAATATAAACCGCTTCACACTGCTCACACGGAATTCCGTAGACGATGTCTTTAAAATGCAGGATGGAATATCTATGTTTAAAATTACATAACAGATTCTTAAGAGGATTTTGGGGAATGAAAGATGTATGAATACCAACTGATTTCAAATAATACGAAATCTTTTCAGAAATGCAGCTATAATAAGGTATGCTTGCGTAAACATTTGATTTTGTACGCTGGAAAGGTGGAGGGGTATTCATGTCTGCAAGGAGAATTTCTCTGAGAATTCGAAGGCACAATCTTAATGGGTAACCATTTAGCTGTAAATCAATTAAGATTTTTTGTTTTTCTATGTTGAAAAGCTCCTCAGTACTGCAATAACGCAAAGCTCTTGCAAACAAGGTTCTAATAACTGCAATTTTATGGGATTTGGGGGATTCTGAATTAAAATTTAAATACTGTCCAGTGAATGTTGGTTTTCTATAGACTGTGGTTACAAGGGTTTGGGAAGTGGAAACAGAACTTCTACGAATCAATATATCTAAAAAGGGGAGCTGTTGGTCAGTTTCATATTCAATTGTAAATTGTATAGAACCACAAATTGAATTTGCATGCGTTAAAATAACCGGGAGGTCATGAAACTCAGCAACGAGGAAAACATCATCCACGTACCTACGCCAAAATTTAATTAAACAACCAATAATATGAAAAATCTTTGTTTCTATATACTGCATAACGATTTCAGCAAGAATAACAGACAATTGTGACCCCATTGGAGTACCATTTATTTGCCTATAATACTTTTCATTAAAAATAAAGCAATTCGATGACATACAAAACTGTAAAAGTCTCAAAAATGTGCTCTTATCAATAACAGAATTCCAATTTACATTGTCAACAGGCCAGATTTCATCAATAACTGTATAAGCATACTCAATTGGAATTGAAGTAAAAAGACTAACAACATCAAATGAGACTATCACACAATCGAGAGGGAACTCAAAATTTTTAAGGTCGTTAAGAAAAGTGAGGGGGGAATTCAAACTGTATGGAGAATTTAAAGATAATGGCTTTAAAAGGGACGAAAGATATTTTGAAAGATTATAAACGGGCGAACGCGTAAAGTCAATAATCGGACGTAAAGGTATACCCTCTTTGTGAATTTTCGGTAGCCCATAAAAATTAGTGACAGTACCAGTATAACAACGAAGATATTTAGCAGTAGGTTCAGACAGTTTATTGGACTTGGATAACTCAGAAATCAAATTGTTAAGGTTTATCTGTATTGTCGGCGTTAAGTGTTTATTAACAGGTAAATAAGTAAGAGTATTATTCAAAAGTTCCATTGATTTATCAATATAATCCACCTTATTAAGCACCACTGTGACACGGCCCTTATCAGCTTTTGCGATAACAATCGACTTATCAGCCGAAATATTTTTAATTAATTTACTGTAATACTCAAAATTAGTAGGTTGCTTATAATCACTCTTCAACATTAATTTTGTAACTTTAGTTCATACTTGATGTTGCACTGAAGAAGGCTGTTTACAGAATTGCATAAAAAATTGTTTTTAGGCTAATTGAAGGGTGTAGAGTTCATTTATGCTGTCAGAATTGGGTATTGCCATTGAAAAAAACAAAGTTATGGTTCGTTTTAATATGTAGGTGGCCCCTAAGCAAATTTTATATACATCATTTAAAAGTAGACTTTATTTCCAATCGTTCGGTACCAGTAACTTTCTTCTACGATAATTTGTTGAGGAGTTAGTAGGGGGTGTTTACTTTTTTTTTCCACGACTGTACCTATGATTACGCAAAAAACAATTTCGGGAGAACAGCTACAGCCCCAAAGCTCCTTCCCAAGACCTCTGACTAGTATAAGTAATGACAGTTTTTATGATGAGGTTTTTAAAAATGTCAAATTAATTCGTACACACGTTTCTCTAGCCGATAACTAACCACAAAGGTTCCGGACGCAAATTCACAAACACTCAACGTCCCAGCGCCCTTGACGACAATCCCTTTAGACAGGTGCTTTGGTGAAAAAATGAACGTCTACGTGCATGCTGCGTTGTGTTTCTAGTACCGAAGTTTGCATGTGTGAATATTTATATCCACTTTTTATGAATATTTTAGACACGCTTACATAGTTCAAAGAGAGCTCCCCCCCCCCCCCCCTTGCAGATTAATTCAGTCTACACAAGTTGTATTATTGATTATACTAACTCTAATATTGATGTTGTTACAATAAGATTACCGTTACAAAGTAAGGATGACGGTGAAAAATTTAAACTGCATGTTTCTAGCGTTATGAAGATTTAATAGTTGAAACAACAGTTGACGTAGTTCATCAAGCTATATCAACATAATTGAAAAGTGTTTACGAACTCAGTTTGTCATATATGTTTTGGGGGTTTACTATGGATGGTATGTCCGTTATTGAAAATAAATGTGTAGCATTTACGGTTCGTTTACAGGGTCATTCAAACGAATTCCAATTCATACGGTCTGTAGTTAGAAAATCGTTTGCGGTGTATTTTATTTGCATTCATATTAGATTACTTTAAACATATTGAAATAAATATATATGAGGTATACTGCAAGGCGCTAACTGTAGAATAGGGTGTGCATAGAATTTATCGTTCATTTATAGGAACACACAAAAGAAGTTGACTACAGTACTCCTTGAACAATAATTGCTGGAAGTATGTTTTCAATTGTGGTACGCGATTTTCTTTTTTTTTTCTTTTTCATTTTGCATGTTACTTGATGTTTATATATTCTATAGATTATACATAGGGCTGTACAAAAGATCGCAAGTACATTTTCGTTTATTGACGGAAAGTTTTAAAGGGGATTTTTCCAACTGAATTAAGTGTTTAACTAAATTAACCCTTAAAGCTCCGGCGTCTCTTACACAAATTTTATTCGATCGGCACCACTTTTTTAAAAGAAGTTTCCTTCAAGTGCACAATTTCAAAAATGCTCTGATTAAATAAGGTAAATTTTATTTTCCTTTATTACTGGTGCCAAAAACAAATTTTGAAAAGAAAGATGATGTCTCCGCAGCGGAGCCAACGGAGTGGTAAGGGTTAACTTTAGCGTACTATGTAGCATATATACAAATCTATAGATCATATTCAGGGCTGCACACACATAAAAAAAATCTAATATTTTTCAGACTGTTGATGTTAATTGCAGGAATCGGGTTTTCAAATCGTTTATTTAGATGTCATCTTGCAGTTTAATAAACCGCGAAATTTCGTTAAAGTATTCTTAATGTGGGTGAAAATGTTCCGTAATCTAATTCTGGGCGCATGATTTTTCGTTCTTGTTTATTTTTTAATTATTTTTCCAAAAATAAGAGAATTATTTTTATACAGTTTGGTTAAGCACTGATAGTATGAAGTACATTCTAAAGAAATAATATAAAACTGCAAAAATACCACAAATTCAATAATGAGCATGGTTAGACTTTTACTTTTTTCAAATTCATCATAATTAAGTATAATTTTTAATTTTTCAAAATAAAATCAACAGTAGTTCATAAAAGAAGACTAACTAAGCATTCCATTAATGGACACTAAGCTTAAAATATTTAAAATAAACGCAATTTTATAAATGGCAGTATATAAAATTCAAAGTTTTCTATTACTATGAAAAAAAATTTCAATTTTCTGCTTCCTGACTGGTTTATTAAAGATTGTCAACACTAACAACATTATAGCATAAAGAAAAAAAAATAATAAAAGCTAAATTTTTATATCGTATTTTTTTACGAACCAAGCGGTGAGGTATGTCCATTATTCGCTATTTTTAAACTGTTATCAATCAGCAAAAAATCACTTATCTTAAGATATTCTCAACTAGTAACTAAGAGAATTATAGTGAATTTTCATTTATTTATGGTGATCATTTAAAGAAAGGCCGAAGTTATAGAGTGGGTCTATAAGATTAAAAATCACTCGTTGACAATATAAATACATGCATATTCAGCACACGCATTATTCAGGAGATGTTCTTGTAATGCATTTAGTGTGTTGACACTAGATGGCAGCACATGGTATGTAAAACTCTATAAATAAATGCTTTAGCTTGGGAGAAGAAAGATCAGACTTATAGAGCATTTATCTATGAGATTAAATACTTCACTTGTTCATAATGCACAGTGATGAATTCAGACTCTTTTCTCTGGGAGGGATTTCTGTGGCTCTTGGGGGGGGGGGGGACATTATAGAGTTTCAGGGGGATGGGGAGAATTACACTTTTTGACCATTGAAAACACAAAATCTCAAATATTCCTGGGGGGAAATTTCATTACACCGGGGGGGGGGGGGGGGCGATGTCCTACGGGCCGCAAATTCACAATCACTCAACATCCCAGCGCGCTTGACGCCAGTCTCTGTAGCCAAGTGCTTTGGTGAGAAAATGAACGACGCACGGGCAAGTCTGAAGCTAATTTCTATCTTCGATATTTCGTCCATTGACCGCGTATTTCTTGTTTATGGAATACTTGCAAGAATACAAGGACGAAATAATAATGCTTATTTCATCTTCTGAATAATTATGGTACTAATTGAATATCCCTTCGACCAAAAAAACTATCGACAAACTATAAGATTTAATGCCAATAATGGATGATCGTAAATGTCACATTCACTTGACATTCAACACGATACACGTGTTTATTACGTCATAAAGTGATTTTTAATTCGACTTTTTATTTGTATTTTTATTAAAGTTTCACTAATTTATTTGTTCTTCCATTATTTAAAATAAAAATTATGCCAATTTGTATAATTTGGCGATTTGTAAAATTTGGCGAAATTGGTCAACGGGATAATCAAGTAGTTCCATAATTATATATGCATTATGAACAAGTGAAGTATGTAGGCATGTTCTATATATGTCTGAACTTTTCCCTCCTAAGCTAAAGTATTTATTTATTGAGTTGTATACGTACCATGTGCTGCCATCTGGTGCCAGAAGTCTAAATGCATTACAACAATCATCTCCTGAATAATGCATGTGCTGAATATATGCATGTATATGTATTGTGAACGAGTGAAATATTTAATGTATAGACTGACTCTATAACTTTGGTCTTTCTTTAAATGATCATCATAAATAAATGAAAATTCACTATAACTATCGTAGTTATTAGTTTAGCGTATGCTAAGTGCTTTGTTGCTGATTGATAATAGGTTAAAAATATCCAATAATGGACATACCTAACAAAGTACTCCCCCCTCAAAGTTTTCGGTTCATAATAAAAAAATAGGAAATAAAAATTTTAATTTTATTATTATTTTTTTCATAACTCCTCTTTGTACACTATAATGTTGTTATTATTGACAATCTTGATTAAAAACTAGTCAGGAAGCAGAAAATTGGAATTTATTTTTTCAATTACTCTTCTTTTATGAACTACTAACAAACTTATCTTTAAAAAATAAAAATTATACTTAATTATGATGAATTTGAAAAATCAAAAATCTAACCATGCTCATTATTGAATTTGTGTATACTTGCAGTTCTGTAATATTCCTTTAGAATGTAATCATACTATGAGTGCTTAGCAAACTGTATAAAAATAAATCTATTATTTTAGGAAAATTATTTAAAAAATAAAGAACAACGAAAAATCATGCGTCCAACATAGATTATGAAACATTTTCCAACACATTCATAATACTGTAACAAAATTTCACGGTTTAAAAAGCTGAAAGATGATACCTACATAAACAATTTGAAAAACGCATGACGCATTTGAAAATCTAATTTCTGCAATTACCAGTTTTTTTTTCAGTCCCTGTATATGATCTATAGATTTGTATGTATACTACATAGTATGCTAAAAGTTAATTCAGTTAAACGCTTAAGACAGTTTAAAAATCCCTTTCAAAACTTTCTGTCAATTAACGAAAATGTACTTGAGATCTTTTGTACAGCCCTGTATAAAATCTATAGAATATATAAACACCAAGTAATATGAAAAAAAAATCAAATCAAATCAAATAAATTTAAAATCGCGTAACACAATTGAAAACATACTTCCAGCAATTATTATTCAAGGAATACTGTAGTCAAATTCTTTTGTGTGTTCCTGTAAAATAATTATAAATTCTATACAAACCCTATTTTACAGTTAGCGCCTTGCAGTACGCCTCATATATATATAAATTTCGATATGTTTAAAATAATGTAATATCATTAAAAAATAAAATACACCGCAAACGATTTTTCTACCACAGACCGTATGAATAGGAATTCTTTTCAGTTTTCCTGTAAAGGAATCGTAAATAGTACGCATTTATTCTCAATAACAAACATCCCATAGTAAAACCCAATATCATATATGACAAACCGAGTTCAAAAACACTTTTCAACTATGTTGATCTATCTTAATTAACTATGTCAACTATTGTTTCAACTATTATACCTTCATAACGCTAGACACATGCAGTTTAAATTTTTCACCGTCATCTTTTGTAACGGTAATCATATTGTAACAACATCAATATTAGAGTTAGTATAATCAGTAATACAATTTATGTAGATTGAATTAATCTGCAAGAGTAAAAAAAGTCCTTCCGGCCAGTGCCGGGAGGAAGAGGTAGCTTTCATATTGCTTATTTTTAAAAAGCCAACTTATATTATTCAAACACACGAAGCTCAATTAAGTGGAAACCGAATGTAGGAGATTCAATACTAATTTTTATCAATACTAAATCATTATGAATGAGAATTTCGCGAAATTAGTCAGCTTTATCCAAGCTGTTTTTATTTAAAGTCACTTATATTTGGCTGCCAAATTCGGCGATTTCTTAAAGCGCCTGCCATTTTAAGACAACATGGTAGATGAGGCTAACCTGTGAACTTTGTCGAGACCTTAGTAATTTCTGTGCACATGCTCACTCATATCGGAATCGGTTGATATATACGAGTGCTGTCACAGGCAAAAAATCAGATTTTTCAAAATGTCACCCACTTTAGAAATTGAAACTGCTATATCTGAGCCATTTTTTAAGATAAAGACAAACAAAAAATGCTCCTGAATCCTTATATCAAGGTTAAATACTTAAGAAAGAAACCTTTTTCAATTTCTAATTTTTTTGCACCTCACTTTAAATATAATTTTTTTTTTAATTTAATAACCGCCATTTTGAAACAAGATGGCTGATGAAGCTGGCCAGCGAACTTGGTCGAGATATTGATGTATACTATCAACATGCCTTCTTCCATCGAAATAGGCGAATAAGTGTGGTATCGCGTGACAAATACAAGATCGTTTCAAAGTGTTAGCCATGATAGAAATTCAAAGTGCTATAATTCAACCACTTTTTAAGATATAAACAAAAGAACAAATTTTCAGATTCAAAAACTGCTCCAGAATCTTTGTATCAAGGCCAAACACATAAAAAAAAAATCTTTTTCATGTTCCAATTTTTTAATACCTCATTTTAAATTAGGTAGCTTTCTTTACAAAAAAGCTACCTATTGCAGCCGTTCGGAGGAAAGCGATTTCAAAAAATTTTGGTATATTTTCATCGACCCCGAATCCACCCTCCGTTCAAAATTGATATATATATATATATATATATATATCTGACCTATGTCACACTGTAACTCCCGTAATTATGAACCGATTTCGATGTAATTCGGTGTGTACATAGTACATACCAATGTCTCGACCGAGTTCGTTGGCCAGCTTCATCCGTCGTTTTGTTTCAAAATGGCGGCCATTTAAAATTTTTAAAAAAATTTAAAACTTGAAATGTGGTACCAAAAAATTAAAAATGGAAAAATATTTTTTTCTTGTGTATTTGACCTTTATACAAAGATTCCGGAGCAGTTTTTGTTTCGTCTATATCTTAAAAAATGGCTGAGTTATAGCAATTTGAATTTCTAGCGTGGCCGACATTTTGAAACGTCCTGAATTTTGTCACGCGATAAAAGGCGTATTTATGATCCGATTTGGATGCAATTCGGTGTGTACATAGTACATACCAATCTCTCGACCGAGTTCGTTGGCCAGCTTCATCCGCCATTTTGTTTCAAAATGGCGGCCATTTAAAATTTTTTTAAAAATTTAAAATTTGAAATGTGGTACCAAAAAATTGAAAATGGAAAAATATTTTTTTCTTATGTATTTGACCTTTATACAAAGATTTCGGAGCAGTTTTTGTTTCGTCTATATCTTAAAAAAGGGCTGAGTTATAGCATTTTGAATTTCTAGCGTAGCTGACATTTTGAAACGTCCTGATTTTTGTCACGCGATAAAAGGCGTATTTATGAACCGATTTGGATGTAACTTCGTTTATACATAGTACATACCAATGTCTCGACCGGGTTCGTTGGCCAGCTTCACCCGCCATCTTGTTTAAAAATGGCGGCCATTTAAATATTTAAGAAAAATTTTAATTTGAAATGTGGTACCAAAAATTGAAAATTGAAAAAATATTTTCTTCTTATGTGTTTGACCTTGATAAAAAGATTCGGGAGCAGTTTTTGTTTCGTCTATATCTTAAGAAATGGCTGAGTTATAGCATTTTGAATTTCTAGCGTGGCTGACATTTTGAAACGTCCTGATTTTTCTCACGTAATAACAGGCGTATTTATGAACCGACTTGGATGTACCTTGGTGTGTACATAGCACATACAAATATCTCGACCGAGTTCGTTGGCCAGCTTCATCCGCCATCTTGTTTCAAAATGGCGGCCATTTAAAAAAATTAAAAAATAAAAAAAATTAAATGAGATACCAAAAAATTGGAAAATGAAAAAGATTTTTTTGTATGTGTTTGACCTTAATACAAAGATTCCGGAACAGTTTTTCTTTCGTCTATATCTAAAAAAAAATGGCTGAGTAATAGCATTTTGAATTTCTCTTGTGGCTGACATTTTAAAACGACCTCATTTTTGACACGCGATAACAGGCGTATTTATGAACCTATTTGGATGTAACTTGGTCTGTACATAGTACATACCAATGTCTCGACCGAGTTCGTTGGCCAGCTTCATTCGCCATCTTGTTTCAAAAGGGTTGCCATTTAAAAAAAATTAAATTTAAAATTCAAAATGAGGTATTAAAAAATTGGAAAATGAAAAATATTTTTTTTTATGTGTTTGGCCTTGATACAAGGATTCCGGAGCCGTTTTTGTTTCTGAAAATTTGTTCTTTTGTTGATATCTTAAAAAATGGTTGATTTATAGCACTTTGAATTTCTAGCATGGCTAACATTTTGAAAAGATCTTGTATTTGTCACGCGATAACACACGTATTCGCCTATTTCGATGTAAGAAGGCATGCGGATAGTATACATCAACACCTCGAACAAGTTCGCTGGCCAGATTCATCAGCCATCTTGTTTCAAAATGGCGGCCATTAAATTAAAAAATATATATATATTTAAAGTGAGGTGCAAAAAAATTAGAAATTGAAAAAGGTTTCTTTCTTAAGTATTTGATCTTGATATAAGGATTCAGGAGCATTTTTTGTTTGTCTTTACATTAAAAAATGGCTCAGATATAGCAGTTTCAATTTCTATTGTGGGTGACATTTTGAAAAATCTGATTTTTTGCATGCGACAGCACTCCTATATATTAACCGATTCCGATGTGAGTGAGCATGTGCACAGCAATTACTAAGGTCTCGACCAAGTTCACTGCTTAGCCTCATCCACCATGTTGTCTTAAAATGACAGGCACTTTAAGAAATTGCCGAATTTGGCAGCCAAATATAAGTTACTTTAAAGAAAAGCAGCTTGGATAAAGCTGACTTATTTCGCGAAATTCTCATTCATTATATTGATAAAAATTAGTATTGAATCTCCTATATACGGTTTCCACTAAATTGAGCTTCGTGTGTTTGCATGATATAAGTTGGCTTTTTTAAAATAAGGATTATGAAAGCTACCTCTTCCTCCCGGCACTGGCCGGAAGGACTTTTTTAAATTACATTTTTAAAAAAAAATGGCAACCCTTTTGAAACAAGATGGCGAATGAAGCTGGCCAACGAACTCGGTCGAGACATTGGTATGTACTATGTACAGACCAAGTTACATTCAAATCGGTTCATAAATACGCCTGTTATCGCGTGACAAAATGAGGTCGTTTTAAAATGTCAGCCACAATAGAAATTCAAAATGTTATAACTCAGCCATTTTTTTAGATGTAGACGAAACAAAACCTGTTCCGGAATCTTTGTATTAAGGTCAAACACATACAAAAAAAATCTTTTTCATTTTCCAATTTTTTGGTATCTCATTTTAAATTTATTTTATTTTTTTATTTTTTTAAATGGCCACCATTTTGACACAAGATGGCGAATGAAGCTGGTCAACGAACTCGGTTGAGTTATTTGTATGTACTATGCACACACCAAGGTACATCCAAATCGGTTCATAAATACGTCTGTTATCACGTGGCAAAAATCAGGACGTTTCAAAATGTCAGCCACGCTAGAAATTCAAAATGCTATAACTCAGCCATTTTTTAAGATATAGACGAAACAAAAACTGCTCCCGAATCTTTTTATCAAGGTCAAACACATAAAAAAAAATATTTTTTCAATTTTCAATATTTTGCTACCACATTTCAAATTTAAATTTTTCTTAAAATTTTAAATGGCCGCCATTTTTAAACAAGATGGCGGATGAAGCTGGCCAACGAACTCGTCCGAGACATTGGTCTGTACAATGTATAAACGAAGTTACATCCAAATCGGTTCATAAATACGCCTTTTATCGCGTGACAAATTTCAGGACGTTTCAAAATGTCAGCTTCGCTAGAAATTCAAAATGCTATAACTCAGCCATTTTTTAAGATATAGACAAAACAAAAACTGCTACGGAGTCTTTGTATAAAGGTCAAATACATAAGAAAAAAATATTTTTCCATTTTCAATTTTTTGGTACCACATTTCAAATTTTAAAATTTTTTAAAAATTTTAAATGGCCGCCATTTTGAAACAAAATGGCGGATGAAGCTGGCCAACGAACTCGGTCGAGACATTGGTATGTACTATACACACACCGAATTACATCCAAATCGGTTCATAAATACGAGAGTTACAGTGTGACATAGGTCAGATATATATATATATATATATCAATTTTGAACGGAGGGTGGTTTCGGGGTCTGGGGGTCATGATCGATGAAAATATACCAAAATTTTTTGAAATCGCTTTCCTCCGAACGGCTGCAATAGGTAGCTTTTTGTAAAGAAAGCTAGCTAAAAAGCTCACTTTGAACTATGTAAGCCCATCTAAAATAATCATATAAAGTGGATATAAATATTCACACATGCAAACTTCCGTACTAGAAACAGAATGCAGCATGCACGTAAACGTTCATTTTTTCGCCAAAGCGCCGGGCTACAGGAATTGGCGTCAAGCATGCTGGGCCGTTGAGTGTTTGCGAATTTGTGTACCGGACTCGTTGGCTGGTTTTCTGACGTTTAGGTCTTCCTTGGAGCACGCTTGATAAACAGTTGAGATCCTTCAGCTTAGGCTGTTACCTGATAACTTGTCCATATTAATTATCGTGAGTTAACTCATATATCAGATCATGAACAGAATTAGTTTTACAACTATTATTTTTTAAATTATATTATTATAGATTATATATGTTTATAATTTACTTACGTTTTATTTATTTATTTTTATTCTATTTAATAAAATAAAATAGTTGTATAAAAATCTATTGTGATTTAGAAAGCCGTGAATAGTCCTAGTAGTAATGAAAATTGCGTGCTTAGGATAATTATCTACTAATAAATTTCTGTAAAAAAAGTTAAAATTAATTTTTTTGAAAATATTGGTATGATTTCATGATTTTTTATGCTTATTAAAAATGCTTAAGAAAATATATGTATTATTTTTCAAAAGCATTGCCAAAAAAGAGATTTCTTAACCAGTTAAAGTATAAACTCTACACCATTACAAGCAATTTGAAGCATCTGAACATTTTTTATAATAGTAGTCAACTAGACAGTAGAGAAGGAGGTGGGTAACCTGAATTAGGACATTCTAGATCGATATGTACAAGAACGAATCAACCACATCCTACCCTTTGGCTATTCTTTAGACCTTGTGGATTAGATATTGTCACGACGGTGGACAAATTGATCTTGATTTACAATAATCGCTTGTCAAAGTATTTAGTTTTTTCCCCATTGAAAGTCGTATATGTCTAATGGTGATTTGAAAACTTTTATCGCTTACTATAATGCCGGTATACTTAAAGATTTAAAAAGTTAAAAACTACTATTCTGCAGCAGTGGTTTTACAATGTTCAGTCATGGAGAAAAAAAAAAGACCACACCATGCTATTTTATCTCCAAATTGTCAGACGGAGATGCGAAAGGTTCCGTTTGACTGAAAATTGTATCTGCTTTCAAAATAGGAATAAAAGTTTTGAAATACGAGTCATTTAAATATTAAAAATTGTACCAACTTTGAAGTTTTAAATGGTAACCCCACCTTTTTACACCATATTTCAGTTTCTTGAATCAAGACAGCTTGGAAAAAGGCATAATTTATGTACTCTTTTTTTAAATATTCATAGAGTTAAACTATTTGAGGATACTTATGATAAGTCTACATGCAAATTTAAATTTGTAACTTCCCAAAAAATCATCCGATTGAATTGTTGTTTTAATGAGATAAATTGTAGAGATGAAAACATATTACAGACGTTTTTTCGATTCGAAAATATTTTTTAAGTATGAAAATTATTAATAAATTCATATTAAAAATTAGGAATTATGACCTACATTAATTTTTGTATAAATCGAATCACAGTCGTCGGAAACACGAGTGCGTAAATTTATAGCTCAATCTAATTATCCGCTTTATAGATATAGAAAAATTTCACTTTTCGACTGTCTAAAGGGACAATCTCCTGTTATGGTTGGCATGTTAACGAAAATTTTTTATTCAATTTTCTTTCTGATAAAGTGACGTTAATATATATTTCGAATTTCTGTATGATTTTTCTGGTAACCAACTGAATGTTCTCTGTACTTTTATTTGTATGATCTTAATTTCATTTTTCCAAATGTATGAATAAATCCCTAGCACATTTTCTTTTATAACCGTATTAAGATTTAAGAAAAAGTATATATAAGGTATAAACTATGCCTTTTTCCGGGCTGCCTTGATCCATAGAGCTGAAATATGGTGCCAAAAGTGGGTGTTATCATTAGAAATTCAAAATTAGTAAAACGTTTAATATTTAGACGACCCCTGTTTTAACGATTGCATTCATATTCCTGAAGAAGACCCGATTCGCAGTCGCAAATTCGCCTCTCGCGACTTTCTACGGCATTCTCGGGGGAAAATAGCATGGTATGGTGCCCCCCCCCCCCTCCGAAAAAAAAAGTGCAATGAACCAAGCCTGTTAAGTCAAGGTGAGCCACGTCTGTAAAATATTTATTTGCCTAATTTAAGAATTACTATAAACGCTTATAAACAACTAAAAAAAGGCAAATTTCATCAAATTTTCAATTTTTACACGTTATTTAATAAAGACATTAAATGGTATCCTTTTTTAAAATGTCCTTCAATTATTATTTGTAATCAGAAAATAAAAAAAAAATATTTATTGGTAAAAAAAATTTATAAATCAATAATTATTTGCAAAAAAGAGCACAAAGTTTTAAGAAACAACGCTTAGTATCTTTGTTGGGATTAATTTATAAATTGCATGATAAAAATGCAACACTGATCAAATTACTTTTTTTGTCTGTAACTTTATGTACTTACCATGAATAATATTTTGTTCGGATATCTTCATGGCCTTTCTCAAAGTTTTGATGATAAATGAATAGGTGACGCTCATCAGAACAAGTGGTATGAAAAGTAAAGAAATGTCTAAGAACACAGTAAATGTTTTTTCTGCCAATTTACTTGGCCAGTTCTCTCTACATTTATACTTTCCTAAAGATAAAAAAGAAATAGATTATTAATTCATAAAAAAGATTATAAGGTTTTAATATTTTGCAATGCTTGGATATTTATATATGATTCAATTTATGATAGTTCAAGTACTGAAAATTACAAATAATAAAAACTGAATAAATTGAGTTTTGCAGACTTTCCAACGTTCCAGTTAAAAACACGCTTTGTACCAGAAAATTTATTTAATTAAATGTATCCTGCTTTTATGCGATAGACAGTTGAAATCTAGTTGATTTCATTCATTAAATAAAATATTTATGTTTAAATAAGTTTATTTGAACGGAAGGCTTCCCGTTCGGTTATGGTTTGGTTATGGTTTCGTTTGATGAGTAAAATCAGCCTCTGCATAAGATTAATACAAAGTGAGATAATGTTTAAATTAGAAATAAAGTAGGGTTTTAGGATAGTGCGTTTAAGTGTAAATTTGAAGCTGTTGTACCATGATTCAATGCTGATTATGTGTTTCAATAACTGGAGGAAATCTAAAACAATTTAACTTATATTAATTGGAAATTATATTTCTCAGGGTGTAGGTGTAGTTAGCTATCTACTCGTATTGTTACGTTCTGTTGAACATGCTATTGGATAACAAATAAAAATTCTTTTCCGAAAATGATGTGAAAGTTCCATCAAACACATGCAAATAGACATTGCAAATTATTTTTTACAAGATGTCCTAAAATAGGTGGAACGTTTTTAAATCAAATTCAATGGCAAGTAAATAGTGGCAGCTATCGAAGTTATTCCGAAAGAGTAATGTGTAAATCCATGAATTTCTTTACTAACCTTCCTTGTTTTAATTCCAAATTTCACCGATAGATGGCACTACACTGTCTTAAAATGTAATACGTTTCAAAATAACCTGGCAATTTCAAAATATAAAGATTTTTTTCTATTTTTACATTTCAACAGCTAAACAGGATGAATATTAAACGTAAGTAAACCTTATTCCATTTTTATACGTTTGTTTTAGCGACAGAGAAGGTGGTGAGGTTCTACGGTGAGGCTGCGAACTTAAACATTCAAGAGTGTTATGAAAATTCACCATTTCATACATTACTCTCCTGCATGTATAACTTTAATAGCTGTCACCATTTATTTGTTACGGAATTTTCAAACGTTCAGTTTATTTTAGTAAGCATTGTAGGTAAATATTGCATTCAGAAAGTGAATCCATTGAATGGTCCAATTATTGTAAAGCTTCTATTGTTGTAAAAAAAAAAAAACATTGAGTTTTTTTAAGTATTTAAAGATGATTAATAAAATCGGAAAATGATGCTTGAGCACATAAATATCATTTGATAAAACTCCTCGAATATAAGAAATGCAAAATATACATAACTATAGTTTTTTAGACAAATTCATAGTTTACCATCATCATGTACAGAGAAGAATCCTACGCTAATATGACCAATGAAAGTATGCAAAACGATTTTTTAAATGTGTTGTTTTAGATAGAGTTCACGTAACACAAAAATTCGAATTCATGAGGGAGGAACCGAATTTTATAACCAGAAACAAAAAAAACAAAGAACAAAAAATAAATAAATAAAAATAAAATAAAAAAGAAATAAATAGTGCAAGCAAAAATCTTTGACCGAAATCAGTGAATAACAAGAATTAATAGAGCCAATGGATAGTAACAATGGAGAAAAAAGGAGATTTTTTTTTTACGTGAACCAATTGTGAAATAGATAGATTTAAATTTATGTTATAAAGTTAATAAAAATCTGCAATAAACGATGCAATTTAAATAACGTGAACTTTAAGGATTGGAACCTTAAAAAATTGGAAATTAAGGAAAATCCTCGAATTAGAAACTCTTGTAGAAAGGGAAAAAGGGAAGAAGAAGAAATGCCAACAACAAAGATAAAAAAAAAAGCTTTTTCACGACAGCTCACTAACATATGAAAAGAAATGCGATTCAAACAAATAAATAAAAAAAGGATGCTCGGGAGAAAACAATCGTAGGACCAAGACCAAGGGTGCGCATAAATCTTCTGATGAAAAGGATGAAAGTTGTACATCGGATGCAGCATACATTCATTGCAGTGATCTTTATTCAATTCAAGTGGGAAAAAAAATGTGCGCCATCTGTGCTGAAGATAAAGTGTAGAAGAGTGTTTTTTTTATCAACCTTGTAATTAAAATTTAATTATTTTAAATTATAAGCTGTGTAATTATAATCGTGTTTGATAATTAAATGCACAGCAATGTTTTCTGTTTATATTAAAAAAGGGGGTTATTTTCCGTAAGATTTACATGCGCGTTTTATGTTATCTTTACTGATGGGATTTAAGCGAGAGAAATTAATTATTTCCAAAAAAGGATTAATAAACAATATTCAGTGATATTTTTATTGTTGTATTACTATATGAATTTTCCAAAAAATTAGATGTCAACAATATTGAAAAATAAATGTGATAACTATTCTGTTACGGCATTCAGCCCATAGAACTTCAAAAAGAACACATATTGTATTTGTTCTCATAACATTTTTAAATGTACTTCTTTTTATTCTTTTTTTTTATATAGATGACACCCGTACATTCTAGACTCTTCTTGCAAATAAAATAACACCGTTTTAGCATTATTTTGCAAACTTTTTTCTTTTCTTTAAACTTGCAGAAAAGCATCCTAACACAAAATGGACCGCTAACGAAAGTCGTAATCATATTGTTATCTAAAAACCATATAAGTGTGACCTACAATAAAAATATACGTGGCAATTTTTTTTATACCGAATGACTTCATATCTTGAATATGTGACATTAATAAAAATCAACTTCCAGATTTTTTGTCAAATACAGGAGGATAAAGCAAATGGATTAGTTTATATATATATCAAATTATGAATAGGATTTTTGATATTGGTCATCTACAACATTTTATTGCAGCACCAAAATATCAAAAGTATTTACTTATTACTCTAATTAAATGAATTCAACAGGTTAAAGGAACTTAAAAACATTCGACCTCTAAACTTAAAATTGTTGATTTTGAGATATGACGTTACATTACAAGAAATATGATAGATTTTAGATTTAATATTTTGACATATATATTATACATTTCCTCCCACATTTCTAACAGAAGGATCTGGGCTTTAAATCATGTTTGAAAAATTCTAACTTAACACTATAAATTGATATCTCTAATCTTAAAACTTACACAAGTTTTCTGTAAAATCTCAATGCTTTGCATACTTAATTTTTTTTCTTAATTTTAGTTGGAATTTCTGTATTATAAAAATGTCGCAAAAAAAAAAAAAATCAATAAGATCCAAAAGGAAAAAGCAACTAGATAAGCGAGAGAGAAAGAATATATCTCCATTGAATAGAAAGAACGTTGTTCTGCTCAAAGCCAGATTTCTTCTGATTGAATCCCTAAGATACCAAAACAGATGAGAATACAGAGTTGTATTAAGGGGGAAGATCATCTCCGAGGGTTAAAAATATCGATTATTTAAATTTTTATGAGTTAACAGCCTAAGATAAAAAGAATACATTACAAAAATAAATTTTCAAAAATCTCTTAGAACTTAAATCGTAATCAGAGATGTGGAGTATAAATTAAAACTAATTAAATATCGTTCAATGTGATTTTTTTCTCTTTTCTCTTCATTTTTCTGAACAACACGCAGGATTACGAGTATTCTGACCCATGGAGAATTAATATATTAAACATAGCAAAATAATGAATAATTTTTAACACCGGCCAATTTATTAAAGTGAATTTTAATTTAAAAGTAATACAGAGACTTTTAAATATTAAAAAAAATCTGATATTAAATAAAGTTTTTCAAAAAGTATGTTGTATATGGATATAAGTAAAAATTACAGCATCCTCAAATTTCATAACTCTGAGATTATTATTTTTAAAGAAAATTCACTTATTATTCAAAAAAAAAAAAAAACTTTTTTTTGAAAAAAAAAGAAGCTTTAAAGATATTTATTTAGCTAAAAATAATGAATAAGGTATTGCGTTTTTTTTAATTAAAAATTATATTTTATTTCAAAAAATATATCTTGCATACATTTGAAGCCAACAACTTCAAAAATTCAAGAAATAAGTTTCTCTTATCTCATAATGTGTTCTACTGTTTTAAATAAAATTTATATTTTTTAAAAATGTTTCTAAACTGCCTTGACGAAAAACGCAGTGTATTGATTCGCCATGAATCTTATAAACACAAGGTGGCTTCACATTCAAGCGGGAGTAGTTGTTCATGCGTAGAAATTTAATGTAACACTGATGTATCAGCTGTTGCTAAGCGAGACATTGTAACTTATAGCGATTTATAATAAATAATTGTACTATATCAGATTAAGTCAAGTATACACCTCTTTTAAGTGTGCAGTTCGCATATATAACATCATGCTTTTTTAAATCGGGTTTCACGGTAAAGTACATGGAGAATGAAAAACACAACTTTAAGGAATCACAAGTATTTACACTATTGGCCCAAATGTATTTTTTTTTTTAGTAAATGTGGATTTCAGAGTTTCAGTGTCTCATAACACCAACCAATCTTTTTAAAGTACTATTATGAAGTTAGATGTAAATTTCCAACTGGGCGAAAAATGTCCGGACCAGGATTCGAACCAGGGATCTCTTGGCTGTGGCCGCCAGTGCTCTACCATCTGAGCTATCCCGGACGAATCTGGTGGAACCTTTTCACCCAGTTAACCTTAATGATTATAGCATCTGGTCTGAAACCTGGTTCAGCTCAACAGAATAAATCACAGGTAATGGAACCTCCGAAATCGCTGGATGCGTAATTACACAAGATTAATCTTGTCTATTATGAAGTTATTCATGAATGGAAAAATTATTAAATCAGAAATGCAATGCAATAAATTTCAGGAAAGATTTACATTTTTTATTAGAACAGTAGTTATAAAGAAGAAAAGTGAAACATTTAGAAGGAAAAATTCCAAGTACAAATATTTCCACCTTGTCAATTATTATTTAAATGCTTATCTTTCAGCATTAATTATTGCTTTCTCCTATATTAAACCAATTTATTTTTGATTCCTGTATAGCTGTTATAAATCGGAAGCCCAAATTTCTCATAAATGACACTACTTATGCTAAGCTACCCCCAACAGCATAAAAAAATTAGATAATGTGCTAGCATTTGATCACAGATCTCCTGTGCACAGATCTCCTGTATCATCCTCCCATCTCCTTTACTCCCACATTGAAATTTCTTTAATAGGGATGTACGAAGTAGGGGTATCGTAAAGTTTTAATTATCACTAGGAAATATCTGAGACAGAAACTTAATTTTTTTTAAATTTCTAAGACTTTTATACTACTATATTCTTTTTTCGTTGAACAAAAGAAAATGGAAAATCAAAGTCCAGTGAAAATGTATAAAACGTACGAGTAACCCGCAGTATGGAGAAGATAGAGGCTCACAATGTGGTTAAGTTTCTGTATTTGATACTGCCCGGCAAATCCACAGTGAAATGTTGGCTGTTTATGGAAGTGAAAGTCCTTAATATGACACTATTGTTAGATATGAAAGGAATTTTCAAACTGGACACATGTTCCTCACAGACGATCCAAGATGTGGAAGACATCACTCACAGACGATGCTGCCGCAGTGAGGAAACGAGCTCTATCTCATTATACCGAAGGGTAACTATCCAAATGTTCATGAATAAGACTCATCTTAGTTACGGCAGAGTGTGGAAAATTAATCACGAAGAATTGCACATGTCAAAGGTCTCAGCAAGCTGGGTTCCCAGATTTCTGACTCCTTTTCAAAAGCAAACTCGGAGCGACCTGTCAAGGGAAATGTCGAATCTTTTGGAACAAGACGAAGAGGATTTTTTTGGTGGCCTGGTAACAATGGATGAATCTTGGATCTATCATTAAGATCCAGATTTAAAGATTTGACACCAAAAATGATGTCATTCAAGAGGTGGAACAATGATTTTCAACCTAATCTGCAGAGTACTTCAATGGCGGCCTTCGAAAAACGCGCTTCTTCCAGAACTTCGAAAACTTCGAAAAAATGCTGGGAGAAATGTATAACTCTGGATTGTAACTACGCTATATGGCCAAAGGTGACCGGTCACTTGCGATTTTAGACGTTTTGTTAAATATCTAGAAAAATACATGAGAAATTATCCTAAAACTGCAGGTGTGTAAACAGTATATTATAGGTTATGTATTTCCGCGAAGATTTTTTTCCGAAACACCATAGGGGACCGTCAACAAATTGAAAAAGAACGAACATATTTTGGATAACCCTGTCAAAACTAATGTAGCAAAAGCATTCAAACTCGAGATTATTAATAAGTGGTTTATTGTAATATACTGTGGTCATTTTTATGAGGATAGCGTGTATACTCGTAGAGAAATTAAGGATTTTATGAAAACAGTCCCAAATTTCGCCAAGTGCTTTGCTTATAATTTGCAGAGTTCTTAATATAAAAAAAGTTCTTTTCAGAAAATGTGACAAACAACATTGTACACAATACTCTGCAATCAGAATTAAAAAATAATAAAACTTGGATGAAAAATGAGCAGGTTTACTAAAAAACGCTTCACTGCGCATGCGCGAATGCAATCAAAATACAATGTGCATAATGTATTAGCTAAGTATATGGAACAACGTTTGTGAAAGTCTCAAAATCATAGCTTGAAAATCCTGAAAATTATCGTCGCTAGAATAAGCTCGAAATCCGTTGTTCCCAAAATTAAGCAGAAAGATGAGGGGTTGTATCCAAATATAGCAGTACGTGCAGTATTGTGTACGCTTTCTTGGCACTAATCAACAGATATTTGATATTATATGATATTGATATTTGATGATATTGATGATGATTTATATGATTTGATATTTGATATTTGATATTAATAACTAACCTTTTGGAACAATTTTTTTTTATTTGCTTGTTCAAAGTTTTTGATCATGAGAAACATTTCTGCCCAGACCGTATTCTCATCATGCGATAATTATTGGATTCTTTTTTAAATTGTAAAATGTGTCAAGTTTTGGCCAACCCTGTATAATTTTATGGTATCTCTATAAAAGTGGTCTTATGAGCTATCGATCTTCAAAAGCACATTTTTTTTCCCAAATGGTTTCTAACATGTTTTCACCAGCATAATTTATTGACGTATAAATTTTATTTTAGTAATATTAACATTTATTTTTCTGAATTATCAATAAAGTTAAAACAAAGTAATTTCAAACATTATTCACACGTTAATAAAATCACATTAATCACATACATAAATATATATATCTAGCTAAAAGACAAAATTTATATGAAATATTTTAACTCTGAAAACATTCCAAATAAAGATATTTGAAGAATCCTGATAAGATATTATTAAATATACGTTAAAATATTGTTTACTGATTACGAAATCAATTAAACATATTGTTTTCCAATACCTCTTCTTTACAGATTTGACGGAAAATCTGCAACAACCCCAATCCATATAATTTTCTAAGAATTTTTAACTTTTAAGTAACTGCCAGCAAATGATTAAAAGATTAGCACGTATTTTCTTCATTACGAATTTCATTAACGCCAAGAGATACCTCATAAATACGAAGTCAAGAGAATTTATTTTTCTTTTTTGTACGTGTTACATCTTTTGAAAGAGTCATTAAAGTAATTTTTCATTATCTGTCAGAAAATCAATATATATTGAAAGAAAAGAATAAGATGTATGAAGTAAACAAAGATAGAAAGCCGAAAATGTATTTTCGGTAGTTTCTGGCAATAGCTGTTTTAATCAAAGTTGAAAGATGTTATTTTGTCAGCTAAAGAGCAAAAATCAAGCGAGCTTAAGATGTATTTCATGAAATTGTTGATAACAGTTGTTTTAATTAAAGTAGAAAAATGTTTCCATTTCGTCCGATCGAAAACAGAGTCTAGAGACGTTTATATTAGAGTATTGAATAAGTAGTTCACTTTATTTTCACTAAAGTTCTTATTTGACGTCGACGTATTTAAGTTATTTGTCATCATTAAATAAATATTTTGTTTATTTAAATCGCTGTGATTGGTTAAAAAAATTAAACAATTGGCATATAATTATGTTTAATGAAAAGTGATATAAATAAGCATATTCTGACAAAAGAAAGCGCGGAATATGGAATTTATATGCTGCATTTGATCCAATGAATGCAATTGTGGATTGAGAACTTGGGTTAAAATTTATCCAAGTCAATAAAGTTTTCGCTTGTTTCGGACAGTAATTTAGATTTATTGTACACATTATACTTTATATATTATTTATTTACACACTTTATAATACTTGTACTTCAAATCAAGACATTTCTTTTTGTATCAAAATTCTATTCTATTTTGACATGAAAACCTTTATTGTTTACAAAAGTGATTCTTTAATAATGAAAAAAGTTACATCATGCCTATTAACTTTTCAAAAATGCTCAATTTCAAAAGTTTTGGGAATTTTAACTAAAGTTTGATGCTATATATATTCCCTCTGTCGTCACACCATTTTCTAAAAACGTCTGATCGATCGATAAGACGTTAAATAGGTTAAACAGTCCTAAAAGAGTTAAATAAGCCTAACACAAGTTAAATAGGCTAATTATGCCTAACATAGTTTAAATAGGCTAATTAGGCCTACTATAGGCTAATTAAGTCTAATATATTCAAATTTTAACTAAGGCCCAATTTGCCTTATTATTTCCCAATCAAGCTAAATAGTCCTAATATGGGTTAAATAGTCCTAAAATAAGGTAATTAGGCCTAATATACATTAAATAGGCTAATTAGGGCTAATATAGACAAATTGTAACAAAAGGTACCAGCATATCTTCAGAACTAATTATTTTAATTTTTGTAAATTTTAAGTTTAAGGGGACATACGAACCTTAAAATCTTTAAAAAAAAAAGACTTTTTGTTTCTTAATTCATTTGACAGCTAATGTTTTTCTGAACAATTTGCCACAAACCACACCGAAATATTCGTAAAATTGCGCTCATTATAGCAAAAAATTTAAATTATCCTTCGTCTGTTTCAAGCGAAACATTTATGTTTAAATTGATTTTTCTCAAAATCGATATTTTTGTACTTGCGCGCACGATAACCCCAAAGGTATTAAAGGTAATGATTCGAAACTTTATATTTATCTTTATTAGATCATATTTTCTTCAAATTGAACTAAAATCTAAGAAATTAAAAAAAATTATTGAATGTATGGGTATTCGAATGACAAAAATAATCAAAATATTCATATTTTTATTTTGAAAATCAAAAACTTTAGAATTTTTTTGTTTATTCATTAGATTTTAGTCCATTTTATTTTCGTAATATTCTTAAACTTATATTAAAAGTTTCAAAGTTCTAGAGGGTATAGATATTTTTAAATCATGCGCTCAAGCTATATACATTATCATTAATTTTTAAAAAGCATGCATTAAGGAATAATTATTATCAATTAATTATACAGTGTTTAATGCAAATTATATATTATATTACACGGAGAACATATTATAGTATTGACAACAACAACAAAAAAAAAAAAAAAAAAAAAAAAAACTGAGGTGATTAGTGCAAAAATGACTGCACTTTAAATATTTTTCTCCGAAATCGAATTTTTGATCTGTTTAAAGGGTCGTATGTCCCCTTAAAATTGCTAATTATTATTAAAAATATCATAAAAATGTGACATGAGCATACAAATAAGTAATATTATTTTTTAATTTAAAAAATAATATAAAATTAACAGAAAAATTGCTACTTTCTTAAAATTATTTAAGGGGGTCCGAGGCTTAAAATTCTTAAAAAATGCAATTTTTTTTATTGGCTTAAAAAAATGCTGTGTTTTTAGCGTTAAATACCGCAAACCGCATGCTTTTTATCTTCATTAGATCCAGAAATATAACACCTTTTGCCTTGAGAAGTGATGCATCAGCTGCCCGCTGACGAGAACTTCAGCTCCATTTATCTCAGAACGAATTTTTTCACGATTTGTCAACTTTAAAAGAATATATCTAGTTCCTTGCAAGATATATGTATTAACTATTTAACGGATATTTTATGCTATATTTCCAACAAATTGTCTTCAGGATTTTTAATTTTGAGTGATAATTGTGAAAATATGCTAATTAATGCAAATCTCACTCATAAATAAAACGAAAAGTGCCCAGTTAAACTGATGGCATTGAGATCAAAGGCTATTCACACTAATTGTATATTATACTCTTATTTCAAAGAACAATGCCTTCGAAAAATAAATTAAAAGGGATTAGCACCCACCCCTCTGTTTCCCATATTTAAACTTAACCAATGAGCCTCGAAATCTCATCAGGGAAGCGCCTTATCAGAATAAACCGGTATACTAAATTTGAAGCAAATTGGACAGAAAAACGCATTTATCTAAGTTAAGGGGTGGGGGTAGACCCCCGTTCCCCCCTTTATACTTAACCAATGAACCCCCAAAACTAGTAAAATTACCTAATCAGAATGAACCTATTTACAAAATTTGAGGCAAATCGGATAATTCTGCCTGATAACCCATTTATCTAAATTAAGGGGGGTAGGGTTAGTCCCCGTTTCCCCCTTTATATTTAACCAATGAACCCCCCATAAGTAATCAGGGAACAGCCTTATCAGAATTAACTTATTTACAAATTTTGATGCAAATCGGATAATTCTGCCTGAAAAACCCGTTTATCTAAATTAAGGGGGGGGGGTTAGCCCCCGTTCCTTCCTTTATACTTAACCAATGAACCCCCAAAAGTAATCGGAGAAGCACCATATCCGAATGAACCTATTCAAAAAATTTTATGCAAATCGGAAAATTCTGCCTGAAAAACCCATTGATCTAAAATAAGGGTGGGATTTGCCTCCCGTGCCCCCATTTATACTTAACCTATGAACCCCCAAAACTAATCAGGGAAGTGCCTTATCAGAATGAACCTAGAAAAAAACTTAAACAAATCGGATATTTCTAACAAGAGTTATCGTGTCACGTATATATGTACATATGTTCATACGTACATACAGAACCAGCGGGGACATTAGCTCTCAAGCTTTGATAGCCTGTGAGCTAAAAAACTTCATTTTTTTACTTCAATTGTTTTATAAAATTCCTAATCAATATTTTAAGAAATTCTGAAGAAAAATTAAAATGACACATTTTTTGTACACAAAAGTGTAAAAATTTTGTAAATCGAGTAAGTACTTCCATACTTGTATAAAAAATTAAATATGTTTAAAATTTTACAATTTAAATTAAAAAAATATTTAAAAATTTTCAGATTTTTTTTACATGCAATATAAATGCAAGAATTTTTACATGCAATATTTTACATGCAATAAAATCTTTTAAATTTTAGGCTACACACATGCCAATCTTTTAATTGCTATAAGATTTGCTATATCATATTTACTCAAAATAATAATAAAAAAGTATCACGCGAATGTAGCCATAAGTAAAGGAGATGTAAAATATGTAATAAATGACTATATATGATATTAGCCATGTAATATTTAAGACCACACACATAAAAAAAAATTACCTTTTTTCCAACAGCATATTTACTGCAGGGTTCGTACGGGTCCCGTTATTTTCGAGGTGAAATATTACTTTAAAAAAAAAAAAATCTAGTTCAAACGCTGAAAATTTCGCCTTATTTAAGAAAATATTTTCTATAAGAAAATACTGGCACCGAATAATTTTCTGG
The DNA here is from genome assembly GCA_963932465.1 of Maratus speciosus. Classification (NCBI taxonomy): domain Eukaryota; kingdom Metazoa; phylum Arthropoda; class Arachnida; order Araneae; family Salticidae; genus Maratus; species Maratus speciosus. Next base: position 316,804,019 of record OZ010787.1, on the reverse strand, counting down.
TCTGAAAATTCCAAGACCCGTACGAACCCTGTTACTAACTACCTAACCCATTTCTTTTAAAAATTTTAATATCATTAATATCCTACCGCTGTTGAAAACCTGCGACAAGCTGTGACAATCTGTCCAGTTATTGGACCGTTTTTAAATATAACTGTTACTTGACATTATTGTGAAGCTTATCTGGCCATATTTTTGGTCATTTCATGGTCAGAGAAGAGTTAAATTACGGTTACCATTTTCCATAAAAAAGGTCGAATACCTAAACAATTTGCTGCAAATGTTTGACAGTGTATCTCTTATGAGCTACAGATTTAATATGCATTGTAATTAAAATTAACATTTTTAGACTATCGATATTTCAACATTGGTAGTTACTAAAACGTAGTAAATTAACAAGGTTGTATCTACCAAAATAATTTAAAATGTGTTTAGGGTATCAATGAACTTCCCTGCTTTAAGGTGAGACAAAATTTGTGCGTCCTAATAAAATTATACAAAACTATTTTTCTTGTTCTATTTAATACGCATTGTAATTAAAATTAACATTTTTAGACTATCGACATTTCGATATTGGTAGTTACTAAAACGTAGTAAATTAACAAGACCGTATCTAATATAAGAATTTAAAATGTGTTTGGAGCATCAGTAAACTTCCCTTCTTTAAGGTGAAACAAAATTTACGCGCCCTAATAGAATTATACCAAACTATTTTTCTTGTTCTCTATCTTTCTTGGGTAAGTTTCTTTACAGGTCATTGGAAAGATCTCTCAATCATTCATCCGAATCCGATCAAACTATTTTCCAACTAATTCATTTTTTAGCTATGTTTTATTTTTCATTCTTTTTAAACGTTACTTTCTATTTTCTAGCCTTTCTATTTTTATTTTATAATTTGATTAGAGATCTTGAAAACTGAATCATAAAATACAGAATCTATACAATTATTGGTTCAAATAAATTAATTTCTAGTTCGAATGAATTAATTTTAACTTTTGAATAAAGTAATTCCTATTTGAAATAAATTAATTTTAACTTTTGAATAAATTAATTCCTATTTGAAATAAATTAATTTCTATATCATTTATTAGCGATATAATTTCCGACATTGTGTGACTGACATTTTTAAACAGCGGCCTAAATTTCTTTCTATATACCTTCTGTGTAAAAAGTACCTGGAATTTATCATTTAAAAGATGCCCGTAAAAGATATAACGATATTTTTTTTTCTGTAATTTGGGACCACTGTGCCAAGTAACAATGCGGAGTTAGAGCACCATCTGTGATTTAGCGTGTTGAGAGCAGCTGTTTTTTTTAGACGCACTTTAGACTGCTCTGCGATTTTTAGAATGGAAAATTTAGTTCAACAAAGAGTTTGCCTTACATTTTATATTTCAAACAAATTTCGTGTAACCGAAAATGTTTCAAAAGACCTACGGTGAATCATGCATTCCAAAGTCACAGGCATATGAATAGTATAAAGCATTCAAATAGGGTCGAGATGTGGCTGTTGATTTGCCTCGTTCTGGCCGACCTTCAACGTCTACCTATGGTTCAAACATCGATAAAATAAAGAAGCTTGTGCTTGAAAATCGCCGTATGAGTCTTACAGAGTTGGCTCAAGATATCTCACATACCTTTTATGTCCGTTCACAATGTTATGACTAATATTTTGGGCATGAAACGCATCGCCACGCGACTGATTTTGAAAGAGCTCAATTTTCTCCTTATTGTTCTTCAAGAGTTTTTGACCAAAAACGCAACCAACATCATCAACCAAGAGCCGTACTTGGCTGGTATGGCCTCGTGTGACTTTTTTTCTGTTCACGAAGCTAAAATTACCCCTTCGAGAAAAATGTTTTGAGTCAATTGAGCTCATAAAAGTAAATTAACAGAAGGAGCTAAAGGTCATACCAAAATCTATCTACCTAAAAAGTATGAAAGATTGGGTCCTGTGCTGGCATAGATGTGTTAAATTCGATGAGGTCTACTTTGAAGGTGGTAAAATAAATTTTTGATGAAAAAATAATTATTTTGCGGGGTTTTATTTAAACAATTACGGCTACTTTTTACACAGAAGGTATCATCAAATATATTGAAAGTGATGAGCACTCTAAATTTGCATACATATGTTTATAGTAAATTCTTTTTATGTAAAACATACTGTAAGTCAGAATTTTTTATTTTTGAACTATGAATTAATTAATAATTCTCATTTAAATTTTGATTTTTAATCTAAATTTGTGAAGATTATATATGAATAACTTCATTGCTTTTTATTAACCCTTTGATTACGTTTTAGGACCAGCGACTATTTTTACATTCTATTGTACCATAAATTACAGAAATGTTTGTTCCTTTGTGGTAGATTCATTTTGAAAAATTCCTAGTATAAGTATATGGCAGAGATGATTTTTCAAAAAGCGGTACGAAGAGAATAAAAAATAGTCCACTGGGACCTATGTGCCCCGATCCGTAGTCAAAGGGTTAAACAAAAATCATTTCCATCGAATGATTTTTTGGGGGTGGGGGAGACAGTAATTCGAATTAGCATTTAGAAAATTCGAACATTATTCTCTTTATGAGAACTTAATAAGAAATATATAAACTACGTGTTTTTCTAGATTAATTTAATCAAAATAATTTAAATAAGGTATGTAAAATTGGTATTCCTGTTTGAAAAATATGAGCTCTGTAATTTTTGAGACCAGGGCTATCCAACCTGTGTTTTGCGAAACGCAGAGCCATCACTATTTCGGAATAGTAATATTTGCCTTATTTGATGACAGGGATTCTGCGATTAAATAAGATGAAAATTACAACACTAGCGGTGATAAAAGGCCTTATGAAAAGCTGGTTGGATCCTTTGATGTAGACGATTCCTTATTTGAAAACTTGTTATTATTCTGGAAAAAGATATTAGAGGAGAAGGTCCAAATACCGGCTAGGGTCCAAATATCAGCTACTAGGGGTTCTCAGAACTGAGCGCAGCGCAGGCTAGTGGCGATAGGCAGATTTTGAAACTTTAATTGAGAGAAGAAAGTTACGAGAAGTACGTCGCTGAAGTTTGTGTCATTTACAAACAAAAAATGCAAAAATGTCGAAACGACGTAATCTGGAACATCAAAAGTTTTTCAGATATGTGTTTCTCATATTTTAAAAATATACTGTTCGTATACTGGCTTGAATTGATGATGGAGTTATTTTCTAGACATATTTTGCTCTCAATTGCCGCGCGCTCGTTATCGTTATTTTATTATATGAATAAGTAAGGCTGGTTTTAACTTAAACATAACACTGGTCCGAATATCGGCGACCCAGAGTGATCTAAATACTGGCTAGCTGGTACCTGGAGCTTTTTCGGTTGCTCTGCTTGAAGGGAAGGGAAAAAAATAATTTAAACAGTTTCATAATTAATAAATTAATTTAAATGGTTCAGAAATAGTTCCAGTCCCATTTCTCGATGTGAAAAAAAGTAACCGTGGCCGTAATTCTTCAGGGACGATACTGGTTACAAGATCAATTCACAAAAAAGAGCTTTTGGATACTCCAAAATTGCCTGCAATAAATGTGAAGAGAAAGAAGAAAAATGACGGTGGAAAACAGGTAAAAGGGGCAGAAATTAGATTTTAAAAAGTGAAAAAGGAAGATATCCAACAGTGGAAGATGATGCAATTTATATCTTCTGCATGGGTGCTTTCTCTGCGGACAAGAGTATGGGAGGGGATTCTGGGTTCAATGTTAGGAATGCGATATGTGGGTCTATAGCGACTGCACCGATGCAGAGAGTGATATTATGTTAGTGATTTTTTTCAGATAAAATAATTCTAATTTCAATCAGTAAGCTTTTTTTTTTTTACACGTTAAAAAAGAAAATTAGAAACATAATGGAAAGAAGACTGTGAGAAATAGTCGTTAAGTATTTCATAAATTTGACAAAAATACTTGTTTTTTAATAATTACGTATTTTGTCTGTGCATAAGAAATGTTATTAATCAATAAAATTTATTAAAATAATATTCAAATTGCTTAATAATTGTCATTAGCGCTATTTGTGTGATCTTTTGGGAAAAAACTTAGGTAGCCGGTCTTTAGATCCCACTTTCAAAACTCGAAATTTTGCTTTTTATAAACAGAAAACGCTTTTTAAACTGTGTTTTTCTCTCTAAACAGGTGTAAAACATGTCAAGGTACCCTGCTGTGACTGTTTCTTTTATTAATTTTGTAATTTTATGATCTAGATTGAAAACAAAAGTGGTAGCCGGTATTTGGACCTTCTCCTCTACCATTGTTATATTTTATCATAAATGATTACCTGTTAACGATTTATTTTAACAGGAACTGTACATAAATAAAATACGAATTTAGTTACTAAATAAATATATTTGCTATAAAATTTACTAAAAATATATGTTTACCCGTTCCTCTTATGTTCTGTAATTTGCTGAGAATAAGAATAGGCATCATGCACATTGTTGAACCAAACCAAACAGCTGCAATCATTTTACATGCGTGTGAAGGTGTTTGCCATTTTCTTGATCGTAATGGATGACATATTGCAAAGTAACGTTCCACAGACATCGACACCAATGTCCAAACATTAACGCTGACACTTACTGCTGAAATAGTTGAAAACATTCAATTAGAAAGCATAATTTTACTTTGAAACTTTCAGTTTGCACTGATTAATAAATTTTGTTAATTTTGAAATATTAAAATACAGGATTTCAGCAACTTTATCACATCCTATAAAATAAACAATGTAAAAGGTATTGAAAAAAACTTTGAAGTCTTGAATTATAATTTTGAAACTACACTATTTGTACGCTTTTTTCAGATTTTGAGCAAAATTTAAATAATTTCGAAAATAAAGATTTCGTGATTTTATATATTCTAGTCCAGTGTAAGATAAATGTGTGTCTCACACTTTAAGAAACGTTTGTAAACACGAATAAAAAAACAAGAACCTCACAAGAAGTATAGTTACAAGAGAAAGAAGACAATAGAAAAAAACCTTTTTATTGAAAGGAAAAGAATGAAAATTGGCATGTTATAAAACTATTTGTGTATCCTCACAATTTTTCTTGTTTAATAGTAAATTCCTATAGAAAAAATGAAATATCTGCTTATACATTCGTATGAAATAAATTGTGTTCCTCTTCAATCATGCCTAACATATTAGCAAAAGAATGTTAGAAATCCACTTATCGCTAGATAACGATACTTCATTGTTCGGCGCATGATCATTTGTAAAATGTCAAGTTCCACAACAAAATTAAAAAAGAATTGTGTTCCATTTCTTTTCGTAGATAGAGGCATCTTGATGGAATAAGTGTCAAAAACTTTCAAAACCAATCTTAAAACCGAAAGGTTTTTTTAAAGCTAGACGTCTTGAAGATTTTTTTCTTTTAAATATTCGTGGTTCTTTTGCTAGGAACAAGCTGATATTTTTCTTGCGAGATATATATTATCTTTAAATCAAAAAGTTACTATCTGTTTATTCTAGCTGAAAGAAACGTTTTCTTGGTATTTCTAATATTACATTAAAATAATGAAATGAAACGAAGTTGAATTATGTCGCACATTTGAGTTAATACATTGGTGCTTGTCGAACAAATCAGTCTATAAGCGGAACATCATTTTTCATGTAAGGAATATGTTTTATTTATTTCGAAGTCGAATCAGGTAAATATTGATGTGCAAGTTTGTTTTTTTTAACTTTGAAGATTCATTCAAGAAAACACCGTGTCAAAAACATATTTAAGAAACAGTGATAAATTTATAAAGCATTTATAGACTGATTTGAAAGACTTTTTTCAGTAATAGTCAGATACTTTATTTTATCTAGATTCTGTAAATTTTACGACCAGGACAATAAAATTGGCAATCCTAGAAATAAAAATTACTTGGTTAGGAAAAGAAAATATTGGAAAAGAACTTACAGTAATCTTTTCGTTTAATTCTATATAGAAAGAATAACAATGTTTTACATTTTAATCGTTTCAATATTTTGTGATATACACTGTTGTAATCTTAGCATTAAAATTCGAAATTTAATTTAAACTTGGCGTTTAAATTCCAATGTAAATATTTGCAAGCCTCTCTGCCCCACAAATAAATTACAAGGCAATTCCATCGTAACTGACGTAACATTGGATTATCGAATTTTGTTTTCAAAACTATGTAGAAAATTTACTAATAAAGCTAGAACAAATTTTTACAATTTAAAATATTTTTCACTAAGGACTTAATACCCAAATACCTGCAGATTGTTTCAATCCCTCTTTTAGTCCCAAAAATTGCAATTCAAAATTCTGTAACTGATGTAACATGAAATATACAAGCATTTTTTCTGCCTTCATTAAAGTGTAAAAATTATCAAAACGACCCCGTTAAAAAAAGTGTTATAATATTCTCAACAACACTAAGTAATGCCAAATTATAACAGTAACTTGTTTAATTAATTTCTGAATAATAAAAAAGAAAAAAAGGGCATTTACACGTGTAACTGACGTAAGATTATGACTTTACAAAGACAAAAATGATACTTAACTTAGTTTGTAAATAGTAATTTACAATGCCTTTTTATAAGGATTTTATTATAGAATATAAAAATATCAAGTTTTCCAATCATACCCTTAAATTAAACATATTATAAATCTTATCCCCCCCCCCCCCCCAAATGATAATTTTCTGTGGAATTGCCCTACAGTTGTGAAATTAATTTGCCGTTAAGCCACGGTTTTTTTAAATACGACATCGCCTGCAAACCCGATTACGGAACATTCCTATAATACTCGAATTAGTCACTGTACTTTTTTGTTAGTTGGGTTAAAATCTTACAAAGAGCACTTTTCTTTCGCGAAAAGCAGCTTTCTTTTGCATGTGCAATTTAGAAACAATTGTTTGATGTTGAAATAAAATGTTTTAACTTATGGTATTATCTCTTCTTATTATTTTTATTTATTTATTTATTTGTCTTTTAAATAAAATGAGTGAAAGTCATGTTTTTAAAGTGTATTTAATATATGTATTTTAAATTTATGCATTTTTAATGAAAATCTGCATTACGTAAGATGGCGAAAAGAACAATATTTGGCGATTTACCACCTGCGCCCCACGGTACTTCCCTGTTAAACGGGCTTGGCACTTTTTTAAAAAGCTTGACGCAATTTGGGTTTATGAAAGTTAGATGTTTTTGCCAAATGATATAAATAGCTATGAAAATAAAACTGAAGAAGTATTATGCTGGTTTATGTACGTATTAAAAAATGCATCTGATAATACGGATTAGATCGAATTTTTCTGTTTGTATATAAAAACGGATAAACGACTTTTGTATATATACTTCTATACTAATATTATTAAACAGTAACATTCGTGTGTATGTGCTGTGTAATCTCTGAAACTACCGAGCCATTTTTTTTTTAAAAAGTGGCAAAATTTTGGCGACCATCTCTGCTCCAACAAAGACTATATTTTATGTCGGTACAGCAACATCCGAGGTGTGCAGGAGCAAAAAAGTTCTAAATTGCGATTTCTGCGATATTGTTGGGGCTAGAAATTTGAAATTTGGTGTTGTGGTTACTTTTAAGATGTAAATACTCGTTATGAACGCTTTTTAAAAGGTTCGAAAGGTGAGTAAAGGCGGTTTTTAAAAGGAGAGAAATAAACGCAAAACGTTCTAGAAAAGCTTTAAATCGTTATTTATTTGGAATTGTTAGGAACAGAAATTTTGAAATTTCTCATGGCTGTTACTTTTAAGACGTAAATAACACAGATCAGTTTAAGAAAGAACCGAAATTTAAAAGTGGGCACGATAAAAAAAACGATCTATTACTTTTGGGACTAGAAACTTGAAATTTTGCATGGTAGTTACTTATAAGATGTAAATGGTCGTTATAGAACGAATTCTAAAAAAATTAGAAATTTAGAATTCTAAATAAAGCGGAAAAATTTCTAAAGATGTTCTAAATGACGAAGTACATGGAATTGTTAGCGATATAAACAGGAAAATTGACATGGCTGTTACTTTTAACATGTAAATACTCTCAATAGAACAATTAAAAAAAAATAATCCAAATGTAAATGGGTGCAGGAACAAAAAACTTCGAATTTTTTTTCTGTGTTACTACTGGGGCTAAAAATTAGAAATTTTGCTTCCAGTTACTTTTAAGATGTAAATGACCTCTAATAAAATTTTCTAAAAAATTCGAAATTTAAAAACTGAAATGAACTGAAAACGTTCTAAATTGCCATTTAATTTGTATTGCTAGGGCTATAAACTTTAAACGTTAATACTAAATTTCCACCCTAAACAATCGAAAGACCTCATGCAATTTAAATGCAACAAAACGTGTAGCTACTCAACTAGAATTGAACAAAACTGTGTGAATATTGAATAAATGTGTGTATGAAACTGTGAATAGATTGCCCAAAAGTACCTGTCAAAGTGTTACTTGTCTAGAATTTCTCTTCTCGCCAAGGAATCTAACACATGGAAGTCCTGGCTTAATTTTGATATGAATTTTTTTTTCAGCTTCACTAATCTAGAGATTTTATGAAAAGGTCATTTTCTCAATTGTCAGTAGCAAATTGTTGATATAGTAACTTATAGTAGACAAGTTCCTCAATCGGGTTTATATTGGCGTATTTTAGCAAGCATGATCTCCTGAAAAAAATATCCACGGATTTGTAAATCACATGATATGACACTTCAACAGCTCAAAGGTATGCAGAGAAGATATTCAGATCCTTACGCTTCCTTGATACCTTATGCTTCCGTGATACCCTACGCTTCAGCCATTACCGATTCCTTTCTTTTACTGTATGCTAATGCGCAATATAGCTCAACTTGCGGAGAATATGTTTGAAAAGAAAACAATACAGCGTATGTACTGGCCAGCATGCTCTCCTCAGATACATCCGTTCTAGCATGTATAGAACACATTAGGAGACGCATCGTATACCTCTGTTGATTGTTCGAGACTTTGATGTAGTACTTTTTGAAGAGATAATTCCCTAAATTCTTATCGACAACCTCATCGCACCCGTGGAATGCAAATATTCAACAATCTTAACTGCTTGAGGGCAACACACACCATATAAAAAATCCTTTATTCTCTTCAAACGTATTTTTTGTGATTTTGAGGTTCTCAAATTGGTGCGGAGAGTCTGCTTAGATTATTGACATCATTTTAAAGAGTTAAAATACCGATATAGGATATTTTAGTGTTATTTTATGTATCGCCTTTAATTTATTGCGTACTTCCAATTTTGTACTCATGCATGGCTGTCTTGCATGGTTTGCTTCCCTAATGTTTTTTAAACAGTGTACATGAATTTATCTATAGTATTTTGTAATTTTTTTACTATTCAATTTTCTCATTTTTAATAATTTGAATTAGTACCATTATATAATTAATGAAAGATGGCATCTAATTTTCTTTACTTATCAAAATTTATTATTAAATCTATGTTATCAGCAATATCGCTCAGATTAATGTCTCTCAGGGAAATTCTAGTTGAATTATTGTGGAGCATTCTCACAATCTTTTGACTTTTAAGTCCCTGAATAATAATTTTTATTTTAGTATACATTCTTGTGTTTTTTTTTAATTTCATATACTGCGGAATCCCATCGCATGACTGCATAACAATATTAACAAGATAAATAAATTTTAGACGATGTTGGGGGTCTAAATATCCAGGAAACGCCTATACCGTACCGTGTCCCTGATGCTGATTTTTAAGTTTGGAGTTACCTGTATAAAATTGTTTCGATAAAAGTAATTCAATGCATTTTTTTTCCGAAACTGGGACTATTGTTTTATATAAATATGTAGCAAAAAATTAACCTGCGCACCATTTTACGGTTGTTATTATTTTTTTTAACTCTGTCCCTGGGTTTTAGATTCCTTACCGTCCCTCTTCTAAAATTATACAGAAAATCACTTCGGATGCAGCCACAGAATTTTTTTCAAGGTTTTTCTCATGAAGAAGTATGCTAGAGAAAGAATGTCTAAAATTCTTTGACAGGAAATTTACTGCAGAATTTAAATCAGCATTTAAATATAAATTTCAAGCATCGTGGATTTATTGGTAGTCTTACCGTTCCCAAGGTCTATTCCTGCACTTTTCGAGGTAAATTATTTTTTTTTTTTAATTTAATTCAATGTAAATAACTGTTGCTAAAAATCAATGAACATTGTAGCTATCATTTAGTCTTAACATGATTTGCCTAAAAATAGGTGGTAATTTTCATTACCGTCCCATCCTTACCATCCCTTTTTTTCCTTACCGTTCATTTTTTCCTATACCTTCCCCTTTTTTATCTTACCGTCCCTTCTTTAACACCCCTTTAAGGCAATGTTATACGAAAATTTTGTACTGTAAATACTACATTGCTATTATTTCGTATCTGAATGTCCTGTGGGTACTATGCAAATTCATTATAAGTAAAAATTTAGAAGAAAACAAAAAGTTTTAGTGGTAAGGAAAATTAAACTCGCAAGTTTAACTTACACCTCAGTTAAATAAAAAAAAAAAAAATTCGCTGCTGACCATTTTTTCTTTATTTTAAATCATTAAGGTACTCGTCTATCGGATTAAAATGCTATTTTAGCAAGTTTAATTTCACCAGCTTTTTATTCCTGAAAATCAAAAGATTGTGAGAATGCCCCATATATTGAGTTATAAGCGATTGTTCTTTCAAAATTACTGACTTTTGATGTCATGGAGTTATTCTATGAGTTAATTTTTAATAATTATCTTCAATAATTGTTTTGATATGAATGAAAAACGTTAAATATCATTATGATTCAAATTACCTAAAACAAAGAACTTTTACAAATTTTAAGCTTGGCATTGTGCTAAGCGCACTACGAAAAGAGATTGCAAAGTTGAAACACCGCATTGGTCCGTGACGTGATCTTATAGGTAAGTTTTAATTAATATCTCGGCTAATTATCGACACATATTTTCAAAAATCAATATCAACAATCTTTGAATGATTCCGCGTCGATAGGTACCTCGAGCGCTCCTCAACTGCCCTGCTGAGAGCCCGCAAAGTAAAGTTTCTGTGTAGCAGAAAAAGGCGAATTTCCCAAAAATTATATAACCTAAAATATAGGGATAGTTTTCCTGCAAGGTTTAAAAAAATTCAACTACTCCTAATTTTTTCATAATTTTAGTTTCAGTAGATTCGGAAATTAGGGGAACATATTTTTGCAGTACATTGTCAACTATATCTCTGAAGATACAATGCCTAAAATTAAAGGGGCACAGGACCTTTAAACTTTCAAAAAATCAGTTTTCGGTTTTTGTTTTATTCTGAATTTTTTTTTAAATTTCTCAACAATGCGTAAAAAACCCCATTCAAAAATCTGCATTATTACTTGAGTTATGGTCATTTATAAACGGTGAATATAATTGAAAGTCCGTAGATATTGGAATTTTAAAACGCGTTTTCTCAGATTAGTAAATTTGGAGTTTACGCTCACAGTTACTTTCAAACTATGTAAGCTACAGCTTTAAAAAATTAACCAAATATTCGTTTCTAATAGTCTATATGCTAAAATAAAAAAAATCACATATTTTGGTTATTTATCTATTATTATTATTATTATTATTACTAGATAGTGCCCGTCAAGATTTGACTTGACAATAACTTGAATGTTTCATTAGAAAATTTCCTATATTTCTAATTAGTTGCTTTTAAATTAATTATTGAATGACGAATTTCCATATTACATAAGAGATTCCTATTTCTTTACGGCGATAGATGGTACTGTCAGTCTAGCGTACTCAATGAAGTGAAAGAATTTTAAGTTTATAATTTATAACCAATTATGCTTGCTTTTTACAGAAATTTACCTAAAAATACCGGATAGAGAATTTATATTTACTTACTACGGCCTCATTTTTTATAATAACAATATTTATTTTAATTTTCTTTTCTTTTTTTCTTTTTTTTTGTTTAACAACATGACCATTAAAAGCTGCCATAAATTTTATTTTTATTTATCTCATTCTGTAAAAACCTAAATTTGAAACTTGGTGCAGCTAACGATTTATAATATATATTTTTAATTACTTGAATTTTATTTTATATTTTTTAAATATTAAACCTGGATATCAAGGTAATTTCTTTTATAGCTCTTATACGAATATTTTTCTCCTTTTCAATTTCATTTTTTACGCAAATGGATGACAAACTTTTCTTTCTGACACACGCACATGTATGTATATTCTTGATAATGGTCAGAAAATACAATGAAAATTGTAGATCTGCTCAATTTATTTAATTGATAATTACATGCAAAATATTTTAGCTTAAATATTTTAAATATAAAATCATTATTTTTCAAAATATTATTGAGTGTTAAATTTTATTTAATTATACAGCATTCAAATAATAATAATAATGATAAGATAAAAATCCTATAACTTCTCTTCCTAATAAAAGACGTCTTTATTGAAATGAATTATCGACAAAAATATTACACATTTGGCCAGGCTTGGATTCGAAACTGCACACTCGGATTCGTCCTCTACAAAAATTCCGAACTTTAAACTGGTGTGTAAACCCGCTACGCCATCAGGAACTCGTTTCTTTTTCTTCTAAATTGAAGAGGTCCGAAAAACAGTTGACGCATATGCAGTTATCTCGAATTTGAGTTCCGATTTAACAGAAATAGTTTTGCGTTTTAATATTTATGATACCTTATTTTATTTTATTTTATTTTTTCAAAGAAGTAGCTACAACTTAACAGGCTAGTTTCCCAATCTTCGTGTGTAACTATTGGCAATTCATAAAACTTTTGGCCTCAAATCACTGTGTTTATCTTCTGTATGTAATATCACAAAAACAATATGACACCACCGAAATAAACCTATCTAGCTCTTAATATCGACACAATACATTTTTTAATTGTTAATAATGCTGAAAGAGCCAAATAATATTAATTTTGTGAAAGAAAGAAAATATTGTTTACAGTTAGATCGAATAGCAGACGAACTTTTAAGACAACGTCTACCTGCGATGTGATAGTTCAACTGAGCGAGCATCTTTGCGCATGTGCAGCGCGTCACTCCTAAGGCAGACTTGTACTTATATACTGCGCATGCGCAATAGTAGAATTTTAATTTAAAATTACGGCTAATTAACAAAATATTTGATCAAACGAATGTACGATAACAAATCTGTGGCCAAATATATTTCATTTAAAAAAAGATTGGTGCAATTTGATGCAGTAGTTTCTTCTCACGGACTGTCGAAAAAACGCTTAGCGTTTTAAATATATAGATTTTTGTAGTAGAAAAACTTCAATATGAATGAATCGAATTACCCAAAACAAAGAACTTTTGAAAATTTTAAACTTGGCATTGTACCAAGCGCACTCTGAAAAGAGATTGCAAAGTTGAAACACTGCATTGGTCAGCGGCGCGCTCTTATAGGTAAGTTTTTAATTAATATCTCGGCTAATAACCGACAAATATTTTCGAAAATCATTATCAACAATCGTTGAATGATTCCGCATCGATGCGCCCTTCAGCGCCCTTCAACTTCCCCGCTGAGAACCCGCAAAGTAAAGTTTGTGTGTAGATGAAAAAAGGCAAATTTCTCAAAAATTTTGTAACCTAAGATATAGGTGTAGTTTTCCTGCAAGTTTTCTTTTTTATTTATTTTTATTTTTTTTTTTGTATTTTGTAATTGTTTTGTATTTTGTGCTAAAAATAAATTTTAAACAAAACTTTTTGTGTATATTTTGGTTATAATTTAGAAGTAAGTGTCTTATGATTCTATATTGTTCAAAAAATGTTTCCAATATGCATAATTTAGAGTTTTAATATGCGCGCAGCATTTAATGATTTTAATTCACGCGTTAGTGTGACGTATTTTTAAATTTAAAATTTCAATATTTACATACAAAATTCATTTTTATGGATAATATAGTTAAGAACATATACTTTAGGCAGATACAGAAAAAAAAAAAAAAAAAGATTTTAATTGCATAATATTTGTGTTTTGGTACTTTCAAAAAGACGCTGTTTTTGATCATTTCGACAAATTTAAAGGTTCTGTGACCCCTTAAAATAAATATATTTTTGAATTCGGCGTTACGATATCTTTCGAACGATCCCCACACGGAAAAAAAAAAATCCAGTAACTTAATTAGCCTTCTACATTTTTGATAAAAATATATGTGAATAGTTAATAATCTATAAATATGCGGATCAATAGCCTTTATAACTCTACCAAGTTTGAACTTTCCACGTTCCATAGTTTTCGGAAAAAATAAACGACTGTGACAGGCGGACAAATAGACACACGAGTGATCGTATAATGGTTCCGTTTTCACTTTTTAAGTACGGAACCCTAAAAATATACACATATATATATATATATATGAATGTGTTTTGAAAAACTCCAAATCCAAATAATAAGTTACATAAAAAAAAAAAAACCCTCAATTATTGAATAAAGTGACTGAGGGAGCTGCTGACAAAAAAAAGTTTTTTGTAACTCTTGTAATTTGGCGATTTTATTCCTTCATTTTCGCGCCAAATGAACATTTTGCTGCAATTTGGCACAATGGTGATCAGAAGCAAAAATTCTGCAGTAGACCATCATTTTATAATAATAACTTATATAAATTAGAAATGTAAAATATAAATTAGACAAGTTGGACGTGCCAATCCCAAAACTTTCTTCTATCTCATGTCATTATTTCATTATAATTAGTTTAATTAGTATTTTTATTAGAATCAAGCATAACTTCATACACTTTTCGATGGTAGAATATTGAAAATTGCACAAAAATCACTATTACAGCGCCCCTTTCTTGTGGAATTTTTCCAAATTCAGAGAGGACCTTCTTGCCATGGCCAAAAACATACACAAAAAATTTGGTTCAATTCTATGCATAACTTCATACACTTTTCGATGGTACAACATTCAAAATGCACAAAAAAGCTATTACAGCACACCTTACCGGCAGATTTTTTCCAAATTAATGGAAGACCTGCTTACCATAGCCAAAAACTTTTAAAAAAAAGGTTAAATTCTATGCATAACTTCATACAATTTTTGATGGTACAATGGCGACACACGGACAGACGGACAGACGGACACACGGACGGACAGACAGACATTTTTTATAAACATATTTTTTGTGATCTCTGACCCCTAAATCGTGTAAATCCGTCGAAAACCGGAAGTCGAAAAAAATTTCGATTACAATACATTCTTTTCAATTGAAAACTTTCAAAAATTTTTTTTTTATTTATTTTATTTTATTTTTATTTTTTTTTTGTTTAAAAGGCGCAAAGACCAACCTAGTGAAAAAGATTTCATGCCGGGACACGAACCCGGGCCATCAGTATAGCGCACTGACGTTCTACCGACTAAACCACACGGAACGATACCCAGCCTGGAACTTCTCACTATAACAGGTTGGCAAGGACAAAATAGAATATAACGCAGCACAAAATAGAATATATATATATATATATAAAATTGTTTTTCAATTGAAATATTGTACGCAAGGCGAATGTTTCTCTCTGAAAAATTTTCAAATATTAATACAGATTCAATCGTTGCTGGATTTAATTAAGTGTCTGTGTTTGCCCTATGTTGGTGGCTGACGGATTATATATATTCCATCTTGTATGCACGGCGAATGTTTCTCTCTGAAAATTTTCCAAATATTAATATAAAATACTTTCTTCTATTGGAGATAGAAGAAAGTAAAAATTATTATGTATAAACATATTTTGTTGTAATTTACTAGCAAATGTATAATTTCGCCTAATGTATGTATAGTAACAACTTGAGTACTGCATAGGTCGGAAATTCTATTTCGAACCGAACGTGTTGGCCGTTAGCTTAAAATTTTTCGCTGCGTATCGGGTTCTCAGTAATGTTTTCATTTTTGGGTCGTCTCAGATAAAGGTTTTGTTTCTTGCGAATCGGATTCAGGTATGCTCAATTTTTCAAAAGAAAAGTGCAGAAAATTAATTTCTCTTCGTAAAACATAAAATTGGTATTATAGGTATGATTTTAGACTATTTTCCTATTCTTTAAATTATGGACTGATTTTTATTTTCTTTTATCTTCAATAGAAGAAAGTATTGTAATCGAAATTTTTTCGACTTTCAGTTTTCGACGGATATACACGTTTTAGGGGTCAGAGATCACAAAAAACATGTTTATAGAAAATGTCTGTGTGTCCGTATGTCGCCATTGTACCATCGAAAAGTGTATGAAGTTATGCATAGAATTGAACCATTTTTTTTAAGTTTGTGGCTATAGAAGGCAGGTCCTCCATTAATTTGGAAAAAATCTGCCTGTAGGGGACGCTGTAATATCGATTTTTGTGGCATTTTGAAAATTGTACCATCGAAAAGTGTATGAAGTTATGTATAGAATTGAACCATTCTTTTACGTTTTTGGCTACGCCAAGCAGGTCCTCCCTTAATTTGGAAAAAATCCGCCGGTAGAGGGCGCTGTAATATCGATTTTTGTGCGATTTTTGAGGCATTTTGAATATTTTGCCATCGAAAAGTGTATGAAGGTATGAATAGAATTGAACCAAATTTTTTGCGTATGTTTTTGGCCATAGCAAGAAAGTCCTCCCTGAATTTGGAAATATTCCGCCGAAAGGGGGCACTATAATAGCAATTTTTGTGTAATTTTCTTTTGAAGTTGATATAGTATTGAACTAATAAAAATGAAATATTGACATTTGTAACAACATTTTGAAATATTAAAATATATATGAGATAGATAAAAGTTTTGGGATTGGCGTATTTAACTAGTTTCATTTCCTGTTTAGGGTCGGGTTGCGGGCCGATAAATAATATATTATTAGACTGAGCACTTTAAGTAATAAATTAGTGATATTTTGGCTTGTTAAATATAAGCATGAATTTAGAGATTAAATGTTTTATTTAACATCAACAAGAAATTATGTTTTATGATTGAACTGATAATGAAATGATGTTCATTAAAATTCTAAACTTCATAAGTTTTCATTTCAGCGACATTTTTTCTTGAGAATTTTGTATTTTAGTTTCAAATTTAAACGTTTGTTTTTTATTAGATGTGGGGGAATCACGCAGTCTGCGTTCGATCTATATAGGTAATAATAAATGTATTTTCTTACAAACGACTGAAATACAAGTTATAATATACACATTTTGTATAGCAATTTAACCCTCTTTTTTAGGCACATACTGGACTAGGTTGCAATGTGCAGTATTCACTTTTTTAAAAAAATTGTCTAATTTTTTAATTTTTTCCCCTGTTTTATGCAAAATTTCATTATTTCAACAACGATTTATTCCATATTTCGAAAAATCTTTTTACTAGTGTCAGATTTAAAAAAGCGCAAATATTAATATTTCCAAACATTTTTCAATTAAAAAATATATTTACACGTGAATATTAAAATATAAGAAAAACTGTAAAATAAGTAAATTATTACGTGCGCAAAGCATGAAATGTGGAAAATTACCGGATAAAAACACAAATAATAATATTTCCAAACACTTTTCCACTGAAAATGTATTTACACGTGAATATTAAAACAGAAAATTAATTAAAACAAATAAATTCTTATATTCGAAAAGCATTCATTGGGGAAAATTATGACATCTTTAAGATGTCATATTTAAAACGATTTTCTTCTAGCGTCTAAAAGAAAACTTTATTATAAAACTCCATGAGATAGCGGCATTGTTTTTTTAACCATTTTACACAAGCTGATTTTCAAATGTGTGATAGATCTTACTTAATGAATCACGAAAACAGACGCTCTTGCAGCAGTTGCAATGTAAAAAAAAAACCACTGTAAATTTGCCAGAACAAACTCGATCACAGTGAATGTGCTGTATCTTTCTTTGGTTTCCTGACTATATAAACAAGAAAAATACAGTAGTTGCGTAAAATTAACAGCACATGTGCTGTTAATATCTTTACTTTTGTAAATATCGCCTGCGCATGTGGTTAATTTCAGATAATTTCATTTTCCAGTCTAAATATCTGTACTTTTCTAAATATCGTCTGCTTATTAATTGCATTTTTCTCTCTTTTGTTTTTGGCAACTATTGCAATGTTATGTTTACTTTTGATGTGTTTGTTCTATGTTACTTTTGTATGTGATGTTTTATTCGAGCGGATATTAAGGAGAATGCATACACCACAAGAGAAAGCACAGATTTTAATGTGGTTCATAGAAACAAAATCGATAGTGCAAGCACAGAGAAATTGCAGAAGAATTTACCAAAAAGATCCTCCATCCAAAAGCAGCATCTTGCGGTGGAAAAAGAATTTTCTAGAAACTGGGGGTATCGCAGATAAGAAACGTTCCGGACGTCCCTGCACAAGTGATTTTGATGTTGAGCGTGTCAGAGAAACATTTTTACACAATCCTAGAAGATCTGTGAGATCAGCGGCAAGAGAATTGGATATGCCAATTTCGACGGTGTACAAGGTTATTAAGAAAAAATTAAGACTGCATGCATAAAAAGTTTAAATTGTTCAAGTTTTGGAACCGGGCGATAGGCCTAGGAGGATGGCCTTTGCAACAGATATGCTAAGGAGAATAGAAGATGATGCTGATTTTCTGAAGCGCATAATGTTCTCCGACGGAGCATCCTTTCATGTTTTTGGCATTGTTAATCGCCATAATGTGCGCATATGGGGATCTGAAAACCCCCATGAATACCGTGTGGCAGTAAGGGATTCCCCAAAGATTAATGTGTGGTGTGGACTAATGCACGACCGAGTCATTGGGCCTTTCTTTTTTACAGAAGAGACGGCCTCATGAGTCGTATACTTAGACATGTTGGTAAACTTCGTATTTCCACAACTAGAAGAGCTTCAGCCACATGCCATTTTGCAACAAGATGGTGCACCACCTCATTGGGGTACCATCGTTCGTACTTCTTTGAATGACCATTTTCCAGGAAGATGGATTGGGCGAGGAGGTCCAATTCCTTGTCCACCCAGATAATGAGATTTTATGAGTTATTAAACATCAAAATGGGTCCGGGACTTTATAAACACCCTGTATATTTACTATTTATATATTTATCATCTGCATAGAAAATAAAAGAAAAAAACCTAATTCTTGTTTCTTATGCTATCAATTCACAAACAATTCGTAATCTGATATAATTCTAATATGTACTGTACTGCACATTTACTCCCCGGATAAAGTGGGCGGATAAATTGTAGCGCCATATTTGGCGACTTAACTCACTTTTGGTGTGAAATAAACAAATAAAAATGTAATAATATAAAATTAAAAGTATAAACAAATATAAAATATAATTTTAACAGAGAAATTTCATCGATTCTCTAACTTTTATGTATAGGTCTAGTAAATGCACCAGGTCCCGATGCTAGATAAAAGCAGCACATAAGTGGTTCCCTTGTTAGTAAAACAAAGCAAATTAGCGTGTTTTAGAGTCTGAAAGGTCTGGAACGAGGTTGACGAATTAGCTCCAAGGGGGCTGAACCCTCTAGTATAAAATATGGAAATAAAGATTCTATAGCGAGTATTACTGCATATATTTGATAAAGCAGTGGCAACACAACCGTACTATGATGGATGTGCATGAGATAGAACTAGCATACTCGAGAGTTGATATTTGACGTTTAGCGAAAGCGTGCAGTTAACGGTGGCAATTCAGTTTTATTCAGTTTTAGAAAGTAATGATTTAAATTACATAGAAAAAGAGCGAGTGCCCTAGATGTATGTTTTCGCAATAATTACAACGATTTTATAAAAACTGATGCGGTTTGGGGTCGTTTTGTACAAAATTATCGAGACCTTCTGAAGCAGTTGATAATGCTGAGTTGACATATCTTACTTTAATACGATAGAAAATGCTCCGGAAAAGAGGTGCCGCACGGTGGGTGATTTTCCGATTCTAGCTGTCCAAAATTATTTTTGGCGTCAATATAGTTGCATCGCCCTGAAATTGAAAAATGTTATTGATATTCATTATTGAATGTTAGGTATTGCAAAATGTAGCGTGTAGCAGTCATAATTTCGTTACAAGTACATTCAAAAGTATTTCATTACATTACGGCCAATGGGTAAAAATCGTTTGCAGTGGTTTTTAGTGATGTTTCATAATTTCAAACACTGTGAAAATTATATAAATATCTATGAAATGCACTACAAGATGATTGCTATAGAATATGGTATTGATAGCATTTATCGATCATTTACAGAGACACTAAAAAGAATTATGTTACATTACGGTCTATGGAGAAAAATTGTTTCTAGTCTATTTTGTTCATGTTACACTATTTCAAAAGTATTTAAATTAATATATATCTCCGAGGTGCTCTATAAGATGCTTACTGTTGAATATAATGTGCCATTCATCTTTCATATACAGGGGCACACAAAATAAATCAGTTATATTGTTCTCTGTATGAACAATAATTGATGGCAGTGCGTTTTCAGTTGTGGAACACTTTTTTAAATTATAAAAATTGCATACTATTTAGTGTGTATAAATTCTATAAATCATATACAGGGCTGCACGAGACATCTGAAGTACATTTTCGTATATTGACGGAAATTGCTGCCGAGGAATTTTCAATTGTGCTATGCGTTCACTAACTGTTCTAAATTTTAAAATAATTTGAATTAGTATATGATAAACCTATAGTTCATATACAAGGATGTACAAAACTTTCAGCTATTTTTTCGACTTTGGCTGGAATTGTGTTTTCAAACATATTATATGTTTTACAAATTATTATTTTGAGAGCGTTTTTTACGTTATTAAGCTATGAAGTTTTATTATAGTAGTTCGAATTTGTTGAAAAATTTTCATAATCTGATCGGCGCATGATTTTATGTTCTTCTTGATTATTTTAATAATACTTTCTTAACGGTATAGAAGCTAAAGTGATAAAACTATTTTTGTATTATTATAACAAATCCTAAAATTTCTTTTTCTAAAATTTAAGGTACGGGGCAAACATTCGACAACTTTAATGAAAATTGCTGACTGGTATATTTATAGTCATCTCTGTACAGAGGAACATATGTAAAGAATGGGAATCATAAGATATCATGATAAAATGCCTACATTATGCTTTCCATTATATCAAATCTGAATTTGGAGAATTTTTCTGGATCAGTTTTGTAACCAATCGAAATTTGCAGCCTTGTAATATATTTTAACACGTACACGCCGGCGCGGTGAATCACACTCGACTGTCTTGGAGCTGCCAAGTCTCCGGCTTTTTGAATACCAGTATTTTAATACATAAAATGTTGTTTCATTTAATTAGAATAATTGGGCGATTTAAAGGAACAACATTTTCTCTAAAATAATAGTGTTGTGCAAAAAGCCGGAGACTTGACAACTCTGAGACATTCGAGTGTGACCCACCGCGCCGGCGTGAACGTGTTAAATCATTTTGTCTTGAGATATCTACATACTACTGGCAATTTTTGTTCAAATTTGATCATAAATTTAAACATTTCGCTCTTGTAAAACTTCATGTGCTCTTCATTATAATTTTCCTCTATAAACAAGATATTTTCAACCAAATTCACATTTTCGAAAAATTTTAAATCTTATTCCCGTTGCATAATTGTGCAAAAGTTTATTTATGGGACTAACTTAAATTCTGCTGTCATTGGTAAAAAGAAAATGGTGCTTGAACTAAAATAAAAAAAAAAAAATATGTATAAATATTATATAGACTTAATAAGCTAAAAAAAATTCTAAAAACTGGGAGGGCACCTTAGGGCAGACAAATTAAATTGGAAGGAAAAAGTAATAATCTAAACTATTTAATCATATGAAAAATTGAGCTTAACCGTGCTTTATCATATAACTTTTTCTATATTAAATCTAAAAAATTGTAAAAATAAATACAGTTTTTTCCGACATTAAATATGAAATAACAGCTGATATGTGCAAACTTTATGCATATAAATCCGATAAAAATAAAGTCCATACTTTGTTTGGAAGCGTCCATAATCGAGAAGTATATTTTATTCCGCTTCAATTAACAGATTATAGAATTATACTCAAATTGATTGATTCATTCCCAACTAAGGAGTATCAACTTTGCGCTAGTCTATAGATCATTCAATTATATTTATATCAAAACCAATGGCAGGGTACAATGCCCTAACTATTGAGCTATAACAGTCAAAAAATAAATCACGCTAGGGTAAAGTTTTAAAAATCGACTTTTGGCCAGCTAGAATAGGTAAATCACCCACCGTGTGCCGTATTATTCAAGATCGCAGTTTTTCAGAAAAGTCATATTGACAACCACGCAATTCAGCACCTTGCTTCTTTTCTGGGAGTTCATAGACGTTAAACTAATGGAAAATTTGCCTTTGAGGTTATTTCTTATCACAAAACTATGTTTCACATTCTACATGACATCCATTTTCTTGGGTGATTACTGATGGACAGCAAAGATAAACGTGCTAATGTTGCATAAGATGTTCTAGAAATTGAACAGAAGTTGGTAGGCATAAAAGGTAATTGTATATAGGTAACAGAAGAGTTTGTACCTACACTTATGATGAGATTTCTTAAACATCGACATTTTGATACCATTTTTTATTCAAGCCACGCAAGAAAAAATGATTCTGTACATTAAAATGCAAATTATTCTATATGTAAAACGTGAATTCATATTCCGAAAGAAAACATTAGTCCAAATCTTAATGATACCTTTATTGTGATTTTATTGCAAACGGTGCACGCTAATAACGACGCGTGTTTCTTCTCTTTTTGACCGGTTATGTCATTTACATTTGCGTAATATGGATATTTAAATATTACATAAAATATGCAAATTTAAACACTTTAACGTATGCATCTTCAAATGCATATGCATCTAACTTTTATAGACAATATATAAATGTGTGATGATTTTCGCATTGCTTTTGTAACATACAACTTAATGATTTTAAAACCTGGATAATGCTGTCACCTCATGCTTCAAAAGAACATTACTCAAATGTATGACTTTTATAGATTATTTCGGAAAATGACGAATGGAATCTCGGTATCTGTACCTTATGATAAAAGACTAAGCTAAAATTGAAGCATAGTGGGCAAGAAAAAGTTTATGAATCATTCATTCAACTGTTTCAGGAGTCCCAATGCCATTACTTAATTGGAGTATTGCCATAGAAAAAATATGATTGCTATTACTTCACTATAGTCTTTTTGAAGATGCAATCACTTACTTTGCTGTTATTGTCTACGGCCAATAAATATCTGAGGTTACTGCGCTGACAAACTTAGCGTTATTAATGTTTAAGAGAACAAATTCTATTGAAGAATGGAAAGCTCATATAGTCTGTTACTCTTTTGTTAAATGTACACTTCCACTTTTATTTAACTTTTGTCTAACAAAAAATGTACGAAAAATATTGATTTTAAATTGAAATTCAATTAAATGCTTTTGCTAAAAGTGATAAAAAAGTGTATGTTATTCAAAATGCATTCTTACTTATGATTACAAGTTTAATAAAAAATGTAAAATAATAAAATTTCTTGAATAAAAGTTTGAAAAAATGCTTAAAGTCCAAACGTGTTACAGAAATTTCAACGGTTTTCGAATGATTCATTCTTAGTTAGATAAAGGCACATGCTATTACTATGAGAATAAAAGCATGACGCATAGTAAACAAATAAGAACAGGGAAGAGAGAGAGGAAAAGAGCAGATAATAATGCAATAATAAGTGTTGATCAAGTAATGCAGCTGTGAATAGAGGTCCGCATGGACCGGAATTTTTCAGGCTCCGCACGACAGGACTAAATGTTTTGAAAAAAGCCTATATTTCTTAATTAGCATTCGTCTACAATTAAAAGTCTTTATAAAAAATATTTCAAACATATTTATGCAAAATGCACATCTTTCAGTCTATATGTCCGCAAGTCGTGGAAAACAGAATAACAACATTCTTGCTTACTTAGTCATTGCATTCAAATGAAGACCCATTATAAAAATAAATATAGTTTGAAAACCAATGAGTGTTTGGCCCACATAAGACAAATTGAATAAAACTTAAGATATTACCATTCCAGTATCGAGTTATCTCATACAGTCCTATAGGGTATTGTGTAGCGATCTCCATCCCGCAGTTCAGCACCACGCCAAAGTTGCTTCCGCGGTACTGGCGCTCAAAATTAAATAAAATCAGGCTCAGCCAACATCTACTTGATATAGCCATTCCACTAAATTTCATGACCCCTTTGACGCAAACGTCAAAACACCGAGCTAGTCCAACTAAACTGGTTTTCTATTTTTCATTTCCTTCCCATTATACAATGGCGCAGCGAAGGGAGGGGGGAGGAGATTTCGCGGTTAAAACCCCTCCCACAGCATTTAAAAACTGATAAGTTGCATACAAAACTCAGTGTGTTAAAGTAAAAATATGATGTTTAAAAACCAAGTAAAGTAAAGCATAAAATTTTCACCACGCATATGTTTCAAGGCTTCATAGTAGAGCCTCTATTTCAAAACAAAATTAATGGAAGAATGAGATAAGAGCAACAGCAGAAATGTTATGCGTATATTATGTACTTTTCTTTCACCCCCTCTTCTTTTCTTCCCTCTAAAGGTTGAAGAATTTCTTTGTTGAAACCCCTAAACACATAAATGCTAAAGGATCTAGCCGGATAAGCATAGCGAAATGGCCCCCACGGCCGATGTTTGAAATAAGTTAGGTAATAAGGCTCACCATGATAATACAATACAGAGTGTTTTTAGACCCTGACATTGAACTGTTCTTGTGATAATCGGGAAGTATGCGCCGGCGCTACTATTTTTTAAATGCATTTTTCTCAAAAGTACAAAAGTTAAAAGAATGAAACCAACGCCAATTATTGATGAACATATTAGTTCACATTATACATTTTTTTCACATTTTTACACAAATTTTAAAATAAAAAAATAAACAAAAATATTTTTAAAAAATTATTAATGTAGTAATTTTACATTTACATTAAAGTATGTACTTTTAACCAAAAAATTTCGTTAAAATCGAAGATGCGCTTTTCGAGTTAAAACAAAAATAATGCTAGCAACTTGCTAAAATATTCTTCATTTTCCCAGAGTTCGTACGCCTCAGGGAATTTTCTAAGACAAATATCAGCATTCTTTTATCGAAAAAAAATCTAGGTTAAACGCGCGAAATTTTGCCCTATTAAATCAGGAATTTTCTGTAAGAAAATACTGATACCGAAGAATTTCATGGTCGTAAAATTCCAGGAGGCTTACGTACGTATATACGGAAATATGATGCTATCAATGCATTGGCCAATTCGCAACATTTCCACTCGGGCATACGTCAAAATAAGAGAATGTTTTCATACACACCACTTCTTTATAGATTTGTTTCGTATTTGTAAACATTCTGTTATTTTGGCGCACTGCGCATCCTTCTGGTATAATAATATCAACCCGATGGTCTAGTCGATTGCGCAGGTGAAGCTGAATAAAGGGTACAAATATACTATAAGGTTATCAACTTTTTGGCAATTTCGGACCCCCTCCCAACCTTCCGATATGATACATTATTATTCCTTGACTCCTCCTCCCCCTCCTAATAATAATATCGTTATCAGTGTCTAAAAATTCTTTTTACTGTTACAAATTGTTTTCCTTTGTTTTTCTTTTATATGTTTTCAATGATATACAGATATCGTTGAACATTTTTTATTCGCATACTTTACTTAAATGAAGAGAAGTAATTCATAAAATATCACTGTTATATAAGAAATAAGAAATAACTTTATATGAAATAACATTTTAAAGAAATACTTATTATTTAAAAGTATTTAATAATAGCTCTTTGTTACATAATGCATTGAACAGTAATATTGTCTTCTGGTACTTCCCACTTGCACGGGCCTAAACAGAACTTCTATAGTTGGGGCACGTAACAAGTGGACAACATTCTTCCCCATTTTTTACCAGTAAAAATAACAAGTATAATTTCGAATTTGGTTTCTCTAACAACGAATTATATACGCATATGGCAGGAGAATAGTAATGGCGAACGTTGAGTTATTCCATATTTTGGAATGAAATGATTTTATAATCATTCTATGGTTTTAATAATAACTTTGTATTTTCCAGAGATGGTCGGTATCGAAAATACATGTATTTGAAATACATTTTCAAAATACATTTGTATTTTGTATTTTAAACCGATAAGATCAAAGTATTTTTGTAATGTATTTTCAGATGGTTTTACAAAGTATTTTGTATTTTGAAAATACTCAAAATACATTTTTTCCAGATTTCATACTTTTCATACTGCCATGTTTAAACCGCAGAGAAAAGCTGCGATTCACTAAAAGGAAATACATTTACATGTCTGTCTGTTTTGACTAGTTTGCAATTCTGTTCTGGAAGTTAATACTATAAACTCACTTTTCGATTATTGGAAGGATAAGGATGTTGATGAATATATTGTTTAGCTTCAGCAAACGTATTCTTGCTGACTGGTTACAAAAATAATTTTTATATATCTTAATGTTGGTAAGGTAATTATAATAAAAACACATGTATTGTGATAGACCGGAAGGATTTTTCAGAGTTGCAAAGGTGCAGCGCTCTATTATAGACAGTTGCCCATTGACCACAGATAAAAGGAACGCGATTTTTTTTTCTAGTCTAGTAGTTTTATTTAAAAATGTCGAAATAAGATTTTTAAAAATTCGTCTGTTTCATTAATTATATGAATTTTGTAAAAGAAATACATTAGACAGTAACAGTAAGAACATTCCTACCATGAACTTTTAAAGGAACGATTTCACTACGAAATAAAAAGAAAAGTGCCCAGTTAAACTGATAACATTGATAGTTGAGCTCACATGCTATTCACACTAATTACACGTTATACTCTTATTTCAAAGAATGATGCCCCTCGAAAAATAAATTACGGGGGGATTAGTCCCCCCCCCCATCCATTTCCCCCCATTATACTTAACCAATGAACCTCCAAATCTAATCAAGGAAGTGCCTTATCAGAGTAAACCTGTATACCAGATTTGAAGCAAATAGGATAATTCTGCATTAAAACCCATTTAGCCAAATTAAGGGGGGGGGGGGAGATTGCTTCCTCATTCCCCCCTTATACTTAACCAATGATCCTCCAAATCTAGTCAGGGAAGCGCCTTATCAGAATAAATCAGTATACCTAATTTGAAGCAAATCTGCTAATTCTGCATGGAAAACCCATTTATCTAAATTTAGGAGGGAATTAACCCCCATCCCCCCCTTTACTCTTAACCAGTGAACCCCCAAAATTAACTAGGGAAGTGTTTTATCAGAATAAACCTAAAAAACAAATTTGAAGCAAATCGGATATTTCTATCAAGAGTTATCGCGTTACATACATACATACGTACATACAGAACCTGAGGACACATTAGCTCTCAGGGTTTGATAGCTTGTGAGCTAAAAATGAAATCTATGACTTTGCAAATTTTTGCAATGATTCCTACTTTTTATGAATATTTTATAACTGCTTTCTTTTTACGAATGTAAGAGCTTTCACATTTTTTCTGATTTGTATTAAAAGTTTCAAGACTGTCATAATAAGTCCAAATTATTTCTTATTTCATTGCGTTTACATATGGTTTGAGATTTTACCTGAGTGTTTAACTACTTTAAACGAAGAACTAGTACTTTTGTTAATAAAAATAATTCAACTTGTGTTAACAATTAAGTTTTTCATTTATATTTTTGCATTCAGTAATACATATTTTAAATTTTGTATACATTATTTCTAAAAGCACCATAATCGGAAATTTGTGCCCCAAATATTTTGTTAGTGGAGGGCCTAAAAAATCTTGCGTAGGAGAGTGATCTTATTAAAAACGCGTGCACTATATAAAAAGAAAAAAATACATGTAAATAACAATTTTATTCGTCGTCATCGTACATATCAGATTATTATAAAATGTGTTTTTTTGTAGACATGTACTAAAAAAGACTGATTGTAAAGACTGATTACTAGATTGATTTATTTTTCCTTTCTTCTAATACAGGAGAAGAAAGTATTGGATTCGTGAAAATTTTCAACTTTCGTTTTTGGATTGATTTACATGTTTCGGGATATCTTGAACACGATTTAACTATGTTTGGGAAATACGTGTCAATCTGTTAGTCTGTGTGTGACACAATTTCTGTGGCTACGCTATCTCAAGAACTAATGCATTGAGTATAATAATCATCAAACTTCATATTATGTTAGACCTAGGAATAACTTAGCTTTGGGGTTATACTGACTAACAGGTGGCGCTGCTATGCTTGATTATTTTATTCCAAGGTAGCTATAAGATTGAATATACAGAATTTCATCAAACTGCATATACACCTGAACAGAAATAGTTGCCGATTAGCTTTTAGTGCACATCGCTCAACAGGTAGCGCTGCTATGATATGTTTTTCATGATTTCCGCAATAACTATACCTAAAAGACTAATGGACACAATTTAATCCAATTTCATATTATTTTAGGCCTTCAAATAAATTAATGATGATCAAATTTGGGGTGCATAGCTCAACAAACATACATAGTGCACACAGCATAACAACGTGGCGTTGTTATGCTGTGTTTTTTTATGATTACCGGTGACATGTATGTAAAACTCTCGTTCTCCCCCCAAGACAAATTAATCATACTTGTAAATCAAATTGAAATGAAATAAGTATACCACGTAGATAAAAGCTACCTTTTTAGATCACAGGCTATTAAAGCCTGAGGGCTAATGTGCCCGCAGGTTCTGTATGTATGTACGTACGTTATGTACGTAACGCGACAACTCTTGATAGAAATCTCCGATCTGCTTCAAGTTTTATAAATATGTTCATTCTGATAAGTCTTTTCCTTGATTAGTTTTGGAGGTTCATTGGTTACGTTTAAAAAGGGGGGGGGGACGTGGATAATCCCCCTTAGTTTAGATAAATGGGTTTTTCATGCAGAATTATTCGATTTGCTTCAAATTTTCTAAATAGGTTCATTCTGATAATGCACTTCCTTGATTAGTTTTAGGGGATCATTGGTTAGGTATAAAGGGAGGGGGGATAATCCCCTCAATCTACATAAACGGCTTTTTCATGCAGAGTTATCCGATTTGCTTCAAATTTTGTAAAATTTTTATTCTGATAAGGCGCTTCCCGGATTACTTCTGGGGGTTCATTGGTTAAGAATAAAGGGGGGAGAACGCCCTTAATTTAGGTAAATGGGTTTTTCAAGCAAAAATATCCGATTTCCTTGAAATTTTGTAAATAGTTTCATTCTGAATTCTCATAATGCGTTTCCCTGATTAGTTTACGTGGATCATTTGTTAAGTATAAAGGGGGGGGGGGGGGTAATCTCCCTTAATTTAGATAAATAGGTTTTTCATACAAAGTTTTCAGATTTGCTTCAAATTTTGTAAATAGGTTCATCTTGATAAGGTGCTTCCCTGTTTAGTTTTAGGGGATCATTGACTAAGTATATAGGGGGAACTGGGGGGTAACCACCCCTCTTATTTTAGATAAATGGGTTTTTCATGCAAAATTATCTGATTTTCTTCAAATTTTGTAAATTGGTTCATTCTGATAAGGCGTTTCCATGATTAGTTTCGGGGGTTTATTGGTTAAATATAAAGGGGGGAGAAAGGGGGCTAACCCCCCTCCTTAATTTAGATAACGGGATTTTTCTTGTTGAATTATCCGATTTGCTTTACATTTGGTATACCAGTTTATTTTAATAAGGCGCTTCCCTTATTATTTGCTGTTTTGCTCAAAAAGAGTGAATTCTATTTTATGAATAATAAATATAAGTAAGAGTATTGTGTACAATTAGTGTGAATAGCCTGTGAGCTCAATGCCATCAGTTTAACTAGGCACTTTTAGCTTTATTAAACTATATTTTCTGTTTCGCAGTACATGTATTTAATTTTTTTTTAAATCTGAAGTTGGCAGTTGTGCAGTGAGAGCTATACCTCAAGATCTAATGCACGGAATTTCATCAAACTTCATCATATTCAGTTAGTATGGGTGATATTTTGGTGTATATCGCCCTACAGATGATTTTTTTCTTCTATGCGGTGTTTTTTAGGATGTCCGATATTTTTACTTATATATGCACCTTCTTGCGGGAATTGCAGCAAACATTTTATGCTTTTTCTGAAAATCTATATTGTTTTAATTTTGGCTACCAACACTCAATATCGAGTGCTGATATCCTATGCCTCCTGCAGGAGATTTCTTATCGAATCCACAATAAATTGATGCAATTTAGCGAGCTTGGTTGGTTTGCCATATTATTTATTCCTACCTTTTTAAAAGATAGTTTATTCATTATTAGTTATTCTTGAGACTTTCATATACTTTTAACACATTGTTGCTCCAATCTTTTAGTTTTGTTTTAGTTCTCTTAGTTTTGTTTTAGTTATGTTTTAACACTTTGAACTCTGGGGGTGAATTTCTTCAAAATGCCCAAATGTCACATTGGCACCAGTATTTTGTAAACAAAAGATTCGGCTTATAATATACACGAAAAGATGCAATGATCTGTTTTCTAATAAATTTGGTTGAATATTCCAGTGCCAATTGGACATTTGGAGATTAAAATTAAGAGGGAAGGAATTCACTATCAGAGGTCAAAGGGCTAATTGATTTTGCTTCTTTAGTTGGAAATTTATAATTTCTAAAAATTTAATCATTTTTGCAAACGAGTTTTTCAGTTGCGTAGTGCAATTTAATGCATAATAATTTTTAATTTTTTTAAAATGTATTTTGTATTTTGAATGTATTTTCAAAATACATGTATTTTGTATTTTGAATTTTTGAAATTTGAAAAGTATTTTGTATTTTGTATTTTAAGCTGTAAAACCAATGTATTTTGTATTTTGTATCGAAAATGGTTTTTCGATGTATTTTGCCCAACTCTGGTATTTTCATAAAAATAAGAAAACAGGCTAAAAAAATCGAGATAACACATGTAAAGAAAAGTTACCGAAAAAGTAAATTTTTGTTTGATAAAAAATGATAACGGTTTCAAATGACAACCCCTTCCCCTACAAATATCGTCCGATATCAAGTGCCAGACAACACCCCCCCCCCCTTTATTTACACTCTATTGCCCCATAGCCTTCTTCTATATGAGAATCATGATAGGCATGTTAGGTAAATGTTACCATTTTGTTTGTCAGTTATTGATATTGTTACGTTAAAAGGATGCGCAGTACGCCAAAATAACAGAATATTTATAAACACATACGGAACAAACCTGCAGGGAAGTGGTATGTATGGAAACATCTCTTATTTTGGAGTACTGCCCATCCTGCCAAAAAGGAAATGTCACGAACTGACCAACTCA
Source organism: Maratus speciosus (assembly GCA_963932465.1). Taxonomy (NCBI): domain Eukaryota; kingdom Metazoa; phylum Arthropoda; class Arachnida; order Araneae; family Salticidae; genus Maratus; species Maratus speciosus. Next base: position 316,772,624 of record OZ010787.1, on the reverse strand, counting down.
TTGATAGCAGCGTGTTTATGCAAACACAAATAGGGAAAGTTGCGAATATTTTAGCAAGTTGCTAGCATTAGTTTTGTTATAACTCAAAAAGTGCATCTTCGATTTTAACGAATTTTTTATTTATTTTTTGTTAAATTACAATCTTTGAGCATTATTCTGTAATTTTTGGGTTGGTGTAAATGTAAAATTACTAAATTAATAATTTTTTAAAATGTTTTTTTTGCTTATTTTCGTATATTAAAATTTGCGTAAAAATGTGGAAAAAAATATAATGTGAACAAATACATTCTTCAATAATTGGTGTTGGTTTCATTTTTTTAACTTTTGTACTTTTTGAGAAAAACGTATTTAAAAAATAATAGCGCCAGCGCATACTTCCCCTATTATCTCAAGAACAGTTCAAGGTCACGGGATAAAAACACTCTATATTATATTCTCATGGTGAGCGTTATTACCACACGTGTTATTTCATACATCGGCCCTGGTGGCCATTTCGCTATGCTTATCCGGCTAGACCAGTGGTTCCCAACCTTTAAATTGGCCACGCCCCCATCAAAGCGTCTATAAAATCACCATGTCCCCCACCCCTTCACGCTGTAAATTATGTGCCTTATTATTTAAAAAGTGAACTTTATTCACACGGTGGAAGAGTAGTAGAGTCTTACATCTTCGCATTTGTGCTAAAAAGAGTTTTGTTGTACTTTCTCAAGTTCCCTCAGTGTTAAAGAAAAATGTTATACGGTCTGTATCTTTATTCTCACAAAATATCTTGAAAGGAGGCTTACATTTAGCATTATAATGGATAGCATTCACATATTTTATAATTTTTTTAAAAACTTATTATGAGTTTGTGGAAAAGCTTTTGACACTAAATTTTCTTTCTATGGATAACACAATTAACTGGCAGCATTTCAAGTTTATGATCTTTATCAATTTTAAGTATGCAATTCCTCATAACAACACATTTTCCTGTTTTCTCTTTCCCAATATCGTTAATGGAGGAGTTGAGAACCAGAGTGAACTATCCTGCATTTTTGTGACAAAGGAATTTGGGATATCAATCAGCATGAATTTGGGGTGTCAAAACATTGTATGCCATGACGCCTATTCGCGAAATTATTATGAATTTTAATAATTTCGAACCTATTCAACTGATAGAGCTAGTTTAATAGATAATCCAACTTATCTTGCATATCAAGCTGCCGGTGCAAAAGTGAAGTCACTCTGGCATAGCCAACTTAATCGCCTTGGGCTTCCTGAAGAAGTCTTGTCTCCTCTGGTCACTTTAAAAACTGGCTTAACACTAGAAGGACGGCGAGCGGTCACTTTGACCGGTATCAAATGAAACTATTTCGGTTGAAACCAGAAATATCTTTCTGAAATATGTTTAAAAGATACAAAGAAAGAAAAGATTAAATAAATAAGTTAAACAGTTTTAAATGAAAATTCTGGTGTAAAATATTTTTATAAATCTTGAAAAAAATTTCCCGTCTTTCTAGTATTAAAAGCGTTTCATAGAAATTTCGAACGCCTTTTTCTCGAAATCGTAGCTGGCGAGGTTGGCCCGCTATGGCCAACGCATCAATTGCCTTCCATGTATTATATGATTTTAAAATTTAAAGTGTATATGTCATCCTGTAAATTTATTTAATGCGTAAGTTGCCTGCAGGAGAGCCATAGATATTTTCTACCTACCCATTTCCTTTTCTAAAGCTATTTAACCCTTAAATGCCTGGTGTTGCTTTTCGGCAACATACCCAATTTAGGCTCTAAAATACTATTAGAATAATATTGAAGCTATAATGCCTAATGTTGCCAATAAAATACATTCTGAAAACATTATTTAATCGAATTTCAACATGTAGATGGCAACACTTGTGCTGTTTAACAATAAAGATAGATTTATTTTTTCAATTGTTGCTAAATGTTCTTCTTGTTTTGTTTTGAAGCTTGCGAAATACTCCATTTGATCTGCAGTGAGCAAATAAAATTTATTTCTTATCATAGTTCTTAATTTTCTTGTGTGTTTAATATTATAGATTTTTATCAAAGTAAATTATTTTTTCAATTAAACACCAGTATTGCCGATTAGTAACAAACTGTTTTTTAGCCGTAAACCATACTTAAAACAAAATAGGATTTTTTTTAAGTATTTTTCCCATGATTTATTTAAAAAATGAAAGCCGAAAAAGATTTAAAAAATTATTTTTGAAAAATCAGGCATTTAAGGGTTAAGATTTATAATTTTTTTACAGTTGGTAATACCTTGTTTTGATATTTAATATATTTTTTTTTAGGTTATATATGTCAGATTTATGCGTAAATTAAAGAAATTTTATGTGTAAGAGATTCTTCATGTGACATATATCAGAGCGAATAGAAGTAGAAAGCGCATTTAATAAAAAATCGAAAAACATTACGAAAAATTATAAAATAAAGTAGTAATCAGAAAATTAAACATATTTTAAATACTGTAAAACATAGTACATCAGAATATTTCAAAAAAATATTCATATAATTATTCTTGTGCTGATTCCATTTTAAACCTTCGATTTGGCAAATTTTTAAAATTCAATTAAAAAAACTGATTTTCAAAATTTTGCTTGTATTATTTTCTTCTATTGTTAGTCCCAAACATTTCTTTAATAAAATAAAAAAAAGTCAAAGAAACTGATAGCGAATGGGTGGGTCAGAAATTTGGAATTGCCCCACGGTGGGGCGTACGCCCCACGTTAGGAACCCAATTTGGTCACTAGACCCCACTGTAAACTGAAATGTCTGAAATTCAGTCACTTAAGTGTCTGAAACGTAGTGTTCAATTTTCAGACGTTTTAAAATGTCTGAAAATTTTAAGACACTTCTTGCGTCTGAATTTCAGACACTTAAGTGTCTGAAACAGGAGTGTTCGATTTTCAGACGTTTTAAAACGTCTTAAAATTTTTAGACACTTCTTGTGTCTGAATTTCAGACATTTCAAATGTCTTAATTGCGGCCATCTTTGAGCCTTTTTTTTTCAACAATGGGAAGCCATCTTTGACCACTTTTCATTCTAAGCCATATACGCAGCCATATTTGACCACATTGAATCAATTTTTATAAATGGGAATAATCTGTTACCATAAGGCTAATGTCAAACGGACGTCTTTTTGCACGCTTTTTCCCTTGCGTATTATCCCTACACAATCCCGCTAGCATTGTGTAGGGATAATACGTAAGGATAAAAGCGTGTAAAAAGACGTCCGTCTGACATTAGCCTAAAGCAGAGCTGATTGCAGCGTGGTAAAACTGTGATGCTTCGGTACGAAGTTTTCATAAAGCTGATATTTCAAATCATTTTTGACCTTATGATGATTGTAATCAGTATTTTGTAGTTTTAGAATAGACTAATATCTATATATTTTCACCTAAATATGTATCTATGTGATATCATATATGCCTTACGGCATCCAAAATGTTTATTACTTTTAGTGCGAACTTTCAAAGACCTAATATTCATTCGCGCCCGTCCCCACAGCTTTGATATACTGTTACAAAAAAAAAAAAAAAAAAAAAAAAAAAAAAAAGAAAAAAAAATTAAGCCTACTCGATGCTATCAATACATATTTGGATAAATATATCTTTTACTTTAACCTAATCATGCTCTAAAAATACAAAATATTTATTAAAATAAGTATAAGATCAAAACAAATTTAAAATGTCAGATTTATGGATATTGCATACCAAATTTGGGGGCCCGTAAAGCTAAAGGCCCATAGAAACAGCCCAGTTTGCCCATGCTGCAATCAGCTCTGCTTTATGGTAACAAATTATTCCCATTTATAAAAAATGATTCATTTCTTCAGAAAGAATCCCATCCCTGCTTTGTTGTACAATTTTTTCCCATTGAAATTAGATATTCCCAGTGAATTATTTTAAGCAGTTTTTGCATTTTTATTTCAAAATTGAGTATGAAACTCTTACTTTTTTTTTTCTTCCTTCATTTTTATTATTATACTATTTACAGGGCTCGCAGTGTTCCTAAAATTTTCATCCTTGCTACCACTATTTTAAAAAGATAATCTTTATCGTATATTTCTATTATAAATGTTAAAGGAATGTAACACGAAGAAGTTTTACTTTAAATACTGGTAGCAAAATGCGAAAATTTTAGGAACACTGCGAGCCATGTATTTATCATTACCAAGAAATACTGAAAAATTTGACAATCACACATCGGCGGCTGAGATGAACAGTAGTTATAGGATTCTGGATGGACAGCATGTCTATTTGGCACTTTTTAAACGATAAATAATATAGTAAATATAACTGGAAACAGAAATCCTTTATAATAAATATCTTTCATTTCTGCTCCCCACGAAATTTGTAATCACACAAGCAATGGCAGTCACTAAAGCCATTTCTTATCCACATGATTGGTATATTGTTAACTACATTGAGAAAGAAACCAAATTAAAATTGATATAAAGTAAATATCTTGTACTATTCTGTTCATTTCTTAGTAGAAAGTACAAGTTTCTTTCCTTGAAGTGTGCTTTGAAATATTTTAACGTTTAAATATAATAATTCAAAAATAATACTATTAATGATAAATTAAAGGTTTTGCTTTCTCTGAATATTTTAAATTTGTCATACAAATATTAATATCTCAAAAAAAAAAAAAAAAAAAAAAAAAAAAAACAGGCTGGTGTTATGAACTCCCTTTTTTTAAATGAGAAAAAGAAAAAAAAGAAAAAGAAAGAATTTTGGGAAGATGTCCAAATATATTAAAATTTGCTAAGCAGTCTATGTATATATTGTACAGCATTTTTAAGCAGTCTAGTGTAAAAAGAAAAACAATGAAGAAAAAAATCATAGAACCAGTTAATTCTACTCTATATATAGCGGATACCAGCAAATAGCGGATTAATTACGTGCTCCCGAAGCGTCCGCTATTCAGAGGTTTTGCTATTATATTCATTTATAGGCGCATTCTAATTAAATAAAAAGTTTTTTTGTTACAGTGTAGGAATAATGCTCTAAATAAATTCTAGGTCCAGCGGTTGACATTAATCAATAATATTCGCAAAGTTACTTTAAAGTTTAAATCATATGAATCTAAATATCCATACATGCAAACCAACCAATTAATTACTTGATAAGTTACTCTATTTAATTTGTAGCATTACAATGTGCATTTATACTTTTTTTTTTTTAAATCATATAAAAACAAAATTGAAATGCAACAAAGATAACTTGCGTTGAGATGCTACATTATCAAACACAAACATAAAAAATAGACTTAAAATCCTATTTCATTTTTTTTTTTTTTTTTTGAAAATTAGTTTCTTTTTATTCTTAATTTTCATGATTTTTTTTTTTTTTTTTTTTTTTTTTTTTTTTACATTCAGATAAAAAAAAAATCTTTGAGGTGAAAAGAAACTTCTAAAAATATTTTCCCCTATAAACATCGTAATAAAAATACCGTATATACTCGCGTATAAGTCGACCCCCTAACTTTCGAATGCAAATTCTGTAAAAAATCAAAAACGCGCGTATAAGTCGACCCCCTAACTTTTTACTTCAATTTTGCACAAAATCAAACCATAGATTTCACTTGCCAATGAGAAGGTAGTAAGTAAATAAAAACAAATCATTGAATTTATTTAAATGATAAATTATTATCATTTATATATTTTATATAGTACTTTATTTTTTATTCTTACACATAAAAAGAACATAATTTTGCAGTATTCGATGTTTATGTTTTTGCTTTTTTAACTGACTCGCGTATAAGTCGACCCCCCCAAATTTGCTTACCGAAAATTGTCAGAAATTTCTCGACTTATACGTGAGTATATACGGTAATTTATTTAGGCATAAATTAAAAAATTGAATAATATGAAAAAATATATACGTACACGGAGCAAACATAATCAAAAGAATAATCTTCAAAGCACATTCTTTCACAGAATCTTAAATATCAGCGAAGTTACATAACTCACCAATCAGATGGTAAACAATTAGAAAAGTATCTTCCCCTGTCATGGGCGAATGGGTCTTACTTATAACCATATAATTTTTTTTCTCATATTTTTTTTCATTTCTGTGTATGATACTCAACTTGATTTTTTAAATATTTTTTTAGCGCATATTGGATTAATTACGCAGATTTTATTATTTGCTTAAAGCATCTTTTAAATATGGCTCCATTTTAAAATTTAACCCAGGAGGACGGGCGCATGCCCAGGGTGTGAATAGTTTTTGTCACCAATAAATACAAATAATAATCGTCACTTTATTTAGTCGCAGACAATTGTTACAAATTCTGCGATAAAATAATTAGAAGATTATTTAACAAAAAATAATGGTAACAATTGTAAAAACCATACGCACTCTGGGTCTGTCAGGCCTGGTGTTAATCTTTCCAGGTTAAATATGTTATGTAACACAGTAAATATACATAAATAATTTTCTATTTTTAAACAAGTTTTCATAAAGATAATTAAAAATAAATAAATAAAAATAGTCGTTCAGTTGAATACTATAGGAGAGATTTATTTCACATTGGAAAATTGAAACTTATAAACTATTCTGAAATTCATAAAAACTTTCATTCTTATGCTTTTGTGATTTCTTTTCATGCTCTTGTATCCACTGTATGAAGCGAAAAAAAAGATTGATAACATTTCTCAATATGAATTTCTAAATTTATCAATATGAAAAAAAAAAAATATTTCAATGATAGGAGTACTGGTCCCAAGGGCCAGTAAGAATGAGAGTTCACTGGTCAACAGTCATCATCACTGGCCCGCTACATAAAATTCAACTAAGTACCTTTAACACTTTGAGTGACAACCACTCCCCCCCACCCCTCCTGTTAGACTATAAACAAACTTTCCTTTGCAGTTACCCAAAATTTGGCTTAGGGGGAGGGGGATGAAAAAGGTCTTAAGGCTACAAAAACTTAGAGAAATGCTGTTTCGTAAAAGAAATTCTGTTCTTTACTATATAATAATAATAATAATAATAAAAGAAAATTAATTTTAACACATGACAACATATATCCTTCCTCCCCGCCCCCGGCCAATACTCACATTCTGCGAGATAACAAGGACCATTATCGCCATATAAAAAACATATATTAATCAATATAGGATTAAAATCTTATGGAAAAGTTGAAGGAGTACATGAACTTCAAACACAAAATTCACTTAAAATTTAACACACGAAGCATGGTTATAGAAAAAAGTTTAATTCTTATTAAACGCGTGACTGAACGGGAATGAACAAGTATAAAAATAATCATTTGTTAATACACATTATTTACACTTAATTACTAATGCGAAAATTCTCACTAATAATCAAGATATAGGTATATACTACTTATTTGCAATCATAAAAAAAAAATTATCATTTAAGCAACACATAGGTAATTATAAAAAAAAGTAAAATTGACACACTAAACATACAATTGTAAAATTTTAAAAGATTTTATTAATTCTCAAGAGATTTTTTAAGAAGAGACAGCGTCAGCAATTTAAACAAATTAGCATGATAAACTTTAATATTAAGAGTGCAATATATTATTTTAATATACCTATTAAATAATTACGTTCATTCTAAAATAGAAAAATAAAAAACCAGTAAGGAGTTACCTGTAAATACAATAATCCAATAGAAGAATTTTTAACGCATATTTTTATGCATTATCATGTTTTATTTAAATTAAAACATTATTAATAAACACTGTGAATCTTTGATATTGATACCACAATATTAAATAATCAGGTAGAATAATGCCAAGCACAGTTAGTAATATTGTGGCGGTAGGGATCTTTACTTTATTATTGTATAGGAAAATGCTTGTCTTCAAAAACATTTACGCCTCACTACAAGTTTTAAATTATGAATCCACCGTAATAAAGTTGCATGAGAGAATGATTAATATTACTGTTTCTGGAGATTGATATTTAATTAAGAAATCGTTGATTTAGGCTACTAGGTCCGATTTGAGAACTGATGATGGTTCCATTGAGGTTTTCGATAAAAATGTTATATCCTTAATACAGTAGGTTTTTTCATGCTTAAGAATCTCGGAATTAATGCAGCCGGATGTGAACTTGATTCGACGGCCATGCTTGTAAAGCTGGGCACATGGTAGGCTTAGCGGTTTTAAAACGTTCGAAATTAGAAGAAATGAACAGTGCGAGACCACGCAACAACCACGAAAAACACTGACAGGATGCAGAAAGGGTACAACTCCACGATTAAAATGCGGGGAATAATTATTCGAACAGAAAAATGAATAAAAAACAAAGTGCTAAGACTTGTAAATACTCAAAGAATTCTCGCTTCAACACTCCGCTGTTACATTCGACACTGTCTCAGTTACGCATGCGCGGCTAATTCTACGCTTCTTCTTCTTTTTTTTTTTACCTATCTCTGTCTCTGCGATATGGAAAGATTTGCCATTTAGGAAAATTGTCGAATGTTCCACAATAGAAATTAGTAATAATAAAATTTGGGGTTTTTGTTTTTATGCGAAACACTTTTTTACGAACAATATTATTAATAAACCTTTTCATTTTTTTTCTATTTTACTATTTTAAGCAGGTACATCTGTATCAAAAACTTTATTTTTCTACAAGCTTGTGAGTAGTAATGTAGGTCCATGAGTGTGTGTGTGGGGGAGGGGGGGATTACGAAGGGAGATTTTGAAATTTAATGAAATTTTCTTTATATTTGATTATTAAGAAAATATTAAAATGCATTCGTCCCAGTGCCTTAGAGAATAATCAAACACCCCTAAAACCCACATAGAAGAGAAAATTTAACTCTGCTCGCCTTTTAACGTTCACGTGTTTCTATTTAAAACAGAGGTTTTCTATTTGTGGTGCTATATTTCAAGGATCAGGAAGACAGAACCCCCACCTCCCTTCCCCTCCAAATAAAAACTGCTTCAGTTCTTGATTTTGAAAAATGTTGTTACAAATTTATTTCCGAATATCTAATATTTCTTAATTGTAAATTTGTTCTATTGCTTTTATGTTTAAAAATTGTCTTGCATGGGGAGTTGTGACAAAATATTCTTAGTTTAGCTTATTTTATATTTGTGTTCTGCATTTTAAAAAGCGAATTAGGTAGTAGACTACAGGCATATCTGTTCCTCAGTCTTGCTCCTCCCTACATTTCTTGCCCCACCAGTGGCCGAGATGTTCTGCTCTCGAAACTGGTAGACGGGAGGTGCTGGGTTCAAAACCCATCACTCCTGTCGACGTAATCGTTTGGAGTTTTCCGTGGTTTTCTTCGAACCTTGGATTTCCTTGTGTAAATACGTGTTAGGTTTCCTTAGAAAGACCCCCACGGGGCACCCCCCCCTTAGGGCCTATATCCTCGTGTTGATATTTGGCCGTCATAAACGCAACCAACCAACCAACCCTATATTTTTTTTCTGCTCGCGTTCAAATCTTAGTATTTCAATTTTCAAGCTATATATATATTACTCTTTTAGTGGTAGTTTTCCGCATTCTCCGGCGTAGACCCATGAGTGTAAGTAATTTTTGAAAAACTTTATAATTTTGTGAAAAGTAATAATTTAATAACTTAATACATCATAAAATTAACTTAGTCCCAAAACTTGATAAATGGATTTGTACAATACTGACACACGTTCTATGTTCTAATCAAATTTTTTCTTTTATAAAGTAATACCAAATTTTGTGTGCAGAACTGTATTTTAAACATTTTTCATTTATCCAAAATATTCTCTGGTGCTGCTGAAAAATATAATGACACAATCGTCATAGTTATGATGCTATTATATCATATCCAGACACTTAAATGTCTGAATTTCTAAATGTCTTAATTTCAGACATATAATCACAATTAAGACATATTTTCCTGTTCATTTACATCATGATCATAGTAAGACACTTATGTGTCTTAAAGTAAGACATTTATTATGTCTGAATTTTCAGATTCAGACACTTAAGTGTCTGAAATTCTTTTTCAGTCACATATGTGTCTGAATTTAAGACGTCTCTATTTGCAGTGTGGTTGTGTGTGCTTTTCATTACCTCTGCTTTTATGTGTCACGCATTTACTAAACATTACCTTATGAACATATAACACAACGAAATTGGAAATTGTCCGTTTTATCACATGGTTCGTACGGATACCGTTATTTCTCCAGGAAAACTACCAGTATCGTTTTATAGAAAACAAATCTAGGTTAAACGCGCAAAATTTCACCTTCTTTTAAGAAGAGATTTCCTATAAGATAATACTGGTGCCGAAAATTTTTCTGGTCTGAAAAATTCAAGGACGCGTACGAACCATGTATCAGTAATAATGGTTCGAGACCCCTCCCAGATGTGGATCTTGTCTGTGCCACTGCATTATAGCATTCCTTCCTCGGAATTATGTGTGAATGACTGGGTGTTGTACCGCTATATTCAAGTGTTTTAATATTTCATGGATATTTATTACTATTTAAGAGCAATTTATCACAAGACAACTATTCTATATTCATAAATCTTAAATATTTTGATAATATTGAAGATCAGTAATAATTTAGCACGTGATTGGCAACTTATTTGACCATTTTGTAATATCTGTTTTATTAATAATTTAATATAAATATATATATTTTAAGCATAATTAAGGCTTCGTAATAAATTTATGCTCCATTAAGCGTTTTTTCATCGGCTCATTTTTTAAAAAATATTCTTATTTTTTTTTATGTAAACATGACAGAAACATAACATTATATTTTCATTCAGTGGTAGAAATAATAATAAATAATAATTATTGTTATTGTATAATATTTGTCTTACATTTTATTTTTAAAAATAAGATTATTTCAATGCATTTTTTAATTATTAATTCATTTATTGGACTTACTCCTGACGTGCCGAATTATCGCAATCTGAACATTAAAGTTGTGATATTCATTTCTAAAAGAAAAAGAAAGAAAGAAAATAAAAGCAATAGGTATTTTTTAATGTGTTAAAGAAATTGCATGTATTAGCTTTAAACATCTATGTGTATATAATAACATTACTTTTAGATAACAACCTTTTTAAATAAATCATTTGCAGTTTTCTATACATTTTATTTTTAACACCCAAGTTAAATAATGCACAAATCTATTCTTGTCATTTATTTATTCTACTATTTTTCCACTTTATTAAACTTTTAACGGTGTAATTTTTGTGTCTCTTAATTAATAATATTAGTAATGAACACATTTAAAAAATCACCAAATTAAACTGAAATTTATTATTTTAGTATGGATATAAAACATATTCAGATCATAAAATATCCATTATTAATATTTATCATGAAAGTATCGCTCACAATATGATCTTGAGTTTCGCTTGTTGTCTCATCTGTGTAGTTGACTTTATTGCCAATTTATGTATGTATTTATAGCTTTATAGATTTCAGTTATGTTTTTAATCAGATGGTTTTATTGATGGTTTGAAGATGGCATTTATTTCGGAATATTTTTTTTTAAATTATGCTATAGAATAAATTCTAAAAATATCTTTTAGTTAGACAGATAAATCTAATGCGCATTATATTTTTCTTTTAATAATCAAACCAAACTTTGAACTACGTTAAAGTTTTTAATTTTACTATTGTGATTAATTAATTTTACTAAATTTTATTTTAACCTTATTAAACTTTTACCAACATAATTTTTTTGCCATTCAGTTAAACTGTTTATAGCACCTAAATATATTTTAAAACTTAAACAGAACTAATTTACATTTATTAATCTATTATGTATAAAACATGTCTTATTCTGATCATAAAATATTCATTATGGATTTACTAAAGCCAGATAGTTGAATATAATTTATAGTATAATAGAAAAAAATATATATATAGCTAAAAGTTTAAAAAGATTTAATTAAAAAAATAGAATAAAAAATAATGACTTTATCCAATATTGAAAGTTTAAAGTTTCGTTTGATAGTTAAAAGAAAAACATACGTGTACAACAAAATACAGAATATTAAAAAGGTATTGCCGTTAAAATTAAAAGCAATATAGTAGAGTAACCATAGAAATATTACCATATGCTCTTGCATATTTAAAGCTAAATTACTTTCAAGATTATCTAAAGCAAGTAAAAATATTTTGAGAAAGTAATGCAAATAAATATACTGAACATTTATGAATTGTCAAAATAAAACACGAATCTTATCAGCATTCAATTAATTTTTTTAGAATAATAAATATCCTTCTATATAATTAAGAACAACCTGTTCATAGTTTTTTAAACGAAGAAAAGTTGAAAATATAAACTATTTTAATTAAAAAATGAAACTGACTGTGATTTTGAAAAATATGCTTAATTATTACTTTTAAGATATGAATAAAGAACTATATTTAAAAATGAGTAAATAATATTTGCTAATTAAATAAATAAATTAAATTTTCAACAATTTTGAAAAAAAAAAAACTGTTGAAAGTACAAATTATTTTCCCCAAAAGATTATTGTGAAAAATACTTTTGGTAAGATACCTCTGGCCTAGAATTATTATTAATAAATTTACGAATTGGTTTAATTACTCTTTAAACAGTTCTTTAATGCATTAATATTTAATTCATTTTCTCTTTAAACATTAATTAATGTGATTTACCTAGTGTAAATGAAAATCTCTAAATTTTTATTTACTAATGTGTATATAGTAGAATTTTAATTTATCAGATTTGAAAAACTTTTAAAGAAATTGTTCGATAATCGCTATAGTTTTTCTGCGAGGGTTAAGTTAACGTCTATTACCTCTAATTTTTTCATAATTTTAGTTTCAGTAGATTCGGAAATAGAGAGGGGGGCATATTTTGGCACTACATTTTCGACGATATCTCTGAAAATATAATACCTAAAATTAAAAGAAATGTAATTTTGAGTTCAGCGTTACGAAAGCTTTCACACAATACCCCACACGATATGCAAAGAAAATATTTTTTTTTCAAGTAACTTAATTAGCCTCTCTACATTTTTCTTATATATATTTGTGAATGTTTAATAATCTGTAAATATCTTAGTTAATAGTCTTTATTGCTCTCCACGTCCCATAGTTTACGAGTAAAATGGCTGTGACAGACAGACACAGGAGTGATCTTATAATGGTTCCGTTTTCACTTTTTAAGCACGAAACCCTAAAAAAATGAAAAAAACAAACAAACAAAAAAAACCCCTCTATTTTTTAGGACTGAATATCAGTATCTTAGCATGGAAATTGTGCACAGGCTCTGGACAACAAGAAATGTATTTTTTTTAACATTGAATCGCCCCCTCCCGTTACCGTTATTTCGAACTATTTTACCGTTAAATATAAGTTGTTGTTTTTTACCGATTTTTCACAAAGTCAGCGGAGTCGAATTTTATACAACTTGTCTAAATCTTTAAGCATTTGGACAGTTATAGATTGAGAAATTTCTTATATTTTTGTAAAAAAATAAATAAATAAATAAAATAAAATATTTTGAAATGAAAGGTGAAATGCTGTAGATCAAATTCTTTTTTCACGAAATTTTTACATGGTGTACAAAAAAGTTCTATTTATAACCTACAATTTTTTCAAAGAGTTCGGACAAGAACTATTATTTATTTTTATTATGAAACGAGCAAACGGAAAAAAAAACAAGAAAATGTCTTCTTACGAGCTTTTTTACCACTAAAATTCAATATTTTTTCGCGAATTTTTCTTTTAAAAATATAAATTCAGCGAAATGGAGTTAAAGATAGAAAATCATATAAATCTGAGATTCATTTAAGGTTATTATCACGGGCCCGTTCAACGCCAGCCCGGTCATATAGTATTATAAGTCGAATTCTTATGTCAACTATTTATTTTAAATTATGTTTAATTTACTCAATGACAATATGTTTTCTTTATTCATATTTTTTATGTAAAGGTATAGTTTTTAAGCATATTTTAATTTTGATAGAGTTGGAACTTTATTTATTTAAAACTTTGCCTGTTTATTTTTTTTTCTCTTTTTTTAAAGAATCAATATTCATTATTATCTTAATGTGTATCTTTTTCATAATTATAGTTACTACCAGAACCATTTTTATTTTAAATAACTTTTCTCTCAATTTCATTAATTATTTAAATCTACTTATGTATGTGTTTTAAGAAAGCATATGAATTTTACAACACTTTGTGGTCCATGACTCCGTAAAACTGACTATCAGATTACAATTAAGCATTTCTATTGAACAGGCATCATTTTCAATTTTCTAGTAATGTTTCATGTTGAATTTAACAGTGAAAAAATTTCTTTTTCGATTGAGTTATGTGTAAATTAAAGACGAAAAGCTAGCAAGTGTTTTAGTTACACACACTCACTCACTCAAAAGCTATTCTGTGGACTATATCCCTTTAGAATAGGGATTTAGATGATTCTAGTAGGACGACTGGCCACGACGCCATAATTCAATTTGTAGTTTGTTTGGAGATTTTTTGTAAGGTATGTTGGCTTCTCCCAAGCAGACCTTTAGCATATAAATAAAAGGATAAAATGAGGGATGTAATCAATCAGTAAACACTTGACGTAGCAAGTACAACAAGAATATGAAAAAGAATTAAACTAATACAAAATGTTCTGCAGCGAGGAGAAAAATTGAAAAAAAATATATATACATAACTAACAAATATAAATGCAAATAAAAACAAATAAGATTAGAATAATAATAAAAAAAATAAAGAAGCGAGATTAAATAAAAAATGACAATTACACGCTCGTAATCTTACACTATAATACGAGCAAAAATTGGGTGTGTAAGTGTGCGTGTGCGTGTGTGTGTATGTAAATTTTATCTTAAAAACGACTCAAACGATTTTGACTAAATTTTGTAGTTTACAATTTTCGGGTCCGAGAAGACGATTGGGCTAGGTCACATGTTCTAGAAAATTCGATTACTGGGTCATTTTGGGTCATAATGGGTCAGGGTCAAGCAATTTATATCTGAAAAACGGTTCAATGGATTTTGATGAAATTTTATATCCAGCCGTTTTGGGACACGAGAAAACTATTGGGCTAGGTCACATGTTAGAGAAAATTCGATTAGTGGGCCATTTTTGGGTCACTGTGGGTCAAGCTAAGTTTATCTAGAAAACAGGTCTAACGATTTTGACGAAGTTTTGCTTTTTATCGTTTTCGGGCACGAGAATACCATTGGGCTAGGTCCCATGTTTCAGAAAATTTGATTAGTGAGTCATTTTGGGTCACAAAGGGTCAGATGTCAAGCTAACTGAATCTAAAAAAGGTTCAAAACATTTTGACAAAATTTTGTAATATGCCACTTCTGGGCATGAGATGACCATTGGGCTAAGTCATATGTTCGAGAGAAATTGATTAGTGGGTCATTTTGGGTCACTGTGGGTCAAGCTAAATGTATCTAAAAACGAATCAAACGATTTTGACAAAATTTTGTACTATTCCGTTTCTGGGAATGAGAAAACTATTGGGCTAAGTCACATGTTCAAGAAAATTCGATTACTGGGTCATTTTTGGGTCATTGTGTGTCAAGCTAATTGTATCTAAAAAAACGGCACAAAACATTTTGACAAATTTTTTTATTTTACCGTTTCTGAGAATGAGAAGACCATTGGGCTGAATCAAATGTTCGGGAAAATTCGATTAGTGGGTTATTTTTGGGTCAATGTGGGTCAAGCTAAATGTATCTAAAAAACGGCTCAAACGACTTTGACATTTTTTTTTATTACATCGTTTCCTTGCATGAGAAGACCATTGGGATAGGTCACATGTTCGATAAATTTAGATTAGTGGGTCACTTTTGGGTTACCGTGTGTGATATCGTTTGATATCACATATATTATTCTTTATAGGTAATTAATATGATCCCTAGATAGTTAAAATTTAATATTAACTATCAATATAAAAAGTCGCCTTTCTATTTGTTTTTGTATATCTAAGTTTTAAATTAATCTACTTCCCTTTCACATTACTTTACCGTTCCCAGATAACTCTCTCTGCTCTTTTATCTCAGAAAAAAAAGAATATTATTCACAGTCATTTCATTTCGAAAGATAGATTCTTTTCGCGTTGCATCTGCTTATAAAATTTCTCTCTGTCAGATTTTTTAATTCGATGCTTTACTAAGAGATAGTCAAAACTTTGGTTAAACCAGCGGTTAGATAATAATATCCAGATGTACTTTTAACCTTATGTCGCCTTTCAGTTTACCGCACTCATTTCAATGCTATTGACAGACTTTGAATTCTTTCTTACTTTCTCACGTACTAGCGTTTGGCTAATTATCGCCTATTACGCTTTTCATCTAAATTAAAGCTATCCCATGTATTCCAATGTAACGGTCAACCCTTGGCATGATCTGTGTCTTACCCAATATCTATCGCCAAAACTTTACGAATGAAAATGTGAACTTTATTACTCTTTGCCTGCATCTCATGATGTAAAGATTACGTTTTGATTTTGTGTGTCAGCGGGGTCACTCTCGAGACACCTATGTGTCTTTTAGATTCTTCATTAAACTTCTATTTACGCTACAAGTATTTGTTTTAATCTTCTGGACCTGTGTCGTTATTTGCTACACGCAATTGTACTTCATCACGGAAATACTCAACTTTATTTAAATAAGTCAAAAGACATTTCCATCTACTTATTTAATATCCGAAGTTCTTTTATAAAAAAGAACAACCCCCGCAACGAGAAACATCTCTAGTACACCGTGGGTTAATTCTATCTATAAAACGACTTTAACGATTTTAACTAAATTTTGTATACTATCGTTTTCGGGTTTGAGAAGAGTATTGGTTAGGTCGTATGTTCGAAAGAATTTGGTTAGTGGGTCATTTTGGGTCACTATGTCTCAGGATCATGCTAATTGTATCTAAAAAGCAAGAATGATACAGTGAGAATAAAATATCGAATTGTACACAAGGCTAGTTTTGACCGAGCTTAGCTCGGCCATCCCTGCTAGTATGATTTAATTTAACAGAAAAAATTAAAATGTTATATTAAAATTTTGAAAATGAAATAATTTATTTAGTTAAACTACACTGGTTTCCAAAAATTAAGGAAAAATCACAAAAAGAGCGATAACTCGTTCAAAAATTAACCTATCCGCATGAAATCTGCATATGTTATTAACTAAAAGATGCTGTATAATATTACAAAATGAAATTTAGTGGCGCTGCAGTCGGATTGCGTCATCTATGAGGAGCATAAAAATGCATGCTAGAGAGTATGGCTGCTGCTGTCGCTGTGATTATGAGATAAGAAAACTGAGATAGCGAATTCATTAGTATGACCTCGAGGTATCATTTGCCGGATTAACTGCGATATAGAGCTATTGGGAGATTGGAGGTAGGCCAAAGTCAGACAGAGGTGGCCAGACGGCTAAATCTGAGTCCTTCTGTTGGTCACAGGCTTTGGAAACAATTTCAAACCACTGGTCGGCCTCCAGAAGGTTTAAACAACAACGCGCAAGAGCTATGACAAGTACCGATGACCGATATTTGCGGTTATGTGTACGAAGGAACAGAAAAACAAGCCTCTCTAAACTTAGAGTCTCCCTTGTTGCAGCCACTGGAAGGTTGGTATCAACGTCTACTGTGCGTACAAGGCTTCGTGAAGGTGGTCTTTATGCGATGCGACCAGAGATTTGTGTGCCGCTCACCTCATGTCACCGGAGTGAACGTTTAAGGTGGGCACCTCAGCATATCCACTGGACAGATGATCAATGGAAGCGTGTTCTCTTCACGAATGAGTCCCAGTTTAGCCTACAAAGCGATAGTAAGCATTGTTTGATTTGGAGAGAACACGGAACACGCTATCATCCATCAAACATTCGTAAAAAAGATTCGTATGGAGGAGGCCGTGTCTGTGTTTGGGATGGCATCTCTTTGGGCGGACCTACAGACCTCCAAGTCTATATGCTCACGTCTATAGAAATTACATTCTTGATGCTTATGTGCGCCCTTATGCCGGTGCAATAGGTAATGATTTCTTGTTACAGGACGATAACGCTAGACCGCACAGGGTTCACATCGTAGAAGAATATCTTCAGCACCAAACAATTCAGTGCATGGAATAGCCAGCTCGATCACTGGGCTTGAATCCCATCGAGCATGTTTGGGATGCTTTAGGAAGATGTGTCGCTGCTTCCAATCCCCCTCCTCAGGCCCTTGCCACGCTTACAACTGCTTTACAGGAGCAATGGTTCGCACTTTCCAGCGAACTTATTGTTTGCGTAATTGACAGTATCACTCATCGCTTTATGTGCTGTATTGCTTCTAGAGGTGATCATACTCCTTATTAAAGGTACTTTTCCTATACCAAACTGGCACATTTATTTCGTTTGTTTTATAATTGTGTTAATTTCTGAAACACCACAATCGTCTGACAATTTCTTTTAATGTTATTTTATACCTTACTATGTGTTGTAAATTGTGGCTCAGTTTTATTAAAATCTACTTGTAACATTTTGATTAATCTCTGCTTGTGTTGTTTTTCCTTAATTTTTGCAAACCAGTGTAAATATGATTATTTAAACTACTGATAACATAAGTGAAAACAGACTTTTCAGTACTAAGATAAAAGCTAAATATTTCAGAAAAGTAATTAAGAAATATAATTTTTATTAAAGAAAATTTTAGCATTTTGTAAATTCCCTTCTCTGAGCATTCTTGCGATTCCAAAGATATTTTAATTTTCAAAATGCTAATAAAATTAAACTTTATAGATTGCTCCTAAACTTTTTGACATTTTGTACATACTTTTAATTTTTTAAATGCCGAAATTATCATTAATGCCAATTGCTTTTCCGAATTAAATTCTAAATTTGTCTCAACAGTTTAGAAAAACTTATTTAGTAACTGAATAAATTATTTAATTTCTGATTCTTTTAATTACTTTAATTATTTTTTCCAATCTTTTTTAACTTCCATCTAATTTCTCTTATATATATATATATATAGAGAGAGAGAGAGAGAGAGAAAGAGAGAGAGAGAGAGAAAGAGAGAAAGAGAGGAAGTTCGGGTATTATGGAATAACTTTCTTTTTAAATTTGTAAGTCAACATAAAAAAATTGAGAAGCATTAAAAGTTAGTAAAGAACAAACTTTGATTATTTCTTAACACATCTTTAACGCGTTTAAAGTGGAAGAAAAAAATACATATCAATATTTATCTTCTTAAAAAATGTTACAGTTTTCGCGTAATGGGAACTAGTCGGGCAATATGGAATAGGGTCATAAGGAATATTAAAATTGCAAGAAAAACCACGATTTAAAACAAAAATTATTTAATGAGTAAAACTTAGTACTTAGTGCATCATCTGTAAATCAACAGATTCATTGAAACATTGTTTTTACTTCTAGACTCGTCTTGAAACAGTTGTCTAGCTGATATTCCCTATTACCCGATACACCATCTTGAAAAACATAACCTCTTCACTCGTCAACAAGTTAGCACAGTGGAAAACTGACTAATACAGCAATAAATATAACTGTTCAACTTTATACTGAACTTGACAACCACTGATAATGATATTTTAAAATTAATCCGAATGTACTGCCAAAAATGGAAATATTTGATAGCTAAAGTATAAGAATGAACGGTGTAATCTCATTATACATATGTCCAAAATAGAAAGTGAAAGAACGGAGCTAAAATCAACAAAATCCCATCCTCTAACTTGAAAACGAGATATTTTTAGGATAGGATGAAGATTTGCTATTAAGAAAGAAGTTAACTGAATATGAATATTTACCCTTCTACAATATAATTTTTTTTCTGTAAAACTGTGGACAAGGACTTGAGGGAAAAAAGAAGACATTAAATATTTGGCACAATATATTTTGCAATATAGAATTCCAATATATTTTGTATTAGTTTAAGTGCATATTTTTTTATTTCTTGAATTAAGGTTTTCAAAGCAGAACTGCACCAATAAACAGAAAAATCGCTATTTCTGATGAAGCGAAAATTAATTTATTTTCAAGAGAATTTTAAACTAGAATCGAACTGAGACACTGATAAACGCACAGAAAAACATACTACGTGTAATAACAACGACATTTGTTAATAGTGACTAAGTCGTACTAAATGAATTGTGCTAAAGTATTTTAGCAAATAATTCCTATGACAGATTGCATTTATTTTCTATAGGAATAAGAAAAAATCCTAACAACTTTTGACATTATCCTGACATGTTGCGCAGAAAGAGAGACTATTTACAAGAATTTACAAATCAAATGTCATACCAAAAACAACTAAAGTGCGTAATTACAACTTAACGTTTTAATATGTGGTGATATTTATTGATATGTTATGAACCATTGGAGAGATGTCAACTTTTGTTGTTTAAACTTATTGGGTGAACTCATTTCCAAAAAAACTTCCTTTGGTTGAAATGGTTGATTATCATTCAATTTTATTTTAAAAATGCAGAAGGTTCTTGTAATAATATAGCATTTCTAATGGTGCTAGTAAAAGTATCAAATTTTTCATTCAGAATCTGTTTCTTTCTCTATCGGAAGACACGTCTTCGGCATCAAAAGAGTTTATTGTTTTATTTAAATCATAGTTACTTTAGTTAATTTGTTATTTGTCTTTTATTTAATTGGAAGATAACAAAGTTTAACAATCGCAGAACGTGCATTCTTCTACGAATTACGAATATACAGGGTGATTCATAAATATCGAAACAATAGGCTATCTCCTCAAATATTGCCCCTAAGTACATACTTCCAATTGCAAAGTTTCATAAAAAAAGGTGCAAAATTTGATGAGATATGTTTCAACTCCATGGGGGGTTTATATGAAAAAATACAAAAATAAAATTTTTATACGGCCCCCGTAGAGTAAAATTCCCAATTAGGAAATTTTTCCTTATCCATTCCTGAATTAAACACAAAAAAATTCATCTCGATATCTTCAAAATTCGCAGAGATATCAAAATCCAAAATTCGTGACTTACACCATTTATCCATTCCTCTGAGCGACGAGTTTTTGACTCATTTTGAATGCAAGATAGGTATCATCCACAAATTGTACATTATTAAAAGTCGGTTTAAGACAGTGCCTCTCCTTTGGACATAAAATAGGCAGCGTATAGATTTTACGTTAAGCCTGTTTTCAAAGTATGCTGGTGGTGTGCACTAGAGGTCTGTATGGGTCGAAATATCTAGGTCCGGTCCCAGACAGACCCATGGGGAAAAAAGTTCGGCCCTGCCTGGAAAAGAAGTTCAAATCGTAGCCTGGCCTGGCCTTACTGAATTTCTACATAGTTTTTTACATCGATATGGTTAAAAATTGTTTCGTATGGAGGAATTCTGATCAAAAATACGTATTATATCTTTTCTTTTTTCATGTCTATAATAATTATTTTTAAAGAAGCGCCAAAAACTGTGACTATTTGTTTTATTAATGAATCTCTGTTTATATGTAGATGATTCACTTCTCCTTTAATATCGTTAATCCGTATTCCATGTGTTGGAGACAATGAAAACTGCTACAAAGTAAAATCTTTTAAGATGGAATTACATAGGAAAGAAAAAACAAAGCGTTATAGATAAGTTCCCTTCTCAGGAGTTGTAAATGTAGTCTATTTTTTCCAGGTATTATTATATTCATTTTCCATGGATCAACAGGTTTTTCCGTTTAAAAAAGGATTCCGTCATAGGCAGATGTTTTTCACTAGTTTTACTGTATTTAATTTTTTTTGCCTTAAAATCTACTATCCTTTAAAAATATGAATTTTAAATTTTTATTGTAAAATAATGGCCATTTAAAAATAAATGCATTTGTTTTAAAAGTTTTTGGGCTGAGCCAAATTTTAGCTATTTTTGCACGGATTAGGTCAGTCAGAGGTAATGATTTTAATATGGGTTTGTCTCGGGACCGGGTCTGAAAATTTCACCCAGGGGAGACCTAGGAATAAGGAAGCCAGTCCCGCTGCGGTATAACCAGTGGCCGAGAGGTTCTGCTCTCAAAGATGGTAGACGGGGGGGGGGGGGTGCTGGTTTCGAACCCAATCGCGCCCTTCGGCCCAATCGTTAGGAGTTTTCAGTGATTTTCTTCGAACCTTGGATAACCTTGCGTAAATACGGGTTAGGTTCCCTTAGAAAGACCTCCACGGAAGACACTCCCCGCCCCCTTCCTTCGGGCTCATATTCCTCGTGTAGATAATTGACCGTCATAAATCCACCAACACCCGGCTCGGTATGAATAAATACGTTAGGCCCGGCCTGGCTGTGTCTTCAGAAAGAAAGTCACCAATCCCGGACCTGGTCCTGCCCGGCCCCAGAATACAGAATTTTTTAACGACCTCGTTGGGACAATAAAAAGCCTGAATTTGTGAGGGAATTATGAAAAACTCTTAATCGGCATGTTAGAAAAAGCATTGTTTCAAATTACACACTTAACATTTATTTATAGACATTTAAATAGTACAAAAAGGAGGTGGAAACTTCAAAAGTTAAACTGAATCGGAAGTTTAAGCTACAGAAGGAAGTTACTTTTTCACGTGCAATTTTTTAAAAAGCATTTAAACATTTTATTAGGAGCCAATAAATGTTTAAAACTTTAAACGCGTTTTTCTGCACAGTTTTTTTTCTCATTTCTTGGCTTTAAATTATTATAAGTCAAGAATCGTAAATAAGAAAGGTGCAAACTTGGAACATGTCTTTTTTTATTATTTTACATTAATTCTTTTTCGGCAAATTAAAAAAAAAATTACTTTTGAAAATATGATTTTTTAAAAAATAAGTTACATAATTTTTTAAATAAATATTTTTATTATTTTTAAAAATAATATTTAAAAAAATCCTGAAACAAAACTAAAATTATACTTTCCTCTTTAATTAAATGACAAAAATTTGAAATCTGACGAATAATGTTTCGAGTTATAAAGATTTTAAATTAAATCCGCTTAAAAAAATACTAATCATTTGAATTGTTTAAAAACTGTATGAGAAATATTAGGATGTGATTTTGTTTGCAAATTATATGGTTAACCATCACAAAAAAAAGAAAAAAAAATCAAAATTGTAACTCAACATATATATTTTTTACATGTTTCCTAGAACTCTTAAAGTAACATTGTTTCTTGGATTGCACGCATTTCAACTTGTGTCTAATCCCTTAAAACCTGATGAATTATTTAAACGGCCATAACTCTGCGAGTTTTTCTGATATGAAGATGCAATTTTTTGTGTTTAATTCAGGAATGGATAAGGAAAGTTTTCTGATTGGAAATTTTACACTACGGAGGCCGTATAAAAATTTAATTTTCGTATTTTTTCAAATAGAACCGCCATGGAGTTGCAACTTATGTCATTAAATTTTGCACCTTTTTTTGTGAAAATTTGCAATTGGAAGTATGGGTCTAGGGGCAATATTTAAGGAAATAGCCTATTGTTTCGATATTTATGAATCACCCTGTATATTATATAGTGTGCCCACGTATAACCTGACCGACCTTTATTTTCGCAACCGTTGGTCCTAGATGAATACTTCCAATTAGAAAAATGGTTTAAATAAGGTAAATAATTATTTTTTAAGCGATTTGGGTCAAGAAACACATTTATAAGTGATATTTACTAAACATTTACTGTGGCACTAACAAGTAAAACAAAAAAAAAGCCCCATTCTTCTAACATTAAAATTGATCCAGTTATGAAACTTTGAAATGCATGACCTATACCACTTTTTTGCATATCAAAACAGATGACTTCAACCATGCTTTCAGGGGTTGTGTATAAAGTACTTAAACTTATTTCAAGGTATCTGGGGTTTGAAAGAAATCGTACAAATATTACGATTAACTTTTATTAGTTAAGTTTCAGATTAGTTAAAATAACTGTTATTTTAACATATGTTTCATTTTGTAAGGATTTGAGGCTATGATTTATTTTAATTAAAATTATGTTATTTTCATAAGGTTTTATTTAACTTGCAATGATCTTCTTTCCAGTTTAAAATTTGTACTCGAACTTTAACTTACTTTCAAATGTCCGATCGAAGTTAAATTTTACATACTGATTTAAATCCGATGGCAATGCAATATTATTATGATTTTCGACGCTTACCATCTTATACATACTTATATTAGAGGATAACACAAAAAAATTCGGATAGATTACTGTCAAGAACTTTAAGAAAGTGTTTAAATTAAATAACATAAACATACGATGGTTGTGTTTCTTAACTTTGTAATTACATTTTATGTATTTTTTAACGCTGAATCAAAAAATTAAATTACCTTCACTTTTAACCATCGAAATTTTTCGCAAATCGTAAATTTCAAGGTTAAAAAATAGCGAAAAATCTGTTACTATAAAATAGATGTAAGACTTTTTATTCAGTTTAATTTTATTTAATTCAATAATTTATTAGATTTTCTGTCTGATACTGGGTTTCTTACAGCTAAACAGCTCGGGAATCCAATGAGGTTGGGAGGGGAGGGGGGATCAATTTTAACTTTTAGCTTTATAATTTTGAAATTTTCGATTTGAGAAAATTCCTGAGGTGATGGTTTAAAATGAAGGTCATTTTCGGACTCAGTGCTAAAAAATACTTAAGAATCAATTTTCAAAAGCTAAAACATGCCACAACCCAAAAATTGAAAGTGTAATCTAACAGCATTTTAAAATACGTATCATTTTGTAAAGAATTGAGGCTGCTGTTTTTCATCCTTTTATTTAACAAAAAATCTGTTATTTTTATCCTCTTATAATGTTCAATACAAATTGTACATTTTGCTGTAATATGTCAGAATGATTAAAGATTTCAAATTTATATTGCTATGCTAATTTTACTCTCAACCATTTCTGTAATATATCTGACGAAATTATATTTCTACTAAATTTGTGAATGACCCCTAATATGCAACAAAAAATAAACTCCAACTTTAAACAGCTATTACACGGTCAATTTTAATCGTACAATAACGGGACTTCTTTTTGCCTTACTTGCCAGTGTAATGAGAAATTTTACTAAATATAACTTATAGGACCGGGGGACCGTAAAAAAATTTAGATTCTGTAAATCTTCACTAAATTGTTTTTTCGCTTCAAACTTTTTTTTTTATCTTAACCCTGCACCTAATTTTGACCATTTTTGTCATTGGAAGTATGCATCTAGGACCAATGGTTGCGAAAATAAAGGTCGATCAGGTTATACGTGGACACACTGTATATACCGGGTGAGCAAAAAGTCCGTACAAAATTTAAAAATTCATAAAAACCGGAAAAATAACCGAAATAAAAAACGGTTTGCAGGGTTAGCATTTATAGCTCAGGGGAATTTTTTTAAGACAGGAAAAAATAACTCAAAAAACAGCCAATAGGTGGCGCTGACGTATCCAAATCAATGAAAAGATACGCAAATAACGAACAAAATGTTTCCAAATCGTTTATTACAGCTCTATGTGTTCCACATGAGAACCACCACAGGGGATGACACATTGCCGGCGAGTCACAAATTCAGCAACTGCAGAGTCTAGCAGGTCTGGATGTACAGGATGTCAAGCGAATAAGACACCGATTTCAAAATTAAATATCTCGCAAACAAAGATCAACAGAATTGTGCGGTAAACGGTTTGTTTATTAGCTAAGTTGTAAAAATATTATACAGAAGTTTCGGAAATTTAGTTGCAAAAACCGTTAACAGATGGCGCTGTACTCGAAATGCCTATAAATTCAACACTCACTTTGAGGAGTTGATGCTGAGTCGCCTCACTTGATTGATGAGTCGGAATAGTGACTCGACTATTGACTCACTTGCGGAAGTACGATTGGTTGGTTGGTTGGTTGTAAAGATGACGCAATTCTATTTTTCGTATCGCGGAGAAGGAAATTTTTTAGTGCATGCTTGAATTATTTTGATTTTAATTTTACATAAAAGAAGTTTTTTATATTAGTCTTTCTTGGATGGAATCTGGGAACAGCCAAATTAAAGGTCAGCAAAGGCCCAAATTTATAGGCCCTGGCCCGACCCGCCCATAGAAAAATGTTCGGCCCGCCTCGGTACAAAATTTAAAAGTTCGGCCCGTACAAAAAAATTAATGGCCCGTTACAATATAAAACTTAAAATTTCGGCGCGAGATCGCCTTGGTCCGTACAAGAAAAAACTTGGAACGAGACTGGCCCGGCCCGGAAAAAGCTAAAATCTCAGCCGGAGCCCGTCCGGTCCCACTAAATTTCTAGAAAACATGAATTTTTCCGTCAATATGGTTAAAAAATGGTTCCGTATGAGGAGTTCTAACCAAAAATACTTATTTTAACTTTTATTTTCATGTTCATAATCTTCATTTTTAAAGAATAGACCTTTGCTGCAATATTTATGTTTTTAATGAATCTCTATTTGTATGTAAATGTTTTAGTTAAAATTAATATCGTCAATCCATATTCTATGTATTGTAGATTTAACAATCTGAAAAATTCTATATACTAAAATCGTCTAAGACGAAATTGCTTAGGAATGAAAAAAATATACGTTATAGACAAGTTTCCTTCTTAGCAGGTTTAAATGTATTATATACTTTACCTCACATATTATTATATTCATTTTTCTTGTATCAACGCATTGTTTAGTTTAAGACAGGATTCCCTCATAGACAGGTTCTTTTTCACATGTTTTATTGTATTTTAATTATGTTGCTAGAAATGGCTATTCTTTAAAAAGAATAAATTTTAAAGTTTAATTGTACAGTAATGGTAATTTTAAAATATATGCATTTTTTGAAAAAAGTTTTGGAACGGGCTAAATTTTATTGATTTTTACACGGGCCAGACCAGGCTAAGACAGTAATTATCGTACGGGCTGGGCCTAAAGGAAGCCAGTCCCGGATCAGTACTGGAAAATTAAGTTCGGCTCGGCGCGATATTTCAGAGAACAGAAAGACCCTAGCCCGGTCCGGAAAGGGCAATACCTAGGCCCCACCCAAGACTTCAGAAAAGAAGTAAGGCCCTGTCCGATCTCCGTGCTGCGAAAAATTGGCCCTATCCCTGCCCGCGGGCTGGGACGGTGCACACCTCTTAGCCAAACTGTAAAATATAGAAATATTCTTGTTTAATCCCGTACCCCCATGTCTAAAAATTTACCCTCTTTTTAACTGGGAGTGGAAGGTTTTGAGGTGTTATTTTTTATATATATCAAGTTTTAAATATTTAAATTTTCTGTGATGAAAACAAAACGGGAAACGGATTTGTGTGTGTGTGTGAGCGTGTGCGCGCGCGGGGAGCGTGAGGTAAGTGTAATTTACTGCTAACAAGGACAAGAATTTTTCAAAATATCCGAAATCCTCCAGTCGGTATTTACTGCTTGTGATAAAAATGTCATTTAAATTCTCTCCCGAAATTTCAGTTTCCTCTCCTTTGTTTATCACAACATTTTAAATTCTTAGATCTCTTCTTCATTGATCTTTTTAGTATTCCAAACTTAAAAAGTGAAAACGGAGCCATTATAAGTTGATCGTGTTTTCAAATTTATAGATTAAAAGCTATTCACAAATTTTCGAAAAAAATGGGGACTAATTTAGTTGTTTGATTTTGCGCGTGTGTATGTGTATTGAGTCGGGTATTGTTAAAAAGATCTCGTAACACTGAATTCAAAAATATATTTGTTTTAATTTCAGATACTGTCGAAAATGTAATACAAAAATATGTCCCCCCCCTCTCCAACATATTTCCGAATCTACTGAAAGAAAAATGATGAAAAAAATTACGGGCAATAGTAGTGTATTCAAACTTTGCTAGAAAATTATAGCGATTTTCCTTGGTTACATAGTTTTGGAGAAAATCGTATTTTTCCGTTACACACAAACTTTACATTGCGGGGCTCAAAGACAGCATTTTTAACTATAAAGTTTTAAAATTGACAGGTCTGACTATTGAGGCGATTTGGAATCAAATAGCTTTTTCATTTTTTTTTTTTTTTTTTTTTTTTTTTTTTTTACATAACTAAATTGCTTATCAAGTAAAATGAGATTTTTGTCACGTAACGACAAATTTTTCTCTTTCCGTGCTATCGTGTACCGAAATTCGATTAAAAACTCCAACTTTGAGCATTTCTTGAAAGATATTTTGGCAAAAAATGGCAAACGCCATTCGATCACATAGTTCCTGAATAGGAACGACTGTCAATTTTACGTGTTTCCGTACAAAAATGAATTCAATAATGAGTCTCCCGCCCGTCCCGAGAGTTGAGAGTCGAGTCACTATGTCGATTCATCAATCAAGTGAGTCGACACAGAATCGGCTCCTCAAAATGAGTTGAAGTGCCTGGAATTGATCGCTCTGGACTTCGAAGCACAATTTTTAGGCAATTCGAGTACAGCGTCATCTGTTAACAGTTTTTGCAACTAAATTTTCGAAACTATTGTCTAACATTTTTACAACTTAACTAATAAACAAACCGTTTACCGCATAATTCTATTGATCTTTGTTTGTGGGATATTTAATTTTGAAATCAGGGTTTTATTCGCGGGACACACTGTATACATGACACTTCTCAGCAGATCGCATCTTTCGGTTCCGACAGATTAGACGGACCGGATCGATACACCCGGGATTTCAAATACCTCCATAACCAGAAATCTGCCTGTGTCAAATGTAGAGACCTAGGAGGCCATGGGAACCTGCAATCCCTGATAATGATTTTATCTTCCCCGAACGTCTGTATCAGGAATTCCTTGACAGGAGTAGCAATGTGATTAGGTGCTCCATCTTGTATAAACGTGACAGTAGAAAGCGGATGTCTTTCACGCAAACGTGGCGTGACCTTCTCACGCAGAAGCATTAAATAAAGCTGAGCATTCACTGTAGCCATTTTCCACCCATTTAACTGGGCACTGCGTTTCAAAGAAGAAGGGTCCTATGATAAACGAACTTGTGAATCCACACTACACAGTCACGTTTGGGGAATGCAATGGTTTCCGGGTGTACTCACGTAGATTAGACGTCGCCGAGATGCGACAGTTATGGGTATTAACATCGCCATGAAGCGAAAAATGAGCAAAATGAGCTTCATCTGTCCAGAAGATGTTAAAGACCCAGGTGGGATCCTGTTCGATTTTGGAGAAAGCCCACCTCGCAAATGCTTCCCTCTGTACAGTAAAAGTTCATGGCACGACTGCAACACGCGCTGAATGTGCCTTCAATAAACATGGTCGTCCGGATCTTACACGATCTTCCAGCGTTCCAGTTTCCTCAAACCGCTGAGCAAGCTTTATGACGCCTGTCGCTATTACAGGTACTTTTCCAGCCCTCACATTCTTCTGAACTCGGAATTTCGCAAAGCAATGGTCGCTGATTCCTAGTTCGTGTAAAATAACATCACCAACAAAGCTTTATCCTTTGCAGTCCGCATCATTGATCACGTACACGTCTTACAACGGTGAACTAGTTGTGAATTAGGAGCGCAAGATCTCATAACCGTTTCATTTGCATATTTCCACAGAAATCGCAAGTACCAGCGTCATCTGTGGGATGTTTTTTGAGTTATTTTTTATTCCTGTCGTAAAAAAATTCCCGTGACCTATAAATGCTAACCCTGCAAACCGTTTTTCATTTCGGTTATTTCTCAGGTTTTT
Organism: Maratus speciosus; assembly: GCA_963932465.1. NCBI lineage: Eukaryota > Metazoa > Arthropoda > Arachnida > Araneae > Salticidae > Maratus > Maratus speciosus. Next base: position 316,743,037 of record OZ010787.1, on the reverse strand, counting down.
ATGAATTTTTAAAGTTTATACGGACCTTTTGCTCACCCGGTATATATTATTATATTGATTTAATGAAAATTCTTTCTTATTTTTTACGTTACTTTTTATGTTATTATTTATTATAAGTTTTATACCTGTTATGCTTATAAAAATATGGCTATTCTTAGTAAATTTATCGTTCGTGGCCAGATACACTTAGCATCTTCGCAGTGTAGTGCCCGGTACAAGAACATTAATAGGGTTGTTCCCGAACCGACATACAGTCACCTATTTTATTCACCTCCACCACCTTTATTATTTAGAAAATGTTTGGATAAAAGATGCAAGACATGTCCCTTTACTTCACAATCACAAATTGTATCAGATCCGGGTTTATCTTCATTTTGTAAAGCATTCAGTGTAGTCTATAATATAAAATTTAACATTTGTAATATGCACTATATAGGACAAACATCTGGTCTAATACATAAACGTATTAACCAACATCGGTCAGATTCAATTAAAAACAAGTCTAAGAACAAACAATCTACTGCTGATATTAAATATTTCCCTAAACATAATTTCAAAAATACCACATCCTCAATCTTACAAATTCAAAAAAAAAACTTATCAGAACGTCTATTTTTTGATTCTTCATTTATGCAATATTATAATACAGTTTATCCATATGCACTTAATACTGAATTATTCAATAGGAATATTAAAGTTTTTTCATCCATTAATAACATAAATGATTATAATCCAATATATCCTACTCTAAATCATAATTTAAATCACAAAACCACACGTAACAAACGTGGTAAATGTTCTTCTTCAATAACTGTCTCCAAAAAATCTATAATTAAACAATTAAATAACCTTCATAGTAAATATTTAACTGATTATACCGGTTATTAGTTCGTAAATATATATTTGCTATAAAAAAAAAAAAAAAACTTGCACATTATTTAAATACATTTCTTAGTAAAACATTCTCTATACATTTCTCAAATATATTTTTTTATCTTATTATGGTTAGAGTCAATCAATTCAACATTGATTTCCAAAAAATCCTAAACTTAAAAGCACAAATACACAAATGCTAATTACTTAATCAAATCAAATATTCAATAACTATAATTCTATATATAATTCTATAATCAATGATAAAAATTGTAAATTTCCTATTCATAGTATTCAAATATCTAGAACTTTCAAATATCCAATTCCTTTAGGGAGAAAGATTTTTAACTATAATACTTTTTCAAAAAATATATCTGCAACAAGTACTTTTCCATGTAACTGCAAAGACCCCTTTCTACAAAAATACATTAATAAAGATCATGGTCATATAATCACTGGAAATCTTATTTTGTTAATGATATTACATTAAGAAAATTAATGGGTTACGGCACTAAATATAGGCTTCCATCAAAACTGAATATAAATTCAATTATAAAACAATTTACATATGATACTGATTTATTTATATATAAAATTTCTAATTATTACAATAAACCTATTGCATATTTTAATCAATAGAAAATATTGGTCATAGATAACTTAACTGATGCTCTTAGGACAAATGTCTCTGATCTAGTTAAAGTCAATACTAAACATATTTTCCAACAAATTAATAATTAAAAAAAAAACTGTGTAATCACATATATAGACAAATCCCCAAATAATTATGCAATCATCTGCAAATCGTATTATCGCAATCTTCTCACATCTTGTATTTCATCAAATAATTCTTTCCAAAAAACTAATGATGATATAACAGTAAAATATAGTAAAATTAATAGTTATTACAAACTACTAAATATTATACCTACAAACTTCAACTATCCTTATTTAGTGCTTATTCCTAAATTTCATAAGACACCAATTAAATTTAGAACAGTTACAATTAGATGTAATACATATAATAATTATGCTAACAATATTTTATTAAAAATTCTTAGTCAAAATTATAAATTTACAACAGCAATAGATAATACACATTGTTTAAAAAAATAGTTATCAACTTGTTAGTGTACTAAAAAACCTTAAATGTGTAAAAAATATACGGACATATGATTTCAAAGATCTTTTTAATAATAAAAATCTTCTAGACTTGCATAAATTAATGCACTATTTAAAACATATAAAAATCAATTAACTCTTTCTACTTATATGGATACAAAATATTTCCGTAGTTTAACTAATTTCATTATATATAACAACTACATTTTACAAGATAATACTATTCATATACAAATTGTCGGAATCCCCCAAGGCGGATGTACTTCCAGTCTGTTGTCAGATTTATATTTTTATCAATGTGAACGTACTTATCGAAATGATAGTATTCTTACGTATCGTTATATTGATGATATAATTTTAATTGACTCTAACCAATCAAATATTTCACAATTTCCTGTAGATTATCCAACTAATTTAGAATTGACAGAAAACCTTTTAACAAACACTACTATTAACTTTTTAGATCAAAAAATTAAAATCACAGAAAACAGAATAATAACTGATCTTTATGACAAACGTAAAGATTTTCAATTCAAAGTTAATACATTTACTCATTTTAAAACCTGTCTACATATTTCAGTTTACCGTAATATAGTCCTTAATCATTTATGTAGAATCAGGAGTTTATATGCCTTTCATCTTATTAATAAAAACATTAAAAAATTAATATTTGATGCATTAAATCATGGTTTTCCCAATAAATTCTTATATTCTTTGATCTACAATTAGTTTATTAATGATCTAAACAATGGATAGTAGGGAAGTAAATTGTATGTTACTATTAACATTTTGCGTATTATAAAAAAAATATATAAAAAATTATAAAAATAAAAAATACAAAATATATATAAAAAATTTAATAGGTTGGCTGGGTGGGTAGATGTTAAATTAAGGATGAGGGAGGCGTTGTTTGGATAATTTATACGCAAATGTTGATTTAATAAAATATTTAAAAAAGGGAAGGTGCATTGTAATAATTAGTTTCAAAGTTTATGCTGGTTGTGATGAATAAGCATTCCTTAATAATGCATAAAACCATTTTAAATTATATTAATTTACTTCTATATATTATAATTTATAAATAGTTGACTCTAATACTGTATATTATATATATATATATAAATGTTATATGTAGTTGTATCTGCCACCCCCCCCCCAAAAAAAAAAAAGAAAAGAAAAAGGAATTAAAAAATTAAAAATTAATTTATATGTAGAGGGATAGTGTAGTATTTCTATATTTCTATATTTTTTTATTTACTTTCCTATTATTATTATTTATTTACTTAATTTCTTTTAAATTATAATTTATAAACAGTTATGGAAACATTACATTGTAGATGCTAATTATCTGTTATCTATATTCTAATTAGTTAATTTAGAATTTTACATGTTGTTCTTTTTAAAAATTAAGAATAACTCTGGATTTATGATATGCAAATTGGCACTAAAATTCTCCCTACTTAATTTCAATAATCTCAGACAGATGACAACACTAATTATATTTATGCTTAAATATTACTTTAAACTAGTTTATAACTTGAGGAATCATCAGTAGCGTCAGCATTATAAAATTATTCACATATTTGTGTTGCCGACTTATATAATAATTGTCATTCATACCACTCAAATTAATTACTGTATTTCTTCAGTCCTATTTTGTAATAGATTTACTCTGGGATCCTTTAATTAGCATATAAAATAATTTATAACGTTTAGATTAATTACGATAATAATTTATAATTATTATATTTATATTATTAATAATATTATTTACTTGGTGTGATGATTTTGAATTGTCAGAATTCGCTTTTAACTGTAACCCATTAATTTGGCGGGGGTTTTGCTGTGATTGTGGGTATGCATGATTACAATTCCATATGGTATTTTAAAATATTGTATGACTATATTACTGAGTAAGTTTTTAACTCACATGTTTCATTTTTATTTCTATTGTGCATGACATTGTTCTGTACGGGTCTTACATATTAATTATATATTTCTTTCATTTTTTCATGGTGTGGTTAACTGGGCAATGGAAGAAATAAACATTTAAGCTGTAGCTTATTATTTCTTCCTCAGGAATTAACCGCTTATTACTAATGATTTCGTAATGTTGCCTTTGAAAACGAGTTACGAATCATTAGTTCCAATTTTATTCATAATTGCTCTCTCATTTTAAGTACATTTTGTAGTTTTTCTTTTTGAATTCATGAATTTTCAATTTTCAGATCATATATTTCTTGCAAAGGATTTATTGATGCTGACAATGATTCATTATTTCAGGTTTTTTTTTCATTGGTTAAATTGATTTTGTTACACATAGTTTTAGAAAATATTTCAAATATATATAATTTCCTTCATATATTTCATTATTTTCTTGTTCTTTTTATGAATTCCACATCCTGTTGTTTTTCCTTTCTCCAATTTTGAATGTTTTACTTTTTAATACTTCATATATTGGTGATTAGGGTGTAAGTTTATTAAAAAAATCATTTATGATTTGTTAAATTAATAATAGTTGATCCAGCATGTATCGATACTCACTTTATAATTTTTATTTATATATATATAAAAAAAGAAGAAAAAAGATGATGAATTGTATTATTAGATAATGGTTATACATACATATATATATATATATATACAGGGTGTCCAGCGAATAAGACCCTGATTTCAAAATTAAATATCTGGAAAACAAAGATCAATAGAATTATGCGGTAAGCGGTTTGTTTATTAGCTAAGCTGTAAAAATGTTATACAGAAGTTTCCGAATTTAGTTGCAAAAACCGTTAACACATGGCGTTGTAATCGTAATGCCTATAAATTGTGCTTCGAATCCAGAGCACTAGCGTCTCATTCCTAGATGGTTCCCTATGGAAGAACGAAAATTTGGAAATACCACTTTTTCGTTGTGGTGATGTGCAGAAGTGGAGACATCTGGTCACAGAATTACTGCATCAACTTTAGTTTTAGAGAATTTCAATTAATAGAATTTTCAATAAAAAGTTTAGCAATCATTATATAAGAACTTATTAAAATATTTTATTTGAGTGATGTGCAGAAGCGAGAGTCATGTGTTGACAGAATTGAGATTTGTTTGAAATTTTGTTTTAAGCTACACCGGATAGCAGTATCTCTGTGGTATGTCTTTTCTCTCCTAATTGGCAGATCGTGGAATCGAATCCAAGTAGAAGTGGATTTGAAAATATTGGAAATCTTTACTTTTTAATATTTATTTAAATTGTGAAAAAAAGTTTGAATAAGAAAATCCAAAGTTGCTGGCTTTAAAATTTAATTAAGCTAAAAGAAACCTTTTTTTTTAAAAAAAATCATTGAGCTTGTATAATAATATTTATAATAATTTAAATTCATAAATCATTTTTTTTATTGTAGAAAATAATTTGATTGAAAAATACAAATTTTCTATTTTTAAAAATTTAATTAAGTTAAAAAAATCAGTTAAAATTTAAAAATTCGTTTTCATTTTTTTATCAATGAGCACAGAAGTATGGTGCAGCTTCTAGCGATGTGATCCGAAGTGCTGGAAAGGAATGCAGCCTCCAAAATACTTTTGCTTCGACGTTGATGATATGACTTATTATCAATTCTTTTAAAAACGAAATAATTTAATGCATAATTTCTGTCTCTAAAACTTTGTTTACAAAGAAAAGAAATATATGTGTTGTGCTAAAACCAAGATATTATGCCGTGATTTAAAAATAAATGAAAAGTGCAAAATTACTTTTTTATTTCTCATACTTCAGGTATAAACAATAATACCAAAATATTATGCCGTGATTTAAAAATATAAATAAATAAATAAATAAGTACAAAATTATTTTTCTAAATATATGCATTTTGATTTAAATAATTATATGGCATTAAAAATTGAATTTAATAAAATATTTCAATAAGTTCTTATATAATGATTTCTAAACTTTTTATTGAAAATTCTATTAATTGAAATATTCTAAAATTAAAGCTGTTGCAATAATTCTGTGACGAGATGTCTCCACTTATGCACATTTCCCCAACGGAAAAGTGGATTTTCCAAATTTTCGTTCTTCCCTAGGGAGCCATCTAGGAATGAGAGGCTAGTGCTCTGGACTTCCAAGCACAATTTATAGGCATTGCGATTACAACGCCATCTGTTAACGGTTTTTGCAACTAAATTTTGAAACTTCTGTATAATATTTTTACAGTTTAGCTAATAAACAAATCGTTTACCACAAAATTCTATTGATCTTTGTTTTTGAGATATTTAATTTTGAAATCAGGGTTTTATTCGCTCGCTGGACACCCTGTATATACACACACACACACACACACACACACACACACACACACACACACACATATATATATATATATATATAACCATTAATTAAACATAACCTACCACCGTCAATTATTATGAATTAAAGCTGTAAGTATTAAAAAAAAAAAATTATTATAAGAATTATTATGGAAGACAAAAGAAAAAAGTGGACACCGACAAAAATTGAAAAGCTTATACATTGAATTACGTTATCAAGGGCACAGAATTCAATGATATAAGCAAAATGGTTGTTTTCTGTGGGAAAAATAAGCTAAAGCTAAAAATTATTTTCCCCTGTGCCCGAACAACCACTAAAATCAAGTGAATTGATTAAAAATGAAAGCAGAATAGAAACAAATAATATGAAATGGAAGAATCAATAAAACGCATTTAAATATTTATAGGATATAAAATATAAATAATAAACACCATACCGATTAATATTTCAGTATTTTACAAAAATCCATGCGCACATGTCTACCAGTATATCAAAAAGATTAAGCTGAATAAAACAGTTAAGAAATCACAGTAAATGATACCAAAGGATGCAGTTAATACATTTTGAAATAAAATTTGAAATACCTTGTAAAACACATTTAATCTAATATAAAATAAATAAATATTAATTACATTATTTAAAATGCACTATTAAATTAATTAATAACAGTTTAACAATATCGTCAAAATTTAGCTAAAAATACCCCCTGGTGTATAAATTATAACTGAAATGGAGCTAGAAAAATTAAAAATTAGAGCTATCTTAAAGAGACAAATTTGGTGCTGCCATCTATTATTACTTATATTAAACATCTATCGCAAGATAAATATTTGTAAGCATTTGAATGTAAATAACTGTTTAAACAGCAAAACCAAACATATCCTTATATATAGAGAATTATAAACCTAATATAAACCACACAATGTATTTAAAAACTATTGTTAATAAAATTTAAAAGCATACAATATATTCTATTAGCTAACTTATTTAAACTAAACTAAGAATTTAAATAATTCTAGAACATTGATAATATATAGCATATAGCTATATTCTATAAAACAAAATAAATTCAGTAATAATTAATATAAATAATTATTAAAAATAATATAAAATTTTTTTTAATGAATTATATATAAGATATTTATAAAATGAACAGGAAATAAAAAACATGTGGAAGTATATAGAAGGTTAAATGATACTTAAATTCCCATTACTTAAAAAGCACAAATATAGAATGTGGATTATTTTCAGGCATCCATAAAAATCCATAAAGTATGAATGTGGGACATTCAAAAACATTAAACCGATAATAAATATTAAAAAGAATAGAGGAATAATAATAAAAATAATTACCCAATTTTAATGCATACAGTATAACTATATTTATATTAAACATACTTATATGTATATTATTCACTATAAGAATGGCATACTATTAGTAATTAATATGATATTGTCCTTAGTAAATTAAAATTTAATAACAAATAATTGTAAATTAGATTAATCAATAATTAAGCTAATTATAATATTAATGAAATTCTCCAATTACATATAAAATATCAAATCAACATCCATATAAAATACGTAACAAAAATATAGTAATAATACAAGAGCCCCCAATTTTTTTTATAAATAATTAACCATTGCGTATTATCCAGACAACACCACCCTCCTGCGTACTCTAACATCTACCCGCCCAACCAACCTATAATATTTTTTTTATATTATTTTAGAATTTTTAATTTTTTATAGATATTTTTTTATTTTATAATTTTTTTGTAATTTTGTTTACGCATGTGTTAATTTGTTTTTATAGATCATGTAAGAAAAGTACTAATTGTATATTAATGAATATATGAATTTTTTTGGAAAACCATGATTTAATGCATCATAAATTAGTTTTTTAATATTATTGTTAATTAGAGGAGAAGAACATAAACATTTTATTCTATATAAATGATTAAGTATTATATTACGAAATACAGAATGATGTAGACAAGATTTAAAATTTGTAAATGTATTAACTGTGAATTTAAATTCTTTACGTTTGTCATATAAATCTGTGATTGTTTTATTGTCTTTTATTGTAATTTTAAGATCTAAGAAGTTAATTGTATTGTTAGATAAAAGGTTTTCCGTTAATTCCAAATTAGTGGGATAATCAACTGGAAATCGAGTAATTGCAGATTGATCAGTATCAATTAAAATGATGTCATCAATATAACGATATAAATGTAGATTATTATTAGTAAAATTACGTATATATATATATATATATATATATATACTGTATGCTACATTTTAACATGTGCACGTAATCTTTAGATTGTCCGATAAAATTAAGATTAGTGGAGTCAAATATACAACATGTCCTTTCAGTAATGAAGTTACATCCTCCAAAGCTTCACGTTGCTGGAATTGGTGTTTTGGTCAATTTTTATTAAAACTTAATTTTAAAGTAAATAATGCCGATCCATGTCAGCACATTCGAGAGAGAAATGATAAAAAGTTAATTATGTCATTGTATGTAGATGATGAAAGTTGCTGATGATTGCTGCAAATGAACAACAAGAGAGTGAAATATTTATTAAAAAGTTAAAAGCCAGATTGAAGATCGTTAGAAAAGCTTCTTGTTCTCCAGGACTTGAAATCAAATATAAGAAAGACGGAGTTATTATTATTAGGCTAAAATAAAACAAACAACAACAACGTCTTGAGCGATTTGTATTTGAAGAATTCAAGCACGTAGCAACACTCGTGTTGAAGGAAATTAAAATCATGTTATATTGAAGAAATTATGGAAGTAGATTTCGATATAGACATAGACAAGCTGTTGGAGTTCTAATGTATCTAATGGCAGGAACGAGAACCAGATCAAGCTTATGGCTTATGAATTTTATCAAGAAAATCCATCTACTGATGATTTATTGAGAGTCAAAAGAGTTTTAAGCTATATAGGAAGAAAAATAAATTTCAGTCTTACTTATCTTGCAACGAAATCAAGAAGTATATTACTATGTTACAGTGATGCATATTATGGAGGATGTACAAAAACTGGACGATTAACATCAGGATCTGTGATCGGAGAAGCAATCTCGTGGAACAATCAAAGATAAATTGTCATAGCTACTTTAACTACTGAGGCTCAAGTTATAGCAGCATCTAAAACAGCTAAAGAAATTTTTTTTGCTCATGCGATTTTATAAAGTAAAAGTAAATCTAAGGGAAATACATATTTTTGAAGTAGACAGTAGTGCAGCTGTAAAATTTGCATCCGATTCAGAATATCACCAAAGAACAATATATATATATAATCTTAATTCATGAGAAAGATTTAGAAGGCAAATCAGTTGTAGAGCAAATTTCAATTGATAAACAGATTGCAGATATTATGACTAAGTCGTAAAAAAAAAATCGATTACTGATCTTATCTGATCATATGGGATTATCAGACTAGAGACTAAATATGCATTAACAAGGTAAAGTGTTAAAATTAAGATTTAATTTGTATGTGTTAATTGATTTTTCGTACCTGAACGGAGAGCGTGTATTTATTTGTTGTTTTTTAGCAGGAGAGAAGAACTAAGCTCTCTGTGTTTTAAAAAATATGAATAATGGCAGTTCTTTATCCAATCTAGGAGTTTGTATAAAATAAAATATTCTTCAAGAGTTTTCTTTTCGTAAGTTTTTTTTCCACATACTACGTTTCTTATATAATTAAATTAAATATTATATATTGGTATTAGCAATAGACTACGTAATATTTTTACTAAAGATAAGTGATTTTAACTATTAAATTTTACATTTATTAATGATATTAAAATTACGATAAAGGGATTAGAAACAAAAATGTCTAAAAGGATCATGATGGAACACGACGCGGCAACTTTGACCATAAGACATTGTTACTTATTGTTTCATGCCGCTGAAGCTTTTAAACCTCTCATGCATAAATTATTTTTCCTTATTTTTCATTATTCACAAAAATTTTTTTTGTGATAAATGAGAACCCATTATAAAATAGTTTTATTATTGTGCTGCATGCTACTATTATCTACCCACAAATCCGATCGCCATAAATGAATGCTGAAAAGTTTTTTGCTTTATAGGACAATACTTACCTGTCCTCATATGAGGTCTGTATGAATGAGAGGGTTATTACGTCGAAAAAATACAATACTGGTAAATACATCAATTTCTACAAAATCTTCAAATTATTATTTTTTTATGTGTACTTATTACGTTAAGAATATGTTATACTATCAACCTACAAAATTTTAAGGAAATAGAAAATAGAACCTAATGTTTGTCAGTCTCCTTGAAAGTCCTTTTGTAAAAAAAATGTTGAAACGCTAACCAAGTGGTAAAATGATGATATTAATACTGATAATTCTATTATAGAATTTGTTCCTGTTTCTTTTTTCATCAACTACGTTTCCACGTTTGTTCATGATTATAATAAAAGAAATTTCTTTGAAGTTAAGAATACGTTATTAAAGTAACTTCAGATGATCTTATATTAATGCATTTTTTATACCTAACAGTGAAATAATCTTGGTCTAATATTGTTTATGTTGGATATATTTTGGCCAATATTGGCTATATCATGACCACAATTGGCAATACTGGCATGATATATTACTTCAACGTTGGGTGCTTATATTTTGACAATATTATAGTAATATTGAGACGCAAAAGTTTGCCGTTTCTTTGTCAATGTAATCAATATAACGCCAATATGTCTGAAAAATTTACGTTTAGTTGTAAATATTTTCAATATAAAGCCATTATTTCTGTAGTAGTGACTTAAATTGCAAATATTCTCAATGTAAAGTCAATATGTACCAATATTATTATTAGAATTTAATTGGAAGTGTTTCCGATGAATGCAGCAGTAATGAAATATTGGGACACAAAATAACCAATGTAAGCAATATTGGTTTGCTACTAAGGATACATTACGAATCAGTTCCTGATATAATGATATTTGTAATTATATTCTTTGAGTCTCTATTTTTATCTTTACACGAAACAGATATTTTATATTTTATTTGTAACCCTTCTAAAACGCTTTTAAACTACTTTTAAGCCTTGACTAAAAACCATGCAAAGATGTAGTTTTTAAAATTAATTCTTTTATTAATTGCTATGTCCTAAAGCTTTTCACATTTTCTTATATATCATATGAAAGAGACTAAATTTTATTAAATCTTTTCTCTTAAAAAAACTTTGCACAAGACAAATGTGTTTTAAACTAAATTTTCTTAATGAGTGTATCACCGATTTACCGAAGAGAATAAAACTTACTGGAGAAAGGGTACATTTCTTAGACCCCTTACTGGCGCCGGATTTGATGGGCAATTATATGAATTGCTTCTTTTCAAGATTGAAAACTTAATCGAGTAACGCAAAATTTTCCTTGCCTATCATCATTACACTGAAACATTTAGCATTTTTTTCTCTGTCGCCAATATAGCTGTTGATGAGTTCTAACAATCCTTTATTTGTTGAATAGAGAGCTCCGATCTTCAGTAAGTTTTATGTTCTTCCAGAATTAGAGAGTTTCAATTTTTAAATAAAATTAAGATACGTTGAAATATATAATTTTAAAATTTCATAACTAATATTTGAAAGCTTTATTAAAAATTAAATCTACTAATATTTCTTTTTGATAATCTAAATGTAAATTTTAAAGATATTTACTCAGTCATAACCATTAAGAATCTAATTACTTCTGCATACACATGATTAAATACACACAGTTAAAAAATTTAGTTCAAAGGCTACCGATTCCATGATGTAAAGTAATCAGAAACTACAAAAAGAATCTTTCTGAATTTCAAAAGATCTTCTTAATGATACACTTTGAAAATGACTTAAATCTTCAGCAAATGATAGAGCTGTTTAACAGCGACTGAAAACAAATAATTCTACACAATTTTCTAAAATTGTTTTACCATGTGATAAGAAAACCAAAAGTCGAAGTGTCATGAAGATCATTGTAATATCCAGCAGATAGGCCATTAGTAGCTTAACAGATAAGGGCAATTCTTCTCTGGAACGAGGTCACTGGTTCGATTCTCGGCTGGGGGCGAAGGGGGAACGAAACTTTTCAGAAACTTCTAAACATTGAAATGAAGGATAAGTCTTTAGAAGAAAATGGTGGAAGGGCAGCGATTCTTCCCGATCCCGCCAAAAAAGTAGGTCCCATTATAAGGGCCATCCCAGTATTCAGAGGAAAACTAGTGCCATGGTTAATTATCTAAGTCAGAGGTAAGATTAGTAATTGCTATTCATTTCTATGTTCAAAATTCTTATTTGAAAAAAATTCAGATATTTGGCTTGTTACGGACTTCTTAAAGTTTGATAAGAAACAATCATAAGATGATGAAACATCTTACCATAATTTGATAAATTTTATATCTGAAATGTTTAAATCATGGTTACAAAACAGAACAAAATGTAAAATAAGAAAGAACAAGAAAAACAGCATTATAGTTCAATATACAGGGTGTTTCACTACCAGACCGACAAACTTGCAAGAGGTGTAGGAGGACATATCAGAAGGCGCAATCACATAGCAATGCAGGGTTGAAATTGCCGTAGTTGCGAGCTAGGGCGCAAAGAAGCAGATAAAAAGAACTGAAACAACAACACATTAATGGGAAAGAAAACATTTTATTGAACGGATGTATTGCAGAAGGTGTTTGAAATTACGACCAGAAGTCGTCAGGCAGACTTGACAGCGTGCTTGCATACGGTATATGGCGCTGAACAAAAGGTCGCGTGAACAGCAATTCTGTTAGAAGTCGTAATAAGAATTTACAGAATGTAAGAAATTCCATGCGGTTTTGCTATCAAGACTGCCTGACGACTCCTGGTCGTAATTTCGAGGACCTTTTGTAGTTAAACCGTTCAATAAAATGTTTTCTGTCCCATTAATGTCTTGCTGTTTCTCTTCTTTTTCTCTGTTTCTTTGCACCATAACTCGCAACTACGGCATTTTTGATCCTGCATTGCTATGTGATTCCGAGTCGTCTATGTGCTCCCTACACCTCTTGCAAGTTTGTCGGTCTGGTAGTGAAACACCCTTTATAGGGTGACAAAAATAAATCAGGACATTACGAATACAGTACTACAAAGTTCCTACTGTAGAATATGGTGTGCAGTGTGCATAGAACTTATCGTTTATTTACAGGGACACACAAAAAATTGGCTAAAGAAGAAAATGAGCAATAATTCAACTATTGAAGCTTACGAATAATAATTGCTGGAAGTGCGTTTTCAGTTGTGGTATGCGTTTTTAAATTTAACTGTCTTTTAAATACTACTTGGTGTGTATAAATTCTATAGATCCTATACAGGGTCACGCAAAAGTTGTCAACAACATCTATTTATTGGCGGAAATTGTTGAGTGGAAATTTTCAACTGTGTTATGCGTTTAATTGAACTAACTTTTGGCATACTGTTCAGTATACATACATATCTGTAGATCATATACAGGGTTTAAAAGAAATAGTATATTTTAAAGCCTACTCGTGGTAATAGCAAAAATCGGGTTTTCAAATGCGTTATGCGTTTTCCAAATTGTTCATTTAGACGTCACCTTTTACCTTAGTAAACTGTGAAGTTTTTTTTATAGTATTCTGAATGTGTTGGAAAATGTTTCATAATCTATGCTGTACGCAGGATTTTTCGTTCTTGTTTGTTTAAAATGCGTGCAATGCTCAGATAATAAGCAATAAATTATTGGATGGCATCTCTCACTATGTTTTTTGCGAATATTTTATAGTAATCAGAAAAATCAAACATTTCCGACAAAAATCCCGCCGATCTTTTTTTAACCGTAAAATACTTTTAAAGAACGGCAGTGCTTGCTTTTTAACACTTTCCAACGTGGCTGAAAAGTGTTTATGGATTGGGTTTCTCAGTCTGTCTGTCTGTCTGTTCGTTATCTAACCTGGTTAAATATACTCGGATTGCTATGAAATTGGTATATGTTATTGATATTCACTATGGCATGTTCAGCATAGAAAATGAAGTGTGTACCAGTCATAGTTCATTTACAGGGGCACTCAAAAGTATTCCGTTACATTATGGTCTATGCAGAAAAATCATTTGCGGTGTATTTTAATAGTGTTATAGTATTTTAAACACAATGAAATTTAAATACATTATTACGGTGCATCAGAAGATGGTTACCATAGAATATGTTACCTGTAGCACTTAAAGTACGTGTACAGGAGAACTCAAAAGTATTCCATTATATTATGGTCTATGAAGAAAACTGGTCTATGAAGAAAAATATATTACCTGTAGCACTTGAAGTACATATACAGGAGAACTCAAAAGTATTCCATTATATTCTGGCCTATGAAGAAAAATCGAGACACATAAAAGATTTCGGAGACAATACTCTATTCAAGCTGTTGTCTATTAGGCATGATTGCTGCAAGTGCGTTTTCAGTTATGGTGAGAGTTTTTAAGTTTAACTAAATATTTGAATACACATGGTGTGCATAAATTCTCTAGACCATATACAGGGCTACACAAAAGTATTCGTAAGCATTACTGAGAATGAGTGTGAATTACTTAAAAATGTTTTTTAATTTGATTTGTGCAACTTCAAGTTGATTTTCAAGCTGAACTACATTTGGTTTAATACTATGAGCTGTTTGTAGCATATAAATAAAATTATATGCAGGGCTATGCAAAGGATACATGGCAGCCTGTAGATAGTAATGCCTGGAAGTGGGATTTCAATAGCTTTTTTTTTTTGCCTGAATTACATTTCAGTATAATATGTGGAGTTTATCAGAATCTGTATGTAATGTACGGGGCTCTACGAAGGAATTCAAGAACGTTTCCGTCTATTGGCAGAGATTGGTGATGGGGAAATTATAAACAGTGTTATGCGTTTTATTATTAAGCTGGATCTTAGTATATAATGTAGAATTTGTACAAATCTATAAATCATATACAGAGCAGCACAAAAGAATTGGAGCACTTTTATGGCTATGGGCGGTAATTGTTGATACGTTTTCTAAAATGCTTACGTAGGTATCTTCTTTACCATATTAAAAGGCGAAGTTTTGTTAAAGTATTCTGGACATGTTGGAAAGTGTTTCATAATAAGTGCTTGACACATGATTTTTCTTTCTTGTTTATTTTGCATTTGCGAAACATGTCGCAAAAGCAAAAATTTCAGCTGAACGCAAGGTGTAAAAATAACTGTAAATAAAATAAACCAATATAATTTTCAACTTACCGATAAAACACCTTTAATAATCAACCGAAATTTCTTTTATATTTTAAATGCTTGTCACTGTAAACATCTTCGAATTCATCCCCATCACCCATAAGGTAAAGCTAGGAAAGTCTGCGCACAATTCAACACAACAATAATAAAAAATCTAAACATTAATTCTTTGCTTAACTATCCATGAATAATTTTGAGTTCATTTGTTTTTTTATGCATTTGCATTGCTATTTTGTTGTTATTCTGTAATTTAATAGAACAGCTGTAATAAAACCAAGAAAGCTATTTTGCGCAATCTGTTCTTACAGGGTTCGTGTAATTGCGCACATGGGTAGGAGAGATTGTTGTCTATAATAACTACAATTAAATTGTTAACAATAACAATTACACTTAAATACATTGTTGTAAGGTTTTTGTGATCAAATGTTATTGTATTAGGATATTACTATTCATGCATTAGCGATTGGTGGAAATATAAAAGAAAGTTTTAGCATTACACGCCTAAGAGAGTTGAGTTTCTGTAATGATAAGCACCATAACTATGGAAGAAGAGTAGGGGTAGATTAGGGGCGCAGGTCCCCAAAAAAGCAATTGAGGGCGTTTTTAGTGAACATTGTTCTATTTTAGAGGAACATAATTGAAGTCTTGCCTATGGCAAATGAGTGAAGACACTGTCTTTTAAACTCCATTTATTATTTAATTAATAGGGACTTTTTTGGTAGCGTATTGATGAAATATTAGGTTCAAGCGTGGTAACATTGTTATTTATCTTAATACGTTAAATAGTGCCTATCTCTAGGTAGCATTCTATTAAAATACATTTTTGGATTTCTTTTAGGAAAATATTTTGGGTAGACATCTAATTTTTCAAAAAATCATTAAAATTATAAAAAAGGCATATGTTCGAGATTGGAGTAGCACAGTTAAGGTTTATTGCAGTAGAGAGAAAAATTCCCAGACCAGGGATCGAACCTGAATACCTTGGCTTTTTGGGTCCAGGTTCGATCCCTGGTCTGGACATTTTTCGCTCTGTTGGAATAAACCTTAAATGTGCTACTCCAATCACGAATATGATTTATCCATTTGTAAAAATTTCCTTATCTTCATTATGAAAAGGCATATGTACTGATTTTTAGAGAACATTTGTTAACATTTAAAACTGCTAGATGAAAATATATTAACATACTGATTTCGGTATTAGAAGTATTTCCAAATTAAACTAAAGTGCAACCCTTGAAAAAAAATAAGAATAAATAAAAACAAATAAAAAAACCTACATTTTAATGGTAATAAATAAAAATGCGTTCTATTGTTGGAATAATTTAAATTTTACAAGTCAAGTTGAAACTGAGCCTTAAGAACACCTGAACATCACACAACTTGTTTAATTTTATTTTGAAACAGCTGCTTCAGCCGTTTTTCATCGAATGCCCTAATCGCTTCTAGAATTTTTCTTTCTCATTTGGCATTTCACTTTTCGGTTTAATGTTTACCACGTTTTGTTTTAAACGGTTTGCGAACACGCTTACATGATTTACTTTCTGATCAATAACTTTTGATTTACTTTTACAGTCTAGTGTTTCCAATCGGTAAAAAATAATTGAATGAAAACATTTCAAAACTAAATGCCAGTCTTACTGACGTGAAAAAATTCACAGTTGTAGCAGAAATATGACTTGATTCTTTATTTGATATGATATAGAGATATTTGTTGTTTGAGTCATAAAAGAAAAATATACAGAAAATTTAAACGGTCTATTTTGCCATTTCCCACCATGCAGAATTTAAAAATTCACACAAGATTAAAAAAAATACATTACTTCTAAAAGTTGGTAGATATATTAAAAATGGAATAATAAAATATAATAAATAAGATATAATATTATTAATTGGAAATGCACTTGGTGTGATTAGTTAAACTTTCAAGATCCCAACTGCAAACACTTGGAACCTGTTGTCACTATTTTGTACATGAACGGCAAAGAAATGCAAACGATTGGGGGATTCTATTGCATGTTTTCTTTGGTATACTTTATTTTCTTTTATTTTTTAGATATATTCAAATTATTTCCGTGTATCTCCCCGAAATTAATTATGGCATAACACGTCGACTGCCAGACTCACCTGTTCTACTATGAAATATTAAATTATATGTTTAACTTTTCTATTAGATCGTAAAATTTTTCAATAACAATAAATTGTCTTCAATGAAAATATTGCTGGAACACGTACTGTGCTTAGGAAATTAATTATAGAATTAACTGTAGATTTCACGGTAACTCATAAAGCTTGTTAGCATAAAAACTTTATCTAAAAAACATTTATATGCTCAATTATGTAGTATTAAGATTGTGTAATTTATCTTTACGTTTGACAGTTTAAATATTACTATATAAAGTAGAACCTCGATTATCCGAAGTAATTGGGACCGACCATCTATCGGAAAATCGAAATTTTCGAATAATCGAGAATGCTTCCATTGTAAGATTAAGGAGAAATATATGCGCTATTTCTTATTATGGTAACAAGTGCTTAATAAAAACAAAGCAACAGCAAAATAGAAACAAGAAGAAATTACTTCAGCTTTAATTTTGAAATTAATTACCTTTTACATATTTCACAAGGGTTTGAAACAATGTTTTGTTTGTCGCATTTTCGATTGCCTTTGCTTTGAAGTTTTCACGAAGTTTTTAAATATTATTAGTTTTCCAGTATCACAGTCTCTCTGCTGTTCCAGACAAGCCAAACCTTCTTCAAAACATTCAAAAGCTTCAGAATCGCTAATTTGTTCGTTTTCTTCGTTCGTTCCACTCTGCAGCTTACGGGAGCTCAAGTTAAATTCAAAGGAATTTTAAGAAAGGGGACAGAAAATATTTATATGTGCTCGTGATTCGGAAAGGACTACTTGCACACGAGGAATATATGATAGTCTTAAAAAAAAACCAAAAAAAAAAAAATTCAAAATGGATTTTGACCACAAAGAATGTGATAGTAAAAAAAATTCGGATAAAGATGTTCTACTGTACTATAAAAAAGACAAATGTTTCTTAATCTGCGAAAATATAATATAACCACGAGCGAAAAGATACAACGACCTCTTCTGAGTTACCCACAAATCCAAAAAGCGTTCTTTATATTTAAAAACCTTAGAAACCAATCTATTTTCGAGATTCAAAGAAGCATTTATGAAAACAAAGTTTATTTTGCTGCCACTGATTTTCGGAAACGTTTCCGAGTAGTTTTCATACCATATTAATCCGTTTTCTCGAACGGAATATCGATTTTTAGGTTACTAGTCATTCACAATTACACGTTTTCAGAAGTGTATTTGAATGTATAGATGCAAGATTAAAAAAATAATATTAATTTTAATGTTAATGTTAGTGCTGTTAATTAATCATGTTTGCGTATAAAACATGTTCGTTGAATAATAAAATGTTTACTTGAGAATAGATAGCATTAAAAAAACTATATTCTGGGTTGAGAAAACGGTATAATGCACCGTAAAATCTACCTCTAAAAACCTGTATAAAACCTTTCTGTATAAATCTGTATAAACCTTTATAAATGCGTCTTTAAATCTCGAAAATTTATTAATTTCTGAATTTTATAAAAATAAAGAACATTTTTCGGAATCGTGGGTAACTCGTAAGAGGTCAGTGTATATTTTTATTCGTAGTTATATTTTTCTAGATTCAGAAACATCTGTCTTTTTTTAACAGTGTACTTTTCAATCAATACAAATACAAGAGGGAGGATCAAAGTATTACAACTTCTAAAGCTGTAATGTTGTATTGTTGAAACAAAGAAAAATGCCCGTTTGGGCGCATCATTTATAATGCTGCCAATCAAAATTTCCTCTCCTTTTTTTTCAGGTTGTGTGAATTTCGAATTTTCATTTGTAATTTATTTGTTTATTTTTTAGACGAGCTGTACAAGCTTTTAGTGCACCTTCTAGAATTTTGATGTTATATTACTTTGTAAGTAATAATTTTAGATCTGATTTTAGAACATTTAGAAGGTTTAAAATACATTTTACATTAATATTATTAAAATAAATTAACGGAATTTAAAAAATACTGATACAATTTCAATTATTCTAGTACTTTTAAATAATATGGGAACAAAATTAAAAAAGAAAATATAATCAGTTAATAACTGAGATTAAAAGATTGTGAGTTAATTCTGAAATGTACAAATTGTGCTTAAAATCATCTGTAAAAGATATATATTAGAATTTAGCGTAAATATAGTGAAGTATTTCTAATTAACAAAATGCCATGGATAAAGTTGCTTCGTACAGAATTGAAAAAAATGTAAATTCCGAATATAGCAGAAACGTTTAAGAAAATTCAGTGGAATCTGGTAGTTATTCAGGAATTCGGAAAACTTTTTCATTTATTCAGAAAGCACTTCAAGAACTACCAATCAGAATCCCCATGAAAATTAGTTTATGGAAACATTTCTGCAATAATAAGACCACTTTGCTGCTTGTAAATTGCTTAAAGAATGCTTCGATTAATTTCTGAAATCTATTCCTTTCTGAGGTTTCTGATTGATTTTTCTTCTAAATGTGTCCCAAATCGTGGTAAATTACGAGGATAAATAAAATTTTATTAAGGGGACACAGGACTTTTAAGTTTGTCGAAACGATCAAAAACATCGCCTTTTTCAAAGTACCAAAACACAAACAATATGCAATTAAGATCTTTTTTCTTTTGCCTAAAGTATATATTCATAACTATATTATCGAGAAAAATAAATGTTGTATATACAAAATTAATATTTAAAAAAATTTAAATTCAAAAATTCATCTCACTACTGCGTAAATGAAAACCACTAAGCGCATGATAAAACTGTAAATTATCCATACAGAAAACAATTTCTGAACAAAATAGAATCATAACACACCTACTTCTAAATTAAAACCAAAATATACACAAAAATTTTTGTTCAAAATTTTACCACAAAATAAAAAAAAAATTCTGTTTGTTCAAAAACATTTTCAAGTCTTTCAAGTGCAAAAAAATAAACAACTAAATTATTTGATTTTTTTTTTTTTTTTTTTTTGCTTTACCATGTAGACTATAAAGAAACGCATATTTGGTTAATTTTTTAAAGCTTTAGCATAACATAGTTTGAAAGTAACAGAGCGCACAAATCCCAAATTTACTAATAAGAGAAAACGCGATTTAAAGTTTCAATATCTACGGACCTTCAATTATACTCACCGTCTGTTAATGATTATAACTCAAGAAATAATGCATATATTTGAATGGTTATTGTACATATTGTTGAGAAAGTGAAAAAATTCAGAATAAACGAAAAAATCGATAACTGATTATTTGACAGTTTAAAGGTCCTGTGCCCCCTTAACGCTTCTCATACACCATGAAATATTTCTGTATCTTTTTTTCAGTATGTAGTCAAACAATGCTTTATTTAACGAAACTTAAGATACCTTTGCGGGATATTTTACTGAAATTTAACATACACTGCTCAAAACAATTAAAGGATATTGCAGTTTTAGGTGGATTTTGTATCTGGTAAACTGTTTAGCTGATTGATACATGGTCGACAGACATAGTGGGTTATATGAGAATAAATTACACATGTTTGGCAGAAAAAAATGCATTTTATTGCGCATTTGTGTACTAAAGGAAAAAAACACAATTTGTGCATATGAGAAAAAAAGAATAAGAAAAGGTGTTTTCTTCAAAGAAAATCATTTTCAGTAGGGGGTATGGTTTCCACGGGTGGCCAGCAACGTTGAACACCTTTGAGGCATGGACTCAATGAGGCTATTAACGACGAGTTGGGGTATTCTGCCCCACTCTTCCAGAAGAGCTCTTTCCAGTTCTTGGAGAGTTTGTGGGGGTTGTTGGCGGCCAGAAACTCGTCTTCCTAGAGCGTCCCAAACGTGCTCGATTGGATTCATGTCTGGAGAACACGCTGGCCATTCCATTCGAACGATTCCTTCCTCGAAAAGGAAATCCTCCACCAGGTTTGCACGATGTGGCCTGCAGTTATCGTCCATTAAAATGAAGTTATCTGCGATTGCTGCAGCGTAAGGGACTACAATAGGTCTGAGGATCTCATCCCTATATCGGCGAACAGTCAGAGCTCCATCTCGAATGATGTAGAGGTCAGTGCGCCCGTCAATGGAGATGCCACCATACACCAACACTCCTCCACCGCCAAATCTGACACTTTCGTGCACGAACGCAGGATTATTCCTACTGCCACGGTCCCTCCAGATGAAAATACGCCTATTATCCGGATGCACAGAAAAACGGGACTCGTCAGAAAACAGAATATTGCTCCATTCATTTCTCCTCCAGTTGACATGCTCAGTTGCCCACTCCCTGCGGTCGCGACAATGCCTTGATGTTAATCTAACACATACCATCGGTCGGCGAGCATACAGACCTACAGCATGGAGCCGGTTTCGGACAGTCTGAGTTGAAATCGTGGTGCCTGTAGCCGAGCGAAGGTGTTGTTGGAGAAGAGTAGCGTTCATGGTTCGGTGTCTCCGAGCTGTTAACGCTAAATACCGATCTTCATTGGGCGTTGTTGCCTGTCTACGACCTTGCCCTGGTCTTCGGCCTGCACATCCACTCTCCAAAAAACGGTTCCAGATCCTGGAAATGACACTTTGTGACACTCCAATGGCTTGCGCTACTTCGGCTTGAGTTTGGCCCCCTTCTAACTTACCAACAATTCTCAAAGCTTCTGAATCTGTCATATGACTTCGCTGAGACATCGTACTCATTGAAACAAAGCAATCACTGAATGCCGATCATCCTTGGCTTCATTCTCTTTTATCCAGTTGAAAGTCAAATTTCATTCGCTGCCGCTGAAGCGACGTTTTTGACGTCGAACTCAAAATTTGCATACTCCACAGTTTGAAAACCAGAAAAATTTGCATTTGTGATTCTCTTCTTCTATTTTCGGCAAAAAAAATTTCGTTTATATCTTTATTTTATATAAAACTTCAAATATCCTTTAATTGTTTTGAGCAGTGTAATAAGAAAGCAAATCAAATAAGTAAAAATATAAAAAACTTAGTGTTTAACTTATTTCACAAAATATGCTGAGTTCTGGCGTGATCCTCAGATACAGTGCAGTTTTGCAAGTGAGTCATGTCGGCATTTTTTGTAAACAATAACAACAATGTTTATTAAAATTGCCAAAGTGAAGTCGCAGTGAAGCGACTGAATTAATCTAAAGATTTATATTAATTTTAAAAACGAAAACTGAGAAAAGGTATAGGGGCAAAAATATCCCAACCTTTTACTTGTCCTCTGTCACAAACTTAGTCTGTTTCTGAGTCCCTAAGGATGACCAAATAAATGTACTTGAAAAAAATACTTATACAAAAAAATCAAATGGTAATATAATGGATGAATTTTAAATGCATTCTCAGGTTAAGTATATGTGGTGCATGAAAATCCTTCTTACTAATAATGCAAACAAGATGTCTTGATCTCCGCTATCAAAAATCACTATCTCTTCAGTACAAAATACCGAAGACGGGCACAGAGAAATACTAGCTTGGTCGCACAGGCTTGATAAGTATAAAGCAGGATTCACAGCAAACTCCGTTATTTCAGTAAAATCCTCACTATTTATAGCTACCGAATACCAAACAACAACAATCATATTATTATTATAATTTCGCAAAAATACAAGTAACACTCCAATTCACCGAGCCCTTTCAGACTTTGTGAAACTTAAAGACGGCAACTAATTTGTATTCATTCACATAAATTAACTCAAGGAAACAAGGTCTCCCACTACAGTATCATCATTGAAGAATAAGGAGAAGAACTCCTCCACTGCGCGACGTTTCCCCCAAAAATATTAAATGTACGATTAAAATTTAAATTGTGAAAATTTTTAAATTCTTTGGCACAGTTCTGTTAATTTGTGACTGCTTTTAAAATTGAATGTTGATTTCAAATTTTCAGAACTTAAAAAAAAAAAAAAAAATGTATATCTGAAAAATAAAAAATAAAGAAACAGATCTGAAAAAAAAATATATACATTTAAAATTAAATGCTGAGCTTAATTTTTCGAAATTAAAAAATAAAACATTTTTACTGCAGTTAGGAATTGGACATCAGGTCTGTTCTCCCGAAAAAGAATGCTTTGAATATTGAATAACAGAGTTACTGAGCTGTATACTTAACCTTTCTGAAAATCTTCGATAGTCTTTATAATAAGATTTTTTTGTAATAAAAAGATAAAATATTCCATAAGGTGTTTGTAAGGAAATTATATGTTCCAAACTTTTATTAAAAGAGTAAACGCTTTCTTCTAAGAGATTCTTACCTTGAAAGTATGGAATCATTTTGCAGAGAGCTCTACCGAACAGAAACTCTCGAAATAATACTCCAGATAAAGTGAAGGGCATACAGAAGACTCCAAGTAAAAAGTCACTTACTGCCAAGTTAAATAAGAATATATTTGTCACAGTTCTCATACTCTTGTTGAACACGAGAGTTGCCATTACCAGGGCGTTGCCGGTGACAGCCAAAACGAAAACGATACTGTATGGAACCACTAAGTGCCAAACATGTTCTGTTGGGCCATTTTGTGAAGGACGGACGACCTCTGTAGGTGACATTTTTTTAGAATGTAATCAAAATTCTGCGAAAGAAACATAACATTATTTCATACAGTGTAATATCACATAACACTGAAAAATATATTTAACTCATAAACAAAGAACAATAAGAAATATATATATCACTCAATTATTAATTTTTTGGTATCTAAATACAATTTAAAAGGCAACGCAGGGCAGATTTCACATTTTTTTAAAAACTGTATATTAAAAATATATAGAGAAAAATATCATTAATATATATTAAAAAGAAAAATATTAAAATGCATATCGAATTAAACCCATGCACTTTTAAGCACTATCTTAACAGCAAAAATGGCCCCCGCCAATGGCAGAGAGGTTCTTCTCTTGAAGCTGGCAGACGGGAGGTGCTGGGTTCGATCCCAATCGCGCCCGTCGGCCTAATCGTTCGGAGTTTTCGTGGTTTTCTTCGAACCTTGGTTTTCCAAGCGTAAATACGGGTTAGGTCCTCTTAGAAAGACCTCCCACGGAGGGCACTCCCCCCTTAGGGCCTATATCCCTCGTGCAGATAATTGGCCGTCATAAACACAACCAACTTAACAGCAAATTTTGGCGTTTCTTCATGGTGCAGTAGTGCTTTATCGAATAAATCTCATACATTTATTTACATTTCTATAAGAAATTGAAGCTGCAGTATAAACAGCATAATCATGTGATCTGATTAGTATACAATGAGAGAGAGTGTAATGGGTCTTAGCATAAGGGAACACGAATGTACTTCAGTACATTTGTAGAAATGAACTTTTTTAAATAGGCCGATTTCCTCACTATTATTTACTTTTAAGCTATAATTTATAAATTAAAGTGATGAATAGTTTAAGCAAAATCTACAATTGGGGGAGGGGGGTCCTAATATAAATGATTCTCTTCCAAAAATTAAAAAAAAAATGCTAAGAAAAGATTTAACGCCTATGTCAATGAATTGTTAAAAAATTGCAGCATATCTTTCAGTCATCCGATCGTTTTTATAGAAAAGGGTTACATAATCGTAATTTATGTGTATTCTGACCCTAATATGGTCAATAATATGGTCCGATACGCTTCATAATACTATCAAGTGACTTTTAGTTTTAAAAACGGTCGAATGACTGGACAGTTTGTTGCAAAGTTTTAACGGTGTATGATATCTTTCCTTTCGTCTATATTGATAACCTAACAGTTAACTTGTTGGGCAATCTATACGCCATAACTTTTATAGACAACTGAACCAATTTACATTGTTATCTAAATCTTTAAGTCTAAATCGCTGAACACTAGTTTGTATGGGCTTGCACTATTTATATTCTGGGAGCCTCAATTAAGGGGTCAAGTATCTTCTAAACGCCAAAAATTGCCCTAAAGCTCAATTATTTTTATTTTAAAAATTACTAGACCTATTTGTTGAAAACTATGTACGAATATTTAAGCATATCTTCTCTTCTGAAGTTTCCTTCTAAATATATATATATATATATATATATATATTTAGAAGGAGGGTGTCCAGCCAAACAGTCCGAAATAGGCTTCATCAGGATTGTCTCTATGCACATAAGCCAATGGTCTGTATTCCGTTGACCTCAAGCCACTGTGCGGCCCAAAGAAGGTGGGGAACTGAACATCGAGTTTGGAGACAACGTTGTTGGAGTCAAATTCTGTTTACAGACGAGTCCCGATTCAGTCTGGATGAGACATCTGATGTGGTTTGGCATGGAGAGAAAGGGGCACTCAAAATAATCCGACATTCGTTCGTGAAAGATCACAGTACAGATGAGGTGGGTTGATGCTATTGGCTGGAATCAGCATAGGTGGACGTGCGGGCCTGCATATCATTCGGAATGTCACTTTGACGGTCCGAAGTAATACAGACGAGATACTGAGACCTCAAATCGTATTTTATGTTGCAGTAATTAGTGATTTCTTTTTTCCATGCATGATAATGCTAGACTTCATACAGTTCATCTTGTGGAAAACATGCTTGAAGCTAAAATAATACAACGTATGGAATAACCAGCATGGTCTCCTGACCTAAATCCGAGCGAGCATGTTTGGGACATACTCAGACGACGCATTGCTGCGAGATCGAGGCCTCCTTTTACTGTCCGGGACTTGGAGATGGCAATTCTTGAGCAGAGGAACAGTATTCCCCAAAGTCTTATCGATACCTTCCTCGCATCCATGAAAAACAGGTGTGCAGCAGTCTTAGCGGATCGAGGAGACCACACGCCATATTAAAAATCTTGCATCATTTCTAAACAATATTTTTTTTTAAATCATTTACATGAAACCAAATTGTTGCCCTAAACCTTCTTTTCATGCTCTTTTCATATTTTCAAAGAATAAAAGCTCCCTTGCAATTCTTTTGCGTCTTTTTTTTCTGTATTGCGCATTGATACACGTGTATTATCCATTTTATGCCCATACATGGCTATCTCGCACTGTTCTCTTCACTTTTTTGCTTGCTGCCCTAATTTTTTTGAGCAGTGTATATATATATATATATATATATTTCCTAGCGGGTTATATTTGCCAATTAGCTTTACCTTAATCTATGTTTTAGTATAGCGATTAAAGTATAATATTATTACATACCACTTTCTTTAGAATTTTGGTTATTATTGTTATATCAACCTGTAAGATAAATTTTGTTTCAAAGATATTTTATATATATAAATATAATTTTATTTTAATTTTATTTCATAAATAGAAGCATATTACTTTATGTACTCACATTTATGTAAACTGTATAAGCAGTTTTTAGAAGTATTTTGACATTATGTGCATAATTAGAATGATCTATTACCTAATCAAATCATATATTTTCTCAATAATAACAAATAAATATATCATAAAATCGGGAAGTCGTAAACTTTAAAAAAACATAAGAAAGAATTATTTGAAGAATATTCGCTCATTAATAAATATCCTAGATCATTTTACGCATATTCATTGATTTATATAAAATTCTGCAATTTCGTAAAAACCTGAATAGACATTTTTGTTTTTAATGAATTCATCTTTTAAGAAAAGAATGTCACTTTTGCTAGAAATGAAAATATTAGAAATCCATAAATCATGTTCTAAAATGAAATTTTGAATGGGATTTTATTTAAAGTATAAGCTAATTAACTCTTAATCCGAATGAATAGAAAATAATTAATGATTTAGAGGTAAATGACTCTTTAAATTTCAAATATTAACATGCTAATAAACATTGTCAAGTCACATCATAAAATTAAGCATAAAATGTGAAAAAAATATATATTTCGTTGTTGTATATTTTTATTTCTTTTTCAGAAACATTCAATAACTGTAAAAGAAAAATGTTACAAAACATTTTTCTTCATAATAGATTCTTTGCTGAGATGGAAAATACCGTTCTTTTGATAATGTTCTTTTCGATCGAATTTACACATTCGTAAGTCGAAAATCTTTTAAACGATGAAATATGGACATGGAGAAATGTTGTAAATGCTCGTCATAAAATAAAATTTCAAAATTTGAAATAGGTCGTCGTAGGTTGAAAACATAAGATTAGTTCAACCATTCGAAACGTAGTCTATAGCACGTTTTTGAAAATATTTATGACTAATATATTTATGATGATATTTTTCGGAAACTGTTTCATTGCTTACATTATTTGCGCAAGATTTTATGAAATATATTCTATTTTTATATTAAAGTGTTTTTGCATGTTATATATTCTGTACTGATAATTGATACGTGTTAGACATGTTATAAAAAGGTTTAACATCTATTTAAAAATTGGTTCATCAAATCACTAACTGCTTTTTAAACTTAATGAAGTTTATATGTTTATAAGTCAAGAAGTGTTTGAAAAAAAAATGAGTATAGAGTTTCTGTAACGACAAGGAATTGAACACCAGATCTCTTGCTCTCGAGAGAAATGTGCTGCCGAGTTCCCAGTGAAGCCTTAATTCAGATATTTGTCCACCGTCTGAATCGTGTCAGGAACTTACATGTTTATTCCAGTTATGCTATAGATACATACCCATATAAAAAATAAACCATGAATACAGTGGTTTATAAGAAGTTTAATGAGCTAACAAAATATGAGTAATTCCCTGTCCTTAGCGTTTACTGGGAACTTATTTCGAAGTTAAAATAAATCAGCTAAAACATGCCATTTTAATATTCTTGAACAATGTAAGAATTTAACACATTAAGATTAGGGTTATTTTTTACCAAAAAAAAAAAAAAAAAACAACACGTGCATACATTTATAAGCATAAGCAATTATAAATCGCCAAACACAAAGGGTAAACTCACACCTTTTATGGTAGAACTATCCAATAACGCAGGTATATGGATAGGTATTAACCTTGGTTGTAAAATTCAAAAATAAGAAAATAAATTAATAAAAAATAAATATATGAAAAAAAAGCGTGAAATCTACTCTGAATTCACTAAATCCAAATCACCACGAAGTTCACAAAACAAAACAATGTACGATTTTGTCATTAACACCAGTTTTTAGGTAATAAGGTTCAAAATTTACGCTATCATATATTGAAAATTACAAAATATGAATTAATTAATATACAGTGGTGGCCAAAATTGTGGACACTTTTAGGTAGCTTTCATTACAAAAAGTAAAATGCTACCTATTGCAGTCGCTCGAAGGAAAACACTTCGGGGAATTTTGCTATATTTTCGCCGATCATGACCACCAGATAGCATAACCATCCTCCGTTGAAATGCTGACTTATATATATATATATATATATATATACTATATATATGTTACGGCCAAAACCCGAAATTGGCCAATTCCCGAACTGGCCAACAACGTTTTAAACTGACTGGCCAATTCGGGAATTGGCCGGCCAAAACCCGAACTGGCCAGATGCAATCGGCCAGTTTGCGAAGTGGCCATACAGTATCGGCCAATTCGCGAAATTGGTATATAGAAACCGATTTTTACTTTTTATCATTTTCTAACATAGTTGAAAGTGTTTTTGAATTGAATTTGTCTGGCCGTATGCATGCCCGTGCTCTAACTTGGGTAAAGACTCGGATTGACTTGTAATTGTTATAATATTTAGCTTTATAAATACATTTTGGTATTACTAGTGAAGTTGTACTATTTTTGGTTAATTTGCAGGAACACACAAAAATATTTCATTACAGTATCATCAATGGTTTTTTTCAGTGCATTTTAATGTTGTTACATTATCTCAATTATAATAAAATAGGTATGCTTCATTAAGATGGACGACAAACTGTTATCTAAAGGGTATGAAATAAGTAGCAATTATAGTTTGTCTACAGAAACACTCAAAAGTATTTCGTTACATTGCAGTGAATGGTGAAAGATCATTTCTAGTGCACTTAATTGATGTTACACTATTTCAAATATAATAAAATTTACATTCCTAACTCATGTAGTGAGCAATATGTTTTTTTTTTATAGAGTATTGATTAAGTAGCCATTATAGTTCGTTTATAGGACTCCCAAAAGAATTCAGATAAAGAATTATGATATATGTGAAAAAATCGTTTATAGGGTATTTTAATGATGTTACACTACTTCAAATGTAATGAAACTGTTATATATTACTAATATGCTCTACAAAATTTTTCTATAAATTATTGGTTAGGTAAAATTTGTCGTTTATTTACAGAGTCCCTCAAATAATTTGTTTATTGGATTGGACAATGAATCCGATGCATCGATATTTGTCACAGAGGACAGAAATCTTCAGCTGATTAGAATATAATGCTCATAATAAACCCAATTTATCGAAATATATCAAACAGGCGGGAAATTGTCCAACATATCAGAATATAATCGTCACAGCATAGAACGTTCTTTCCCATCAAGTGTGCACGTCATTGCCACCTACCCGGGTAGCCTTGAATCCCCACTTCGTATATTGGCCAAGGCTTCCCGGCCAGTTCGCGAATTGGCCGGCCAAAACCCGAAGTACGCTGTTCATTTCACATATTTCGGGCTTTGGCCAGGAATCTCGGCCAGTTCCCGAACTGGCCGGCCAATTCGCGAACTGGTCAAGCTCCGGGTTTTGGCCTTAACATATATATTTATATCTGAATTTTGTCATGCTTTAAATACCGTATTTATAAACCGATTTGGATGAAATTTTTCATAGGTATAGTACATACTAATGTCTCGACCGAGTTCGTTGACCAGCTTCATCCGCCATCTTGTTTCAAAATGGCGGCCATTTGAATTTTGTGGACACTTTTGGAATTTTTTAGGTTTCGCAACTTTCTCTTTAAAATGAACTATATTATTAACTTACACGGCGCGGCTCTTTAAAATATCTTTTAATGTTTCTAACATTTTGTTTAAAATGATACATAAAAGTTTGCATTTTGTGAAACGTAACATTTTCTATAAGTATACAATGTTAAAAAACATAAAAAAATTTCAAAAATTCAAATGGCCGCCATTTTGAATAAGATAGCGGATGAAGCTGGCCAATGAACTCAGTCGAGACATTAGTATGTACTATGCATATGAAAAATTTCGTACAAATCTGTTCAAAAATTCGAGAGTTACAGCATGACAAAATTCATATATATATATAAGTCAGCATTTCAACGGAGGGTGCCTTTGGTATCTGGGGGTCAAGATCGGCAAAAATATAGCAAAATTTCCTGAAGTATTTTCGGATGGCTGCAATAGGTACCTTGGTAGCTTTTTACTTTTTGTTATATATATATATATATCTGATCTTTGTCACACTGTAATTCTCGTATTTATGAACCGATTTGGATGAAACTTGTTGTGTACATAGTACGTACGAATATCTCGACCGAGTTCGTTGGTTAGCTTCATCCCACATCTTGTTTCAAAATGGCGGGCATTTAAAAATTTTTAAAAAATTTAAAAATTAAAATGTGGTACAAAAAATTAGAAAGTGGAAAAGATTTTTTTCTTATGTATTGGACCTTGATACAAAGATTCCGGAGCATTTTTTGTTTCGTATATAACTTTAAAAATGGCTGAGTTACAGCACTTTGAATTTCTAGTGTAACTGACAATTTGAAAGGATCTGAATTATGTCACGCAATAACAAGCGTATTTATGAACGATTTGGATGTAACTTGGTTGGACTAACTTGGTTTGGATGTAATTTGGATGTAACAATTCGTGTATAATTACACGAGTTAGAGCCCGGACAGACAGATAGGCAAACCTAATTCATAAACTCTTTTCAACTACGTTGGTTTCACAATGGTGGCTATTTAAATCAGATTTTTAATTTTAAAATTCAAAAAGAGGTACGAAAACAAAAGAAAGTGAAAAATATTTTTTTCTTAAGTGTTTGACCTTGATACAAAGATTCCGGAGCATTTTTCGTTTCGACTATATCTTAAAAAATGACTGGTTTATAGCACTTTGAATTTCCAGCATGGCTGACATTTAGAAACGATCTCATTTTTGTCACGCAATAACACGCGTATTTATTAACGGATTTGGATGTGACAAGGCATGTGCATAGTATATAGCAATGGCTCGACCAAGTTAGCTAGCTAGCTTCATCCACCATGTTTTGTAAAAAAATGACGGCAAAAAAATTTTGTAAATTTTTTTTCTAAATTTAAATTTAAAATGAGGTACAAGAAATTAGAAACTGAAAAAGATTTTTTTCTTAAGTGTTTGACCTTGATACAAGAATTCCGGAGCATTTTTTGTTTTGTCTTTATCTTTAAAAATGGTTGAAATATAGCACTATGAATTTCTAATTTGAATGACATTTTGAAAAATCTGAATTTTTGCCTGCGACAGCACACGTATATACCTACCGATTCCAATGTGAGTGAGCATGTGCGCAGGGATTACTAAGGTTTCGACTAAGTTCATTAGTTAGCTTCACCCATCAGGTTGTTTTAAAATGGCGGGCACTTCAAGGAATCGTCGAAATTGGCGACTAAATATATGTCACTTTAATTAAAACCAGTTTGGATACAGCTGGTTAATTGCGTGAAATTCTCATTCACATTCAGTTTTGACAAAAATTAGTATTAAATCTTCTATAATCGGGTTTCGCTAATTTGAACTTCGTCTGTTTGAATAGTATAAGGCTCTTTAAAAATAACGAATATGAAAGCTACCTCTTCCTCCCGGCACTGGCCGGAAGGACTTTTTGTAATGAAAGCTACCTATAAGTGTCCACAATTTTGACCACCACTGTAAATAAAGAGCAAACTATGAAAGATTTAACAAAATGTGCTAATGAAATGTAGATCCACTTGTATCAAACGAGATGAGCATGTTTGAATTGTATGAATACAAATATTTGCCAAACGTGCTTAACAAATTAAAAATGATGCAAAAAATAAAAGGAAGACTCAGGAGGACTGATTGATTGGGTTTGCGTTATAGGCAATGAATCACACAAAAAAGAAAAGGGCCAGAATAAATTTCAGTGAGATAAAATATGTTGTTGCCATCCATAGCGTGACAAAAATAATCCAGATAAACTTGAATTTGTAATTATAAAAGAAAACTATTAAACTCTACCACACAGACAGTTATAATAGCCAGTTCGGACATAGTGTCTGTCACTATACCCATCTATGGGTACTAGTGAGATGATTCATAGCATTAATGAGAGCATCGACAATAGCCGCATTTCAAATGCCAATAACAAATTAACATTAAAAGCAGGCCTGATTGTATTATGTCTGAATGGCTGTAATGCCAGTGTATTTATATTTACTAAAACATTTCACAGGCAAACATCGGGCGCACCGATGGGATCACCCATCTCAGGTATTTTTCTGAATTTAAATTTCATTCAATGGAATAATTTATTTTAAGCAACTTTAGTTTGATCCGCCACTATCTGGTTAACATACGTTGATGATATTTTCATAATCTGGGACCACGACCAAACGGAATTAAATGAATTTCTGCACAAACTGAATGAATTGGATCATAATATTAAATTTACCTTGGAAGATGAGGAAGATAATTCCCTACAATCCTATACGTTTAATTAATTAAAAATATTGGGACACTGGATCGAACCGTATATAGGAAATTGTTCAGAACCAACGCCTTTCTTCCATTCAACTATAAAATTGCTTCTTTTAATTTTTTTATTAAAAGGGCTTTTCTAATCTGCACTAGTAACTATCTTCTGGAGGAACTTACCTTATTAAGGGTATTGAACCTGATACTGGTTTTCCATCGCATTGCATCACGAGAATCATAGATAATTCGTAGAAAAGACCTAATAACCAATTTAATCTAAGTTTAGAGATACCCAAGTTTTGTAAAATGCAATATATACCGGTTTTCTTTTAGAAACTCAAACAGGCTTTGATGAAATTTAATATTTGTCTTATTGCAATACTCTTCTAACAAAATAAGGAAATTTTGACGACTGAAATTGACCTCTGTCTGATGTTTACTAAGTTCAATAAAAGATAATTATAGTTGAACAATTTATTACAGAGTCACGACTAAGAGAAAATTTAAAGATAGACTGAATTAGCATACGGCAAAAATTAGACACGAGCGGTTAACAGCAGCTTTAGCTCTTTTAAGCTTCACCCATGTAATACAGATTGATTTTAGCAATGACCTAAACTCTGATAGTATTTGTTAAGGAGGATGTAATTTTGACACTGTATATTTTGAATTTTGTATTTTGGTTTAGTTTTAGTTTACCACAACAGATGGCGCTCAAATATTCTGTATGTTTTTCCAGGCAGATTTGCCCTTTTTCCCTTTTTCTGTTACTGTTTTCTTGAAAGTTAATTTCGACTCACGCAAGACGGGTGAAACATCTATTAAATATACCCCTGATCATGATCACGAGTGCCATCAAAACTGTGGGGATTTAAATTAAAATCTATTTCACCTATTAAAGCAAATTAAACTTTTTTGTGTATTTCTATTTATACTACACTACACATTTTATTATACCTACATCAGAAATAAACCTCGGTTCTTACTGATACAAATTGTTAAAAAGCTTTAACAATTGGCTCCCAGAAAAATGAGGTTCTTCAATTACATACTGAAAGCAAAGCAATGAGAGTTCGTTCTTGTACTGAAAGTTCCATGTTATGCTGTGAAGCGGTTCTGTGAACCTGGTTATAATAGGAACAGACCAAATCGAGGTAGAAAACGAAGAAAAAACACAAAGTTACCTTAAGGAGGTTTGAATGTATTCTAAAAGTTTCAAAGAAAAAGACCCCAAACAATCTGAACATCGATCGAAAGACGGGTTGTAAAGGTTTGACGGTATGAAAGAGGTGCTTAGGTTCCAGCCTTACAAAATGAAACAGTGTGAGAAATCTACGGTGGCTAACAAGAACTCAAGATTTCAAAGTGTATCGCACCAGTAAAGTGTTCAGTGGCAAAGGATTTTTTACAATTTTCACAATCGAACAGGACTATAATTCATACAATAATCGAATTTGGGCAAGATATACTCTTAGACCGCCGCTGTTATCCAAGTCGGTTGAGTTTAGGGGTGGGATTTGAACATCTGGCAAAACACTGCTCCTTTAAGTTGACGAAGGCGTCAGAATCAACCATCAAACGTACCGTTAAAACATCTTGGAGAGTATTTTGTTTTCCTAATCCCAAGAGCAACCAGGAAATGAAAAATGAACTCTCCATTAAGATTTTGTTTATGCCCACAGAACAAGAAAATCACAGGAAGGACGAAAATCACATCTGGCAAACCTCTTGAGGGCCCTCAAACGGTCCCTTTACTTTCTGGATATCAACCCCATTCGTTCTTTTGAATTATTAACTTACAGAGTAGAGTTTGTTTTAAGTCTCACACAGGTATGTTAGTTCCGAAAAAAAAACTCTTCAAGAGGAATGATGAAAATATTAGGGGATGAGTTTCGGCATTTTTATGAACGTTTTTTTTTCAAAATATTTCGTTTTTACGTATAAGCAAAAGGCAACCACTTCGGAAACTTATCTTTTCTTTGTATATCACAGGCTTATACTTATTGCCTGCGTATGAAATCGATTTTAACTTCTGTGGTTTTTAAAAATAATTATAAGGTTAAAGGTTTGTCTGAGTTACTTTTCGTCACCTTGTATTAAGTTTAAATACATAAGAAAATAGAAAGATTTCGAATTAATCCAGTAATCATTATAAGTTCTCATTCCTCCAAATGTATAACAGGTTTCGTTCAGGAGATTTGAATACTTGTTCCAAAATAAATATTTGCCTTATTTATGGCAAAAGGAAGATTATTTATGGGAGAAAGGCAGAACTTAAATATGGTGATATTTTAGAAAAAAATCTAATATTCAAATACCCCGAGGTGTAGGAACACTGTATAAGTGATAGTCTAGAAAAATCAACCCCTTTTACAGACCCCATAGAAAGAATCTAAATGACAGTTTCAATCTAACCATATAGGATAATATTTTTCTCAATATTAGAAATTTTGAATAGTGAAAGTTTAGAAATTAATTCACATTAAATCCATTGTTGTGATAAGAGTTTTGCATATAAAAAATATAGGAAATATGAAGCAGCTAAATATATGAAAATGAATTAAGAAAAATTAAGCAGTTCTCAGATGGACCGTCATTAAAGTGGGACAATGTTATTATAATTCGAATAATGAAGCATAGTATAATTATTTAACATAACAAATTAAAATAAGAAAATTAATAAAGATATGGAAAATAAACCAATTGGATGATGCAAATTGAGTTTCAAATGGTAAATATTATAAAAGTTGGCATTGAAAATCTGGAAACAGTTATAATATGTATGCTGTATGCGTCTGGTTTGAAAGGTTTCTTACTAAAGGTGACCTTTCGTTAGAAAGTTTTTAATCTGTTTCATTCTGATGGCAAATTAGAAATTCATGAAATAAGTTTTTGTTAAAGAAGTCATACTGTTCTTCGTGTTTCAAATTTCCAGAAAGAAAAACTATATACAATATTTTATTTTTAGAATAAAGTAACGAATTTCACATCTCTTAAACACTACTAACAGAATCACCAAATTTGAGAAAACTTTTATACCACAATCAATATGACATATTTATCTTTATTGCAATTTCTATAAGCTATAAAAAATAAGCAATTTTAAGAAGGATTATTCGTAATCTAATAGGAAATTTGTACAGGTTGTTTTGAAAATAATGACACAAACTTTGGTGTAAGTGCGCACCAAAACACACAGCATTCAGACTGGTCATTAAAAAAAAAACTTTGCTAATTTTTTAATCTCTAGCGATGTTATCTTTATGGCATTATGGCAGCACCCACTTTTTTAAATTTCCGAATTAAAATTTCATCAAATTAATTTGTGACTCCAATATACAGGAAAATCACCTTTAATTTTTTTCCTTAGTCATTTATTGCATTAAAACGACAGAATCTATTTAGTGTTTGTATAAGCAAACTTATGCTGCAATGTCCTTACGTCGCTTGACACGTTACGCTGTTAGATAATTTATGTGAATTTTTAGCGTGCGTACGTAAAAAGGTTAGCCATCCCTAGTGCAGTGTGTTGCGGCCTAATAGAAGTAATAAACATACGTTTGTCACCCACAAGAACAAAGGTTGAGCGTGTCTGTTATAGAGACAACTAAAAGCAAATCATATTAGTTGGATTATAAATTTTGCAAGTGTTTGCTTCATAGATGATGACATACCGCATGTGGGAGATTTTGCGCAAAAATGAATCATAGTATGAAGATAATGCGGAATGTTATGTTTAATGCTTACGCACTTAACATATATGTCACGTGTATAATTTGAATTTCAAATTACCCAAGAGAGAGAAACCTATTATGGTGCGTTTGCGTGACAATGGTGATCGCAAAATCGTGAAATCTCGGTAGATGATAATATCACCAAAGTTTAATGATAAAAACTGATGATAAAAGTTGCAGGAAAGAAAAACACATCGCATTCCATATTAAAAGCGCCACATTTTCCTGATGGAATTGCGTGCAGTGCTGCATGGTTTGTGCATGTGTAAGAATTTATCTTTTATTATTAAAGAAAAAAAAAGATGACTAAAAAACGAGGGAATATAACGTAAAAGTACCTATAGTGGGCCATGTACCAGTAATGGACTACTAATATTTAAAGTTTAAGAACAAGCACACAACGCATTTCTGAAAAACGACTGAAAGAAATTTGATTGACTAAAACGCTTAACCTTTAACTGCCCATAAACTTTTGGGAATAACTGTTCTTTTATCTTTGTGGAGAAGTTTATTTTCTAGAATATCTTTAAAAACAAATTTTTAGGCTAATTCTTACAGATTTCTTTAACCCTTTCAGGGGCAAAGTACTTCTATTTGTAAAATACAGAGATGGTTGAATGACACCGGAATTTATAAACAAATTTATTTCAAAATAAGTAAAAGCTTTTCTTCACGTACTTGATAAAGTGTAAATTTTCAATAAAAATTCTGGTGTCAATATGCCATTTGGAGATTAAAATTAGGTGGTCCATTTTTGAACCACCGCCCTGGAAGGGGTTAAGAGATAAATTCTAATTTAAAATATTATTTCTTTAACATGTTGAATGCAACAGTGACTGACACTGAAGCTGAAAAATTTACAATGTTTTAAGTAATTTTTAAAAAGTATAATTCTGTAATAAATAAAAGATAAGTAAATTTTAAATAAATTTTCAGTAATTACTTAAATCAATATATATATTTTTAGTTTTGTGTCATATTTTAGACCGCCAGCCATCGGTGAATGACGCGTTTTAAACGGAAAGTCCAGTGTCAGTCACCGGTGACTGACGTGGCGCTTAACGTGTTAATATTATGTTGTATTTTCTATTAAACTGTCGTTGATATACTCCATATTGCATATGCCCCATTTTATTTTTATGGGCAATATAATTTATTTAGTTTTATGTACATCAGGACCAATAGTGAGCCCCGGACCATTATTGATACACTATTGATGCATAGCGGTCCACTATTTATGCACAAGTGGACCACTTCTGGTATTAGTTTTTGACTGCACTAGCATTTTGTTTCACTAAAATTTAATTTTTTTTGTGCGTGTTCTAAGTATATGGAAAAATATCAGAATATTAAATAGTTAATATTTTTTTCTATCTAAAAAAAAATTATATTTTAAATCAAATTCCATAATAATAGTTTTCTGTAACGGCATAAAATTGGCAGGGCTGTGTATTGAAGCGATTTGGAATCGAAATGAGTTTCCATTTCTTGATAAATAAATTACTTATCAAGTTATAAGCAATTTTGTGTCACGTGACGACGGTGTTCTCCTTTCTTGCATTGGAAAATCGGTTCATGCGCCAAAGTTGACAGTATTTTCTGAATGATCTTTTGCGTTTACGAAAAAAAAAAAAAAAAAAAAAAAAATGGAAAACGTTTGTGTATTAGAATAGTTTTCAGATAATAATATATGCGAATTTCATGCGTTTCCAAACAAAAATGAATTAAAGAATATGTCATAAAGTAGCCCCTTTGGGTTCGAGAATAGCCTTAAGGAAAATCTAGCGAAACACAAAAGATTCTCTTCCTGAAAGCAAAAAATTATTAATAGAGAAGAGCAAGAAATTCTTAGAGAAAAACTAAACCCTCCGACAAAAACGCTTGCTCTATTGACTACTATTCTCGTTGACATAAATGAATAAATTTCATAGATTTTTAAGAATCTTATGAATTTAAAATTTTACGCTAGAGGCCGAAAACGATATCTATGCTGGATAACAGAGAAAAGTTTATACTTTACATGAAATGGAGCTATTCGGTTAAAAATGAAGCAGAATAACAGATATTTTTAACAGTGTATCTATAGCATGAAAAAAAATCTGTTTCACACAGAGAAAATCTTTACCATTTCAACAGGAATTTTCTCTAAAAATTGCAAGGGGAAACAAACTGACAGCATTGCTGACAGGCTTGTTCTGAAGTCTTGTTCTGTTTGAAAAGATTTGTTTAGGATATAAACTGATTAGTTACAGGTTTTCTTTTAGTATTAAGTACAGATACGTTATATGCAAATAAGGCAAATTGTTTATAACTTGAAAATTACGATGTTTAATCTAATGATATGATTCCTAACTCAACATCTGACAAAAATGTATCGCCTTTGTTATCTAAAACCATTTACTCCAACATTTTTTTAAATATAAAACTATTTTAGAAATTTTAGAAATTTTAGAAAGACTTAAAATGTGATACTCATTTAAGAAAACAATATCCAGATATATTTGAATGCATTCAGACATTTCATTCCGTGGGTGTTACACTATAAATAATGTTTTGACTTGCTGGAAATCTAAAGCATAATGCTTGGGTTTACTTAAAGAAAAATATTTCCGTCGGCAATATTATGGTTATTCAAGCATATTTGTATTTTAGGTAGCTTTCATTACAAAAAGCTACCTATTGCAGCCGTTCGGAGGAAAGCGATTTCAAAAAATTTTGGTATATTTTCATCGATCATGATCCCCAGACCCCGAAACCACCCTCCGTTCAAAATTCATATATATATATATATATATCTGATCTTTGTCACACTGTAACTCTCGTATTTAAGAACCGATTTCGATGTAATTCTGTGTGTACATAGTACATATCAATGTCTCGAACGAGTTCGTTTGCCAGCTTCATCCGCCGTTTTGTTTCAAAATGGCGGCCATTTAAAATTTTTAAAAAATTTTAAAATTTGAAATGTGGTACCAAAATATTGAAAATGGGAAAATATTTTTTCTTATGTGTTTGACCTTGATAAAAAGATTCGGGAGCAGTTTTTGTTTCGTCTATATCTTAAAAAATGGCTGAGCATTTTGAATTTCTAGCGTGGCTGACATTTTGAAGCGTCCTGAGTTTTGTCACGCGATAAAAAGCGTATTTATGAACCGATTTGGTTGTAACTTCGTTTATACATAGTACATACCAATGTCTCGACCGAGTTCGTTGGCCAGCTTCATCCACCATCTTGTTTAAAAATGGCGGCCATTTAAATTTTTAAGAAAAATTTAAATTTGAAATGTGGTACCAAAAAGCTGAAAATTGAAAAAAAATATTTTTACTTATGTGTTTGACCTTGATAAAAAGATTCGGGAGCAGTTTTTGTTTCGTCTATATCTTAAAAAATGGCTGAGTTATAGCATTTTGAATTTCTAGCGTGGCTGACATTTTGAAACGTCCTGATTTTTGTCACGCGATAACAGGCATATTTATGAACCGATTTGGATGTAACTTGGTCTGTACATAGTACATACCAATGTCTCGAGCGAGTTCGTTGGCCAGCTTCATTCGCCATCTTGTTTCAAAAGGGTTTCCATTTAAAAAAAATTAAATTTAAAATTTAAAATTAGGTATTAAAAAATTGGAAAATGAAAAAGATTTTTTTTATGTGTTTGGCCTTGATAGAAAGATTCCGGAGCAGGTTTTGTTTCTGAACATTTGTTCTTTTGTTTATATTTTAAAAAAATGGTTGAATTATAGCACTTTGAATTTCTAGCATGGCTAACATTTTGAAACGATCTTGTATTTGTCACGCGATAATACTCGTATTCGCCTATTTCGATGCAAGAAGGCATGTGGAAAGTATACATCAATATCTCGACCAAGTTCGCTGGCCAGATTCACCAGCCATCTTGTTTCAAAATGGCAGCGATTAAATTAAAAAATATATATATATATTTAAAGTGAGGTGCAAAAAAATTAGAAATTCAAAAAGGTTTTTATTTTCTTAAGTATTTGACCTTGATATAAGGATTCAGGAGCATTTTTTGTTTATCTTTATCTTAAAAAATGGCTGAGATATAGCAGTTTCAATTTCTAATGTGGGTGACATTTTGAAAAATCTGATTTTTTGCCTGCGACAGCACTCGTATATATCAACCGATTCCGATTTGAGTGAGCATGTGCATAGCAATTACTAAGGTCTCGACCAAGTTCACTGGTTAGCCTCATCCACCATGTTGTCTTAAATGGCAGGCACTTTAAGAAATCGCCGAATTTGGCAGCCAAATATAAGTTACTTTAAAGAAAAGCAGCTTGGATAAAACTGACTAATTTCGCGAATCTCTCATTCATTATATTGATAAAAATTAGTATTGAATCTCCTATATTCGGTTTCCACTAAATTGAGCTTCGTGTGTTTGAATAATATAAGTTGGCTTTTTTAAAATAAGGAATATGAAAGCTATCTCTTCTTCCCGGCACTGGCCGGAAGGACTTTTTTTTTAAAGGAACTTTCAAAAACGGATTATCAGACATTTATTAACCATAAGAATAATAAAATGTTTGACATTTTCCATACAATCAAGTTGGAGTAGCACTAACATTTCATCGTTAACCTAAAAAACTGTTAGTATATTCTTTTTTAAAAACGTTGCACATTTTTTTCCAAATAGATAAAACAATCATCTAATAGTTTCTTTCTCTAACATAGCATATGAGAAAACGGCTTCATCATGTATTGTAAAATAAATTTGATTTCACTTTTAATTTCATAAAAGATTTCTTTCCAGACATTGATTATAAAAAATAAAATTCTTAGCAATCATGATAATTAGAACGTCAGACAATTTCAATACAACTAAACTGTGAATAGCGACAATATTTTATCGTTTGTCCAACAGACCAATCGAATACTTTGATCTTATTTCCTTTTTTAAAAACTTTGTTGTCTGAATTTTTTCATATAAAGCAAACAATTTCATCTAATACTTTACTCTTTAATACAAACAATTTAAAAAAGTACTTCCAGCTTATAAACAAATTCCAAAGCACTTTGACGGATTTAAAATAGCCAAATTAATAAACCAACTTATTGTTTTTACTTCTAAAACAATTTTTAAAGAAAACAACGAATTTTGTTTATAGGTCATATAGCGATGAAAAAATTCAAAGACTATTTTAATCACACCAAACAGCATTTTCATGCAGATCCAACGCACAAGATTAATCAAACTATCTTAAGTTGGAAAATACAGAAAACTTTCTGTTTTATAAAAATAAATTCAGACTTTCTAACATATTCAAAAAATAAATTTATATGGATTTTAGCAAAATTTTATTTTTCTAAATATTACATACTTCAAACTAATTTTCAGTAAGTAAGACTTTTGTTGTGGGTGACATGGTAAACAAATTTAAGTGCAATTTTAAAATATGGATATAATTTATAATCTATAAATTTGTATGAAAAATTACTAAGTAGGTTAAG
The DNA here is from genome assembly GCA_963932465.1 of Maratus speciosus. NCBI lineage: Eukaryota > Metazoa > Arthropoda > Arachnida > Araneae > Salticidae > Maratus > Maratus speciosus. Next base: position 316,700,666 of record OZ010787.1, on the reverse strand, counting down.
AAAGATCTTGCGCTTAATTAATAGAAAATAAATTTGAGATAAATCACTTTAAGGTGCTTTCTTTCGTTCTGTACAGAGAACGTGTCACTGGTTTTGTTTATCACTAGTGTAATTATAGGAACATTTTATAAGATTTTTATAAATACAAATGTATTTTTTCAGAAAATCAAATTATTTGAATATTTAACATAATAACTGTCAATTTAATTACGATTCTTGTTATATATGTTATTGAGTAGAAAACATTTCACCTATATGCTTCCATGCTACTTTTTCTAACAAGAAGTTATAAATGTTTTTTAACTCTAGTATACAGATATCTTTATATTCAAAAGTCAATAAAAGTATATTTATAAAATTTACTTTATTTTATTACCAGAAACAAACGTGTTCAAATAAAGTATGTGCTTTGCAAGATAGAAATGTCTGAAATAAGAACAACAACAAAAAATATACTTAAATTTTTTTCGAATTTTAATAATCGTATATTTCCTTAAGTGTACTTTAGATATATTAAAGTATTTTCTATAATTGCGAGTTATATGTTTTAAGAATATATTAAACTCTTACAGTTATATATTGCAATAAATTTTTAGATATCGTGTTGATTAAATTTCTGAATCTCAAATTCCTTGTCATACTATAAATTGATAGTTAAGAAATAATTTATTAGAATAAGTATATTATACATTTATATAACAATCACTTTTACGCGATAACCTATATTATGCATCAAAAACTAATTTTAAGTTTCTATTTTAAAGTGATTTTTTTTACAGATTTACAACAAAGATGAACAAAATAACGGCTAATATGTTTGTTTCTATAAGCATTTTTCTATCATCATTTTTACTATTAAGTATATAAACGAAAAGTTTAAATGAAACTTTGCAACCATGAGAGTTTCGCGATTTTTTGTTTTAGTTACGAAAAAATTTATCTTTAGCACTGATTAAAAGTTATTTATAATATACATAAAATCATGTATGCAACATACATTGAAAACAGGGTGGAGTAATTTCGTAAAAAATACGTGAGATTTTTGTATTAATTAGCAAGCTTTTAAGTAAAGAAAATGAACTCGGTAATATTTTAAAAACTGCTATGTTTGGATCGTTATTAGGGTTCCGTACTTAAAAAGTAAAAACGGAACCATTATAAGATCACTCCTGTGTCTATCTGTCACAGCCATTTTACTCGTAAACAATGGAACGTGGAAGGTTCAAATTGGGGAAGTAATAAAGACTATTTACCCACATATTTTCAGATTATTAAACATTTATAAGTATATTTAGTAAAAATGTAGAGGGGCAAATTAAGCTACTTGAAAAAAAAATATTTTCTTTGTATATCGTGTGGGGTATCGTGTGAAAGCTTTCATAACGCTGAATTCAAAAATACATGTCTTTTAATTTTACGTTTTACATTTTCCAAGATATCGTCGAAAATGTAGCGAAAAAATATGTCCAGCCCATTTAATTGCGAATCTACTGAACTAAAATTATGAAAAAATTAGAGGTACTAGACGTTAATTTAAACCTTGCAGGAAAATTATAGCGATTACCCTAGGTCACATAGTTTTTAAGAAAATCGCATTTTTCTGTTATACACAAATTTCGATTTACGGGCATTCAGCAAAAGTGTTGAGCAACGCTGGAGGTATCTACCGTAGCAGAAGTATTAAAGCATTGTTGACCATGATTTTCGAAAAAATCACCAGTAATTAGCCAAGTTATTAACCCTTAAAGATACGGACGGTTTGGACTTACATAATGAGAGGGGCGGCGTACTCTATGTACCATCGGCTTTTAAAGCCTAGTTAACAGCTTTTAATGATATATATGTGTAATGCAATGGCCAGTAACAGTATAAAAGTGACACTGGTAAACACGTGACATTGGTAAAAACCGAACAACTTTAGGGGTCTCAGATCTCTTAAAGCTTAAAAAAAATTTTAATTTTAATTTTTTAGATATTAATCTTCTACATTTTCTGAACATTTTAATATAATTGTTTCCCTCAAAATCTCATTAGAACATAAGTTATGGCTTTTAGAATTATACCCGCTCAATAGGTGAAGCAGCGTTTCCGAAAGTTTGAAGTCATTTTTCTCCAAAGGATGTTTTTAGGCATAACGCGCAGAATATCTCAAAAACTTCTGAATATTTTTCATGAAATTTTCAAAACGTACTTTTCATGTTAATCTGTATAAATTGGACCTAAAATTTCCTTTTTATTGTGCAAAACAAATTTTTTTTAAGTGATTATGTTGTTGAAATTTTCAAAATTTTGTATAAGCTAAATACAACTTTGTATTAAAAATATAAAAATTCTTTAAATTTGAATTTATTTAGATTCGGGGTACTCTTTATAATCTGAAGTATAACTAAGCACCAAAATTTTTATTCTAGTTGCAATATTTATTTTCTAATCATGCGCGTAAGCTGTTATACCAATTTTCTGCTTGTGAAATGTCTGACAGTTTGGATCCCCCTGTAAATGCTAATGCTGCATTATGTAATTTTTTAAATACATAAAATGAAAGAATGTACTTATATCTTTCCTCTCAATAAAAATTGTGTTTTAAATTCATATACATTTTAAGATATTAAATGCTGAAAATGGTCTCTTTTTTTTTCTTTTTTTTTTCCAATTTTAAAAGCTCAGAGGTCCCTTAATTAGAATGAATTACATAAATAGTATGGGATTCGCGATTATTTTGAATTGATTGGATCTTTCACTACACCTTGAGTGACTTTAAAAGTTAATTAAAAACCTATCTGGAAAAACGCGGCACGGAACAAGGCGGCGTTACAATTTTTGTGACCTCGTTTCGAAGCGCGCTTAGCACAATGTCAAATTTAAATTTTGAACGAATGTTTTGTTTTAGCTACACTGTAGAAAGAATGGTTATTACTACGCTAAATTTAGTTTTATGAAATGCCAAATGAAGTTTAAATATGCACTGTTTTTATTGTCAGTACCGAATTAAGTTCATCATAAACAGACTAAGATAATATTAAACTAGTCGGATGTGTCAATCCCAAAACTTTCTTCTATCACATACATGTTAGTACTTCCTGATGAATGCAGCATAGCAGCGCCACCGGTTAGGTGATTTACACCAAAATCTAATCAGGGACAACTTACGTTAACTTCTAATTGAATTTGAAGTTTGGTGAAAATCCGTGCATTAGTTTTTGAGACAGAGCTATTGTGGAAGTCGTGAAAAGTTCTGCATAGCAGTGGCATCTCTTGGGCAATTTATACCAAAAACCTATCAGGATCAATTTATATCAAGGACTAACTGAATCTAAAATTTGATGAAAATACATGCATTAGTTCTTGAGATACAGCTATTGCGGAAATCGTGAAAACTGCAGCATAGTAGCACCTGTTGGACAATTTACACCAAAAATTAAACAGCACTAATTTATATCAGGGGCTAACTGAATCTGAATTTTGATGAAATTTCGTGCATTAGTTCCTGAGATAGAGCTATTGCGATAGTCATGAATAATACAGCATAACAGCGCCACCTATTGGGCGATTTACACCAAAAAGTTATCAGCACTGAATTATATCAAGGACTAACTGAATCTGAAGTTTTCTGAAAATCCGTGCTTTAGTTCTTGAGATATAGCTATTGTGGAAATCATGAATAATGAAGCATAGCAGCGTCAGCTGCTGGGCGATTTACACCAAAAAGTAATCAGCACCAATTTGTATCAGGGACAAACTGAATCTAAAGTTTTATGAAATTCCGTTCAATATTTCTTAAGATAGAGCGCCCATAAAATTTGCGTCACACACAGACTGACAGACTCAGAGACAGGCATTTAAAAAAAAACATGTCGTGATCTCTGTCCCCTAAAACGTATAAATCCGTCGAAAATCGGAATTCGAAAATTTTCACGAATCCAATACTTTCTTCTTGTAAAGATAGAAGAAAATAAAAATGAGTTATATAGAATAGCTATATTTGATATTATTTAGCTTCTATATCTCTTTGAACTTTCATGGTATGTCCATTTACATTTTTCTAGTACATATTGTTATACACAACCCTACTTTGTATAGTTTTTTTTACAAAGTCTTAGTATTCTTTTAGCAATGTTTTTTTATAATACAATTACTAATTCATATATTTATTCTACGGAGCCCTCTGTACGCGAGTAATACTCGCACTTGACCGTTTATATACTACATTACATTCGATATAAAAAAATTAAATGCTTGAAAGAATATCGAAAAAATATATATTAATGGATTTAAGGTTGTACTGTTTTAGGTGCGTTCGTAATTATATAAATACGTAGCACCTATAGTCGTCGTTCAGTCCGTCTGTCTGTCCGTCTGTCTGTCCGTCCGTCCGCATATAATAGAGCAAAAACTACCCAACCGAATGGTCTGAAATTTTAAATATATGATTGTTGTAAAATTTTTTCGAGCCATTTCAAATTTTATGAAAATCGGATGTATAGTTAAATTACAGGGACAGTCAAAAGTTTTTCTTTACATTACGGCCAATGGGAAAAATTATTGCAAGTGCATTTTAATGATGTTACAGCTTTCCGAATGGGCTGAAATTTTAAATATATAATTGCTGTAAAATTTTGTCGAGCCATTTCAAATTTCATGAAAATCGGATGTATAGCTTAATTACAGGGACAGTCAAAAGTTTTCCGTTACATTAAGGGGAATGGGAAAAAAATATTGCAAGTGCATTTTAATGATGTTACAGACTATGCACTTATGAATTGCAAATAAATACACATTCAGTACAATATGGGGTGCAAAAAATAATTATAAAACTAGTTATAGTACGAACGCACCTCATTTGCCACGTTTGACGAGCAATTTCCAACTTGTTTTTCTTTTCTGATCTCAAATTTCTGCATTGTAACCATCCAATCCATGTGTTTGGAAGTTATTTCCTGATCAAAATCAGTTTCATTAAACATCAATTAACCAAGTACTTAATTCAGTTACCCTCCTAAAAATCTTTATATCGAAAGTATGCATGGAAATATGCAGGGGCTCTGTTTTAAAATGCAACAAAACATTGAAATTTTTTTAATTTATTGTTTCTTTTAAGCAGAATATGTTAGTGTTGTATTGACTAAACCTTTGCAGTATTGAGCCAGTTTAGTACAATAATATACTAGCACTGAGATATTTATATTTTGGAAATATATAACCTGTATATTAAAAACCAACATTCATCTACTACAGTTGAAATGTTTCAAAAATGTGAAACTAGTTCCAATGAAATATCTAAGTAGGGGCAATTGTATTTACGCTTTGTATTTGAAATAAATCATTAACAGTATTTCAATATTTCCACAATATATGATATTATATTATAAATACCTTGACTTTGGCCTCAAGAGGCTTCATTTATTTTATTACATTATAAATAGTTCCGGTTTTTGCTAATAATAAATCAGGTTTAAATTATCACAATAAATGTTCACAAGTCTAATTAATCAATAATTTTAATTCAACACAGATGTGTTAACTGACAATTTATCAAAAGATTAGCAACAAAATGTAAACTTAACTAATCTTATTTACTTGATAAACATGCCTGCCGTAAATGTTCGTTTTTTAAGCGTTGAAGAATAAAAAAATGAAAAAATCCTGCGTGTTATCGAATTTTAGCGAAAAAGATATGTGATATGTAATATTAATGAAAATGATGTTTTTCTTTTTCCGTAACTTTTGAATAAAAGATTTATACTTCATCATCTTTTTATATATTTTTTTGAGTCATAACGAACATTTGAATATTTTTCCATTTATCTGAATAAAGCAATACAAATTATGTGATAGTTATGTGATATGTTTTAACAAATCTTATAGATATTTCCCTTAATATCAGACTGTATTTTATGGTTTTCAGTAAATTGTGAATTAGTGACTAAAATTAGAACATTATCATCCTTATTTTTTGGTAAATAAACTGTAATTTTTATTTTTTTAAATGATGATGAAACATAAAAAAAGTAAAAGAATCTGCTTGTTATCGATTATTTTAGTGGTAAAGAAATGTAATTCATCGGTTAAAGCAAATGCAAATTACAGTTTTCAGTAAACTTTCAAATAAACGATTCACACTTAATCATCATTTAGAATTGGTTTGCGTCATAATGTCTTTTCTTACTGAATAAAGTGTTTCCGATTATTTGAGAATCAGTTATGGTATAGGATTTGAAAATTTTTTAAAACGTTCTCTTCAATCTTTAATTGTAAAATAATATAAGTTTCATGCGAAATTTATCACAGAAATTAATTATTAAGAAACATCCTTATTTATTAGGACGGAATTATTAAGAAGAAAATTCATGATGCAATCAATATTTTTTCTTTGTTTTACACGCTTTTTCTTTTGTCTTTCTTTTGTCCGAAATTTTCATTTAAAAAATCTCATAAATTAATGCTTAAATTGGAATTTTTTTTCGCAATGTGAGGTTCCTCTTTAATTATTTCAATTTAACACAAACGGGCTATTTTACAACTACCCACAAAAAGGAACACTTTACTAAACATCATACTTTGTAGAACAACGACTGCAAAATGAATGAGCTTTTTAAATGCCGAACGGCAAAATAAATGAACAAACTGCTTGGTATCAAGTTTTTAGCTCGAAAGAAATGAAATCCATCTCTTAATGGAAAAGTAATTTTTAATTTTCGGTAGTTTTGAATAAACTTTTCACACTTTGTCATCTTTTAAAATAATTTTGATTCATAACTAATTTGCTTTTTCTTTACATAAATCAATTGGAGTTATTTGAATGTCACATGCATTATATTTTGAAATATTTTAAACAAGTTTTCCTTAATACTGGATTATATATATACAGGGTGTCACATGAATATTGGGACAAACTTTAAGGTGAAGTCGGGCGCATCAAAAGGATTGAGAATTGCATAGCATCCAACGACCGGAAACGTCATGGGAAAGCGATATCAGACGTACAAGAAATAAAGGGTAAAAAGAGAGAGATTACCTGAAATATTTATTGCTCATAAGCATTACATATGGTGTAGTAAATGAAACTTGAAAATGTTACATAAAATGTTCAAACTTTCAACCATTGCAAAACATGCATACTTTACACCGATGAACCCGGTCCAACACACCTGAATTTTTTTAAATAGCCACAGAAGCGCACACCACTCTTGCAACCAGATCCATTTTAGACTCGAAAGGTGATGCATACATAACAGCTTTAATTACTCCTCAAAGAAAAAAATCTACTCTGCTTAAATCAGGAGAGCGTGAGGGCCAGGCAACTGGTCCACCACGCCCAATCCATCGATGAACAAACGACACACTCAAATGTGTACGAACATCTTTTCCATAATGGAGAGGTGCCCCTTCATGTTGAAATCACATGTTGCGCCTCACATTCTGTGGCACAGCCTGATAGTACCTGCTCAAAAAGATGAGATAATTTGCTGATGTCAGAGGTGATAGCAAAAGGTAAGGCCCGACTAAGAAGTCGCCGACCAAGCCAGCCCAAACATTCACTGAAATTTCATGTTGGACAGCATGTGGTCTCACTGCGTCTGTTTTTTTGCGAGCCCCCTTAATGCGCATTATGTTGGTTGAAGATGCCATCTCGCGTGAAGTACGTCTCATTCGTCAACAAAACATAAGATGGGAAATTATCACATCGGTCACATTGGTTGAAGTACCACCGTGCAAAACGCACACACGCAGGATGATGTGTGTGGAGTAGAGTCTATACACTTTAGCGATGATATGGGTGTAAGGATTCACCTTGAAAACACAATGTACAATATTCCGACATCATCCTACGGAAGCAGTGACGCGACGACACGTACACTGGTACTCGGATTCTTCTCTATGGCATCCAACACAGTCTTTGGATGCAGTCCATGTAGGGCGTAGGAGTCACATGTGACCTGCCCTCACTATGCCTACTGCACCTTAAGGACCCATATTCAAACAAATTGGGATGCACATTCGAAAACATCCGGTGGCCCGGTACATCTGTCTGTGGAAACCATTCTCGACACAGCCCTTGACCTGCTCGTGCACTGCTATCAGCCAATCCGTGCAGGAAATGAATGTCTGCCAGCTCCCTGTCCGTAAAATGTTGCTTGTTCTTCCCGAGGAGACAACTGCTCGAATGACTGCGATAAAGCAGATATTTCCCCTCCAGTGCTCTCATGAAAGCACCACCTAGTGGCGTGCGATCACGTTTCCGGTCATGGGTTGCTATGCAGTTCTCAATCCTTTTGATGTGCCCTACCTCCCCTTGAAGTTTGTCCCAAAATTTATGGGACACCCTGCATATATACGAAAACTCTACCAACCTTATTACTTGAAATAAAGGTTGTAAGCTTTGATTTTTTCACACAGCAGAATAAGCTAAATAAACAAAACCTTATTAAAATAGTTTTATGCCAAAGAAATGCAATTTATTTATTAATGGAAATGCAATTTTTAGCTTTCGTAGCTTTGCTTAAACAATTTACACTTGATCAACTTGTAAAACTATTTCTCTTCATAATTACTTTGCTTCTTTTATCTGAAAAAAATAATTTGAATTATTTGAGAGTGAGTAATAGGATATGTTTAGAAACATTTAAAGCAACTTCCTCTTAATACTAGAATACATTTTATTATTTTCAGTTAAATTTGAGTTAGCCAGAAAAATAAAAACTTTACCACCCATTTTACTTGATACAAAGAGTTATTATCTTTGATTTTTTTTAAACTCTGAAGAAGAAAATAAATGAAAAAACTGTTTGTTATTGATTTTTTATGGTAAAGAAATGCAATCCATCTATTAATGGAAATACAACATTTAAATTTTTGTAGCTTTTGAATAAACGATTCACGTTTGATATAGGTTTAAAATTAATTTCCGTGAGTCACAATATAGTTTGTTCTTTTTGTATGAATAAAATAATTATAATTGGTTGTTGACGGTCATTTACAGAATATGTTTCGATAATTTTTACATAACATCCCCTTAAAATTACAAATGACACACAATAAAAACAATACAAACAATATTTTACTGTTTTCGGTGAAATTTGCGCTTGTAACAAAAATGAACACTTTACAAACCTTATTACTTGGCAAAAAGCTGTAAGTGTTGGTTTGTTAAACGCTGAGATAACAAAAGCAAAACACTAAAACTATTAGTTATCGATTATCTAGAACCAAAGAAATGCAATCGATCTATTTATGAAAATGCAAGTATTACTTTTCCGCAGCTTTTGGATGATAATCACACTTGATTATCTTTTAAAATAGTTTTTTGCCATAATGGATTTATTTTTTAATTTGTAAAAAGTAATTGGAATTATTTTAGAATTAGTTATGGTATATTTTCTGGAATTTTTAAACGTATAACCTTTAATATTTAATTGAATTTGATTGTTTTCAGTGATAATTAAAATGCGAAAGATGTTAAATTTCATACTAAATTTATCATAAAAGTTAAAGAATAATTTAATTGCTTCATGCAAGCAATATTTTCTGTGGTTTTTAGTTATATTTCACGAGATTTCGTTTCTTATCTTTTTCGTTATAAAGTTTTATTTAAAGTTTGGGATCGAAAATTGAGGCAGTATTTCATTTATCGGAAATACTTTCAAAGAAATAGCAGTAATGGTTAAATATTGCTTTTACATTCGAAATATTTACAATGTTGCAAAAATAAGGGTTTTATAATAATTGGATACAATGTTTTAATGGAAATATTTACAATTAATTTGCACTGGATGTATTGGCAATGAAATTTAGAAACATTTTTTGCCAATATTGGCTAAGCGCGTCTAGTGAAAGAATGCAATTATTCAACCAAGGCTTTGTTTTCTACTATAGGAAGGTAACTCCATGCTTCCTTTATGTTTTTGGTATCAAGGATATCGGTAGGTATCTAATGGAATTAAAAAACTTTTAAGTTTTTGTTTTTAGAACCACAAAAAATGTTTTGTTCTTATTGAAACTGTGCTATCGTGAAGAAGCGATGTCAAAGCAATAATATTATGAATTTCCCTTTTTTTTAAATAAAAAAAGATGTTTAAATGTGATGCTTGCAACACCGTGTGATGTTCTTACAAGTCTTTGAGGCGTCATGTGAAAAGCAAACATGCGCACAAAATTATTGATTTAGCTCCAGGTTTAATTTTAACTTTTAAAGTATAATTTCTGCTTTTACAGCTATAATGATATAAGAAAGTTACGTTATCATATAAAAAAGTTCACAATGTAGTTGTCAGCAATGATAGTGCAATGAATTAAACGATCACTTTCGATGTATTTTAGTGACTTTTCCACGAATTGCATACTATTTTTTAATTCCTACGCAACGAGATTGCTGCATACAGTGATTGTTTTCGGATTTCATGGGCGTGAACACTGCATTAACGAATTTCACTCATTTTCCTGATTCTTAGGTAAAGAAGCTCCTATTTCCAGTGATATTTCTGTTTTGTTTTCATGGGTGCAAATCTCACATACATGCGGTTCCAAATCTTTTTTTTTTTTTTTTTTTTTTTTTCATGGGCGCGAAGCGCACGCACTACAACGGCATTACCGAATTTCATGCATTTTTGTGATTCCGACCAAAGAGGTTGCTTTGGACGATGCAGAAACATCATTGTGTAGCAAACTCAAAAGTGTAGTAAGCAGTAGATAATAAAAGGGGAAAAGAGAAACAATTAAAATATTAATTAGCTATAGTTAACTGTACTATAATTTTAGTTTAATCTTACTTGAACATGTACATGATTTTATAAAAGTATTATAATTTATTAAAAACAATTATAGTCATTCATAAGTTTTTAATAATGTAATAGAAAAATAAGTGATTTAAAAAAAAAAAAAAAAAAAAAAAAAAAAAAAAGGAGAAAGCACCATTTATTTAAATTAATTCTGATAAATAATGCAGTAAGTCTGTATTACATAAAAAAATTGATATACTATTACATTTAAAATTAGAAATATATGGAACACACGCGGATAGCTTCTTATAGTAGAAAACAAGGCTGTAGTTGAATAGTGTCACTGTTTTCTCTAGACACTTGTCATATTGGAGCAATATTGACAAATTTAAACATTTGGATATTATTTTATGCCAATACAATAAGTTATGCCAATACAATAGAGAAACAAATGTTTGACAAATATTGTTTCTCTATTTTGGTTAATGCGTAAATTTGCATTTTTCTTTTAAAGGAAAAATTGTTTGACTGGTTAGTATTTGTTATAGATGTACAATTTCATTATTTGTAGTTAACAGAGAATCTAACTTAATTCAGCAAGATATTCATATTGTGAAACAAGTAATCTGTACATCCACGCATGTTTTAATGCTTATGAAGTAAAAATAATAATTTCATTTGTTTCAGAAAATTTTTTATATATACCTTATTGTAATTCAAAGCACAACATTTGCTTGTAAAAATCCTCCACGTTTGTGTCACAAAAAAATAAAATTTGTGGGTTCTTAGAGAACTTTATTTTACATACTTATTCGTCAAAGATTTTTTATTCTGATAAGAGAAAAGATTTCATTTCGTACAAGTGGTGCAAGTTATTATGTCGTGATTTTAAATTTAGAGGAAAAGGACTGTGTAATCTTGAGTTATTGCACAAAATATGGAATTTCGAATTTTATGTATTCTTTTTCTTTCGATATAGCGTTCAGGTATCTTATCACTATTTCAACAGAATGAAGTTCAACTAGTTAGCGGAGATTTACATCAAAGAAATTTTCCCTCTTGCTTCACTATTACAATCTTCGTCCCTTCCGTATATCAAATTTTAAGAAATAAGTCCAATAAAATGAGTATTATGTGAAACGCAGATTTAGCATTGAATTTTTATAAATAGCAAAAACAGAAAGAAAAAAGAGAGATCTACAAACAACAGTTAATATTTCCATCGTAATAAAATGACTCAAACTATGACAATTCTGTTTATTTTCTGTATATATGTTCGGGTGATATATGGCTTTTTATTTTCAACAAATCATATGTCTCTTAAAAACGAAATCTTAGCAGCATTGAAAAAATAGTGAAATAATTTTGTTGTCAATTACGCACTAAAAAAGCAACAGGAGGAGAAACAAAGAGAAAGAAAAAAATAATAATCTAGTAATTTTTCAGTTTAAAACATAGTATATATAAGAAAGTGTAAATACTTGAAGTATTTCTCAAAAAAATATTTTTGCCCACTCAAGTTTGCCAGATTTTCTGAGATATTCGTGGATTCATTTTAAAAAATTAAAACATAAAATGTCAAGAATAACAGTGTAAGTGATTTGGAACCGAATAGCAATTTAAATTTTTTATAAATGTATACATATTGAGTTATAAGCGATTGCTTTCTTATGACATACGTTGTCGCGCTGTTTCATTTTGGAAATTCTGTTTAAAACGCCAAACTTGTCAAAAATTTGAGAACTTTTTTTAGTCTTTATCGAAAAATTGAAAACACACTTTAATTCTGAATAAGAACACGGTGCACTTTTGCGTATTTATGAAAATAAAAAAAGGAATTCAATAGAAAGTAGCCAGTTTGAATTTGAGAAAATCCTTAAGGGACAAATCACGTTGAACGCATAAAAAATTGAGTTATCAAATTTTCATATTAAATGAAAACCATGTTAGCCTTGTTTTTTGCTATTTAGTTTGAAAATATAAAACAAAGGATAAAGGCATTAACATAATTTGTTCTTTAATTCAATAGTTTTAATTGCTTTTATCCCAGAATAATAATTCTGAAGTTGCACGCAAGATTTCTTTATGGCCACTTTATGAAAAGCTCTAGCAATGTCAGAAATAACAAATATTACAATTTTTTAGAAAATAAATATTTAATATTACGTTTCAAAAATTTATATGAAAAAAAAATTAATATTACTAGAATATTGAACCATTTTCGAGCAAAACCCTTATTTTATAAACTATCTACACGATTTTGGTTCACATTTTTGATAATTTTTACATTTAATAAATTATGAAAGTTTCATGACATTTCATAAAGTGGTTGTAAAAGAATCTTTCATGCAACATTAAAATTAGAATTATGGGATAAAAGCGTTTCAAACTTTTGAACGAAAGAAATTCTCATGTAAATGGTTTTTTTTTTGCCTTATATTTTTTAAACTAAAAAGGGCAAAAAACATAAAGGACTCGGGGTCTAGGTCAATAAAAGTGACCTATAGCGGTGTAGGCCTATAAAAGCGGCACCGACGATATTAACGTAAATTTTAAAGTATATCATAGAACAATTGTTAAATAACAATATAAAATTAAAATTATTTAAAAAATATATAATGGTTTTAGAATAAAACATGTAATAAACTACTAAACTATGTGGCTATACAATCCATGAAGGATCTGCGCCGACAGTGCCCATCTCTGTTTTCTTGACCCTGGGTCCCGAGGTGCTATGCAGCATGTGTCCCGGTCAGGTGGTTAGCCTAACGGAAGACCCTCGGTGTTTAGTTCCCAAGCAAACTTGGTACTCATTTTATAGAACACCGAAAGGATGAAAGGCCCAGTGAACCTTGCCGTCGGGATTCAAAATCTCGATGTGCAGCGCGGCAGTCAGATGTTCTGACCACTAATCCACTGGGCTTCAAAACATATATTGGATGTTAAAAATAGTTTAAGGTAAATTTATTGTACAGTATATTAATTTATATATTTACACTACAAAAGTGTAATTTATTTACTTATATTGAAAAAAATATAATTATATATAAATATATAAATATACCAGGGCTCGTACTGGTTCTTACATTTTTCAATTTGAATAAAAGTATATCTTTGAAGAAAATTTCGCTGTGTGTAATCTAATATTACATGTTAAGAAATTTTCTTTATGGAAATACCGGTATTCAAAAGGAAATATGTAATCATTCGTACGAACTCTGTATACGAGGGTCAGTCAGTAAGTTTTCGCCCTCAGTCTAAAAATCTTATCCTCTGTTCTCACTCCATATACTCATTTGTTTTCCTGTATAGAACAAGTATGGAGTAGAAGACTTCATTTTACTGAAGGCAAAAACTTACTGTCCGTCCCTCGTATATATTATAAATTCAGGAACATATAATACAATAAACTCTATTGAGTGAATTTAGGTACCAATTTTATTTTTATGTTTTATAAATGTTTATACCCCTAACATAAACATATATCAAAATTATAATGGCATCTTTCTTCGCTCTATGTATAAAAAATTGATAAAGCGTGTAAAAAATAACAAAAATATAAAAAAACAAAAAAGTTGTTTTCAAGTATAACCGAACTGAGGTACTAATTTTATTTAATGTTTTATAAATAATTATAAACTAAATATAAACATATATGAAAACCAAAATGGTACCTGCGTTTACTCTGTGAGAAACAAATAGTTAGAATAAAGAAAAATAAGTAAAAAATAAGCCAAGTTTGGAGATAAGCCCCCCCCTTCCCCCCCACTTTCCCTTAAAAAAAAATAAATAAAAAAAGCAATTTAACAAATTACAACGACCATTTGGAAAATGCTTTTTTTCAAAGACTAAAATTTAAGACATAAAAAATCGCACGGAGTTGATCATACATTACGCACGCCATAAATTAAACATTAATAGTGCGTATTTAATTGTGCATAATTAACGTAAAAATTGCAAGCGACAAAAATCGCCTGCGACTCGCCAGATTTCCTGAAACTTACGTATTATCCACCTGAAACTTACGTATTACCCAAGCATTTCATTGGCTGTTCGGGAAAAGGCTTTTCCATCGTAGAAATCTGACGACCAATTTTAAATGAAATTTCATTCTTAAACTTCTAAACATCCCACAATATTACTTTTTACACCGTCGTATAGAGAAGAAAATGTACTTTTAAATGCAATTTGTTTGAAAGCTGTATCTCAATTTGTTTCTGAGTTATTAATTTTTTTAGCTTTTATTACTTTTTTGTCATAGTGGCAACAGAAGTATCCATGTCTGTTGAAAGTACAGATTACTGTATAGACCAATCAGAAAACGAATAAAATGCGGATTCAACCAATAAAAAACTTCAGATATGCTTTTAGTTTCCTACCCTGACGAGGACAATAACCATTTTTCCAAATGGTAAAAAAAAACTGCTGTGAACTTAAATATTATATAATGTTGAATAGATATGATAAATAGTTTTTTTTTTAAATATATGACCTTACTTTTTTCAGGAATTTTTTGTTTACCATTGAAAGGGACCACATTCATTGTTTTATCTTTGTTATCAAAGATTTCAAATCTAAAATAGCTTTTATTTAATAAAAATATTAAAAATTCGTTTTTTTCGACATATAAGGTGACCCCATTTCCTTAAGAGGGGAAGCTGCAAAAAATGAAACATATATAGATTCTTGGCGAAATGCAGTTTCTATAATATTTTTCTAAAAATGTGTCCACAAACATTCCCTTTATTTAATCGTTATTATTAGGATATTAGGATATCATCATTAGAATACTATTTCAGATAATTCAGCTAGTGTTCACAATCTTAAATATGTAATAACAAAGTTTCAGAGAAGAAAATATATTTTAAAACATTGTTGCAATCTTCTGATATTCACTAAACCAACTTCTTTGCTTAAAATCAAAGCCAGATTGAATTTATTTTGATGATTAAACTAAAATAAGGAGTTTTTCAACTAAATATTACAGCGATAAAACAAGTATCTGTGATACGTTCTTTTTATTTTTTATATTTGATCAAACTTAATCAAGAGAAAAACAACCACACGATCTATTTATTTAAATTGCACGCAAAGAAAAAGTATAAAAGTTAATAACCTGAATGTTATGTTAGTTATTCAAACTTTGTAATAAGAGCAAATTGCTGATTGCCATTTCCTGAACATGGATGATATTTAAATAATCTATATTTAAATTTTTCTTTGAAGTTTTAAATATACACATGCATTTAAACGTATTAGACTTGTAAGATTAAAAAAAAATATTTCATAGATATGTTTTTAATTTTGTTTAAAAAATTATGAAAAAATTTAAATTTATAAATATTATATGTAGTTCATTTTCTAGTAAATTTAATTGTGCACATTATTACGATTTTTAAAGCAGTCATTGCCAATCAATTTAAGGAATGCTTATTCAATTACTTAATTTTAATTTATTTTTTATATTTATTCCCCGAAGTAAATTCACTCTTACTCTTATTTTTGTAAAATGCAATATCATTCTTAACATATTAATATAAAATTTTAAATTATTACAGTGCAGTTAACCGCTTATAATATTATATTTTGACTAAATTCATGGTCAGTAAATAATTAAGATTATTCAGACACCAAAAATGTGCAATATATTGAAACACATGTCAGAAAAAAAAGAGAATTAATGAAGTTAAGAAATCAATAAACTGTTATCCGCTCTGAATATTAAGTAAGGTCATTGTGCCTAAATCCAATGCTATTCCCCATAGTTTTGGCGCATTTAGGGTATATTTGGCATTTAATTAAATATATATTTTATAAAGCAGTAAATAATTCCTTACTGTGCCTTTACTTCATTATATACGTTATATAAACCTAACTTGTTTTGAAGAAATTGAATCATTATCTGTAATATAAGCCAACAACATACGATTGTCGCATTTAGGTCATTTTTGTAGCCTTTACGATAGTTAAAACATAAACGAGACGTCCAAAGTCCTAAATGTGACAATGCATTTTATGCATGTCAGTTTATCTTAAAATATTCATTTAATTGCTATAAATGTTTTAATTATTTAATAAAGAGTTGAAGTACATAAAATTGAAAGTTGAATAACTTATTAATGAACTACTTAATACACTAACTTTATTTAATAATAACTTAAAAAATAAAAATAATAATTGAGATGCATAATCTTGAATATATTATCATTGTAGCGTTCTGAGAAAAAAGGTACATAAGCCACATCTGGTGTGTTTCAGATGAGTTTTAATAGTTTGGGTGGAATTCTGAAATCAGTTATTGGTTGTTTGATGGATGATTTCATAGAATAATAGTGTAGCAGGCATTAGTCTCAGTTAATTTCCTAAATGTCTCACCTCAATTACAGCATTCAGTTATATTACAGCATATTTTTAAACTCTAATTTGTCTCGAGCTTCTTAAGGGAAATGAAACAGACGCTGTACCCCTAGATGTTCATAAGGTTATTTGATCTTCAAAATTAAAAAAGTAGAACCGTGAACCATTTTCGGGATTTTACGCCGCATTTAGGGAATATGGGGGGGGGGGTGCTTTATAATGAACGATGTGTATTGAAATGGGAAATTTCTTAAAAGAGAACGCTTTAAATGCCGAGAAATGTTTCGCGTTTTGTTCGACTGTTTTATTATATAGCATTTAACCCCTTAACGCTCGAATTAAATTACGGTTGAAAAATTTAAATTGCTCATTGGCACCACTTTTATGAAAAAGAAATATTCACCTTATTTAATGACAGGAAAAACATACTAAAATATAGCCAATTTCACTATTTTATAAAACTGGTGGGAATCAAACAATGTGAGTAAAAGACACAGCCCGTGAATATGACGGGAGCGAGATTTAAGGGGTTAAATACCATTTTTTTTTTGTTAAGATTTTAAGTACAAGAACATTGTCGCCTTTAAGGGGTCGTCAAATTTAGGCACAATGATCTTAATAAAAACTATTTTATTTAAAATAATAATGTAAATAAAATCTATGAATTTTTGAGCTCATATTCTGTAAATGAAAGAATCTAGCAGTTTTGTACGAGAGTACAATAGAACCTCGATTTTCGATAGTCCCACTTGTAGTACGATTCGGTTCTCGAACATGAATTTCTAGTCACATTCACTTTGTCCCCCGAAAGGAATTACTGTTCTCAATCAATGATGCTGTTGCCACAAAATCGGTTTAGTGATCGAAATGTTAATGAAATTTGTGCATTCTAAGATCCCAGAACTGGAAATTCACTAAATCCACTGATTTTTCTTTATCTGTTCTTTATTTATTTTCCTTATTTCTCTTCTTCCCTTCTTTTTCTTTATGTTTATCCTTTTTTGCGGTAGGTGGAGGGTGTGGGCACACAAGGCAGATACATGTGATCAAGCAAACTCAGTATTAACGAATTTTATTGATTTTAAGATTTATAAAAAAGCAAATTAGCTTCGCAATTATAGTGGTTCAAAAATTACTAATTATGGAACCCCGCCTCCTTTCCTCAATCTCAAGTCACCCAAAGTCTCAACAGTAAACGATACCATTTTTGAGACTTTTTTAAATGTCATAAAAATGTCACTGTCTCCTGTAATTCACAGGAGACAATGTTAATTAGACAATGTTAATCTTCAGACTCTTAAACAAACGAACCCCGTTTCATCTGTGACAACTTACAACTAACTGCGACACTGATTTTTATCTATTTAATTGTACATATTTTTGCGATACTGGAGTTTCATTGTAAATATTTCCAAAGTAATGAAAGTATTTAACCAATATTTGTATTTCATTAGAAGTATTTCTGACGAGGCACAGTATTAGACATCAATAAATCCAATGTAACGAATATTGATTTGATAGGTTTTATATGATGCTAAAAACTAGATAGGCTCTAATGCTAGAAAATATTAAATTAATATTTAAATTAAAAAGTAGTTTCTTATCCTATTTAATCACTATGGTTAATTATGACAAAAATAACAATATAAAAACAGTGGTGGAAATTTGCCTGATTTGCTCTCGTTGCACCTATTGAATCGGCGCCTATGATTTGATACCGTCATTTAGCGTCACTTGGCCAAAGAAGCTACTTAGACCAAAACACAAAACGTTTAAATCAGTTCAGTGAGCACTGTTTAACTAGTTAGTGCTGTTATCTCTAAATTATTGTCGCATCAAGTCAGTACACTAAACGCAGTAGATCCAGGACTGATTTAAAGTACTTTCTCTTGTTTTGGGTTCAAGTAGCACCAGAAGGTCCAAATAACCCCAATTTACGGTACCACTGTAGTTGGATAGCGTAATTGGGGCTGTGCCCACCACACCGGGGCCCTCCTTGCTCCTTGTCTCTTTATTTTTCAAGAGGTTGAAACAATAAAGTTGGTTCTAATATAGAAATCTTGTTATGCAAGCTTAGGGGCCATCCACAAATGATGTCACGCTTGGAGGGGGGAGGGGGTTCGTGAAATTGCGACAGTTTGTAACAAGGGGGTGGGAGGGTGTAAGAAGAAGTGTGACATCACACATTTTGGTTAAAATAAAAGCATTAAAAATCAGCAGATTAAATTTTGAAGTTGTTTTAAAATTAAAGTATTTTGTATTCATAAAGTGAGGATAAGATTTAGAGCAAAATATATTAAATTCTGTTTAAAATTCCAAAATACTACTGTTTTAAATTGTTCCCTCATATTACTATTTTATTACTATTTTATATTTTAATTATGTTTTTTGTTGTAAACCTTAATCTTATTTCATACAAAATAAGCCCACGAATCATTTTTATAGTTATGCTCACAAATGTCATTAAAACACATAGTTAAAGTTTAAAAATAAAATTTTAAATATGATATATAACGCAGTGCTTTGTTTCTGAACTGCAAGTATATGTTTATGTAGTATAGCGTGACATGTGACAAGAGGGGGGATTAAGGTAAGGTGAAGTGTGACACTTTGTGACACAGGGGGGAGGGGATCAAAAATATTGAAAAAATGTGTGACATCATTTATGGACCGCCCCTTAACTTATTCTAGGGTTCGATGTAAAATTATCAATTTTTCATCCATAGAGAAGTTTGGAAATTCGACTGACTCAAAATAAATCATTTTATGAACTGTATCTACTTAATTTTAAATAACTCAATATTAATAGCAAATCTAATTTAAATAATAAGAATAAATTCAATCCTTTTTTAAAAGTTACATAGTGATTTCAATTAGTAAAATTAGATGTTTTTCCTTGAATTCAGAATTTTTTTTTTCATTTAAATCGTGTTTGCTATTAATTCTAATTTAATATTTCGCTGGTATAGAAATAATCTTCGGGCTCTTTAACAAGCGAATCATGTTTCCCCTGCGACAAACTACACCTAACGGAGACACAGATTTTCATCTGTTTAATTGTACATATTTTTGCGATACTGGTGTTTCATTGTAAATATTTCCAAAGGAATGAAAATATGTAACCAACATTGGTATTTCGTTAGAAGTCTTTCTGATAAGGCGTAGCATTGGGCATCAATAAAACCAATGTAATGAATATTCATTTGATAGGTTTTACATAATGCTAAAAACTAGATATGTTCTAATGCTAAAAAATATAAAATTTTTCATGCACAGTTAAAAAAAGAAAAAAATCCAAACATGGACTGCGATTTTCGTTCCAACTGATGCCAGAAATATAGAAATGCACCTTTTTACCCGACTGCCAAGAAGGGTTATGTTTTTCACGCGTATCTGGGTATGTGGATTTCTTTATACCCTCATCCCAACGACTGGATGGATTTTAATGAATGAGGTCTCTATCGATTTGTCTTAACCGTCCGATGGTTATAGGCTAGCTTTTGTTTTTATAAATTCAAAATGGCGGTAGAGACGCAAAAAAAAAAAAAATTACGCAACCTATTGAGTGGCATATCATTGGATACGTCTTTCAAAATGAAGACGATGTTTCATTGTCTATTTTACAGTCAGAAGCTTCGTTTAAATATTGTACAACCTGGTTGTTGTGTAGGTAGGATCTCTAGCTTTACTGCAACTCTAACCATCACAGACATCTATAGGCCTCATCAAAACAGTGTTTATAGATAGGAATTAACAATTAAATACAACTTAAAAGTCATCAATGCAAATAAATAAAAAGAAATAAGTAAGTAATATAAAAAATAGATTCACATTGATGAGAAATAAATAATTAGTTCACGTTTTACGCAGTCGAGTTTTTTGATTTTTTAAATTTAATTTTTACATGTTATTTTATAGAAGGAGTTTTATAAATACAGGATAGTCATAAAAAACTTTCCCAGTATACGAGTTATAACGATCGTACCGTTTAAGGAAACGTGATGTTATTTGGCATGTTGGTATTTTATATCATGGGTTCGAGAAAGATGTAACGAACGACGATACATCTTTCACAGTTACGGTTACAGTGACAAAAATTCAAATGCCAATAATAAAAAAGAATATTGTCAAAAATTATCTTCACGATGAAAAACTAACTTTAACTGTAGAAATAGCAACATAAAATAAACGCAAAGAGAAGAATTAAGAAGAATAAATGCGCCTATTCAGACTACAAATACAAATCATATTAATCGGATTGCAAAATTTATTTTGCGTTCATTGACTATATTTGAATTCATTGACTAAAATATCCCATGAGGGAGACTAAGGGAAAAAGTAAGTTGCGGCGAAAGTAATGCCGAATGCCACGTTTGATGGAGTTTTTCATGTCAGATTCACTTAGCAGTTTCGTCATGTGTACCTGGAATTTTGAACACCTGAAGAGACAAAAACCGATTTAGGTATGTTCGAGTGAACCTTCTGACCAAAAAAACGCAAGTGACAGTAGATGACAATGCCAACAATGTGTTTCTTGCACTACATGTGAAGCTCGAAATGGGCTTTGTTACGTTTGTTTTATGTCGCCATATCTACTGATAAAAATGATTTGTTAACACCATAGTGTATGTCAGGTATAGTTGCCCCCTCTTAAGCCCCACCTAATTTTTCTTTTTTGTAATAATGATTTTTGTAGTACACATTTAACGTATCTGCTCCAAAATTTATGTAGAACGTCATAAAAAATATTACTGTAATATAAATACCAGATAAAATGGGATTTTTATTAAAAAAATTAATGACTTTGGCCATTTATCCTGGACCTTAGGGTTAGACGCCTCACTTGATCGGAATAAATGCTTCAGACAGTAGCCTTGGAATTAGGTAGAAATATGGCAGCAATCTATAAACTCATTATTCGATACCTATTTCAACAACATTCACTAAATATTTCATGAAAAATCTCTAATGAATACCTTATATTTCATCTGCTAATATTTCTATCCCACGAGAACATACAACAAAAGTCAAACTTACCTTTTTTGATGAATATAAATTTAATTTGAAGAAATAAATCGCTGCGACTTCGTCTACTACGCTTTTTATAACGATTGAGAGTACAAGAACGTCACTAGCTCATCACATGCCCAATAGCTGAAATGCAGTGACTGCAGCAACTAACACGATGGGGCTTCTGACCCGGATTTGTCCTATGCGGTTTATGATCGTGAAGGTCGTTTTCCGATAAAACAAATTAGGTGTTGCCATTCGAAAGTTTTAAAATTTTGTTTTTATAACCCTAACTGTGACAACTCGATTGTTTTGTACTTAATTCCCGAGCCCATCCCATAAAATACCCATATCCTAAATGACACCCCATTTCCTTGAATGGTACGATTAATAGCATCTAAATATATCGGCAAAGATTTGTTTATGACCAATATGCACATACACTGGTTTCCAAAAATTAAGGAAAAATCACAAAAAGAGCGATAACTCATTCAAAAATTAACCTATCCGTATGAAATTTCGATACAGTGGCGGCCAAAAGTTTCCAGCCTGTTACTTTCTTTGATTTTTTTGACAGAACGTTTCAGCGAAGAAGAAGCACGATTACTCCAAAAGTTAGGAATAAGCAAAGTACCTCTGACCACGTGATCATTTTGATTGGATACTGAAGATACTTCATGCAAAGGGGAGGAATTCGAAATTCGCGTGTGCAAATGTTTCCGGCCATTTGTCATCCGTTAGTTTTTGATATCGGTAAAGTATTTTTTTGGCCGTGTTTGTTAATTAATCAATGTGAATAACGTATTTGAAATTTAAAAATGAAAAGTTGAACAATTTATTGTTCCTAGACGAGTGACTTGTTTGTCGCTAAAGGGACAATCCTCTCGTGAGATTGCTGCGAAATTGTCGATCGGAAAATTTGCTGTGAGCGATATTAAAAAAAATTTAAAGATGGTCATGGCCTTCGGAGTTTGCCACGGTCCGGGGGACTCCGGAAAAAGACTATTGTTGCGGACAGAATTATCAGGAGAAAAGCAGTTGATGACCCGCATGAAAATGCCGCTGCAATTCCCCGCGATTTAGGGTGTTAAAATATTGCTGAAATAAGTCGGTCTACCGTGTCAAGACGCTTACGTGACGTAGGACTTTATGGAACAGTCGGTGTCAAAAAACCTTCCATAAGTAAAAATAATCAGAGGTTCCGACTGGCATTTGCCAAGGAATACAAAAACTTGTCAACTGAAAACTGGAAAAAAGTACTATTTTCCGATGAATCGACATTCAATCTTTTTGGAAGTGATAACAGACACAACAACCGACGACCTAAAAAGAAAAGATAAGATTCGAGATATGTCATTCCTACAATGAAGCATGGCGGAGGACACGTTATGCTCTGGGGAGCATTTTCTGCAAAATGTTCCTGTCCGTTATTTGAAATCCACGGCAAGATGAATAGTGCAATGCATAAGGATATCTTGCAAGATCATTTGCTGCCTTATTGGAGGAAAAATATTTGTTTCATCCTCATAACGACCAAAAGCATACATGCAAGCTCGCCAAGCAATGGCTTTCGCACAAAAAATTCCTCTCTTGAAAGGAAGCCCAATCATCCGATCTGAATCCTGTAGAAAATCTTTGAAACTAACTTGAAAACGTGTGTGGAATTATAAATATTCCAACTCAGCAGCATTTTCACAAAAATTGCAAGAACCATGGAAAAAACTTAACATTGACGTTCTGCAACCGTTCGTTGAATCGTTGCCACGGTGCTGCGCCGCAGTACTTATTGCTAAATGTATGAATACAAAATACTAATTGTAAATGTTTTTCTCTCACTGTTATATTCTGTTATAACACCATTTTTTCCCAAACCGGAAACTTTTGAGAACATGCATTTACCTTTTGCAATTAATTTTGTCAATTATATTTATTAATATTTATTTTTTATTCCATAAATAAGTTCATTTCTATTATATCAATAAAGTGTAAAAGTATCACTTTGAGATTCCTCTTCAGATGGGTATACTTACAAATTAACCAAAAATTTTGCGCTGGCCAGAAACATTCGACTGCCACTGTATGTTGTTAACTAAAAGATGCAGATTAAAATTACAAAATGCAAAGTAGTGGCGCTGCAATCAGATTGCGTCATCTGTGCGGAGCGTAAAGAGAGTACATGCTAGGGAGTACGGCTGCTGGTGTCGCTGTGATTATGAGATAAGAAAACTGAGATAGCCAATTCATTAGTATGACCTCGAGGTATCATTTGTTCACATAACTGCGATATAGAGCTATTGGAAGATTGGTTGTAGGCTAAAGTCAGACAGAGGTGGCCAGATAGCTAAATGTGAGTCCTTCTATTGCTCATAAGCTTTGGTAACAATTTCAAACCGCTGATTCGGCTTCCAGAATGTTCAGCGAAGGACGAGCAAGAGCTACGACAAGCACCGATTACCGGTATTTGCGGTTATGTGTACGAAGGAATAGAACAGCAACCTCCTCTGATCTTAAATCCATCCTTGCTGCAGCCACTGGAAGGTTGATATCAACGTCTACAGTGCATAGAAAGTTTCATGAAGGTGATCTTTAGGCGATGCGACCAGATATTTTTGTGCCGCTCATCTCATGTCTCAGGAGGGAACGTTGAAGGTGGGCACGTCAACATGTCCACTGGACGGCTGATCAATGGAGGCTTGTTCTCATCACAAATGAGTTCCAGTTCAGCCTCCAAAGCGATAGTAGGGATTGTTTGATTAGGAAAAAACAGGGAACACGCTATCATCCATCAAACATTCGTAAAAGAGATTCTTATGGAAGAGGCAGTGTATTTATTTGGAATGGTATCTCTTTGGGCGGACGTACAGACCTCCATGTTTTTCCACGTGGGACTGTGAACGATCACGTCTATAGTGATGACATTCTTGATGCTCATGTGCACCCTTATGCCGGTGCAATAGCTAATGATTTCCTGTTACAGGACGATAACGCTAGACCGCACAGGGTTCCACATCGTAGAAGATTATCTTCAGCACCAAACAATTCAGCGCGATCACTGGACTTGAATCCCATCGAGCATCTTTGGGATGCTTTAGGAAGATGTGTCACTGTTCTCAATCCCCCTTCTCAGACCCTTGCCACGCTTACAACTGCTTTACAAGAGCAATGACTCTCACTTCCCAGCGAACTTATCTATCGCATAAAAGACAGTATCACACTTCGCTGTATGTACTGTATTGCTTCGAGTGGTGATCATACTCCATATTAAAGGTACTTTTCCTATTCCAAACTGAGACATTTATTTTGTTTATTTTATAATTGTATTAATTTCTGAAACACCACAGTCGTGTGGTAATTTCTTTTAGTGTTATTTTATACCTTACTATGTGTTGTACATTATGGCTCAGTTTTATTAAAATCTACATGTAACATTTTGAGTAATCTCTATTTTTGTTGGTTTTCCTTAATTTTTGGAAACCAGTGTATAATTTATCTAGTGAAATTGTTCACTTACATATTAAAATTAGGCCTAACATTTGTAAATTCGATGGAAACATCACTACTTTATTACATACTCAATTTAACATCAAAAGGTCGGAATAAGAGTTTTCATACATATATATGCATTTTAAAAATTCGTTTTTTGATATTTATTTAGCTCAGTAACTGATTCTAGCTCATATGTTTCGTGTTTTTCAAGATAGAGTAGGAAAAATTTCAGTGAGGGTAAAATGAAAAATTGAATGCGAGGAAGAAAATTGCTGCTCATATAGGAAATTGCAATGTTTGAAGAAAAAATAAATATGTACATCGTCATTAGAAAACAGAAAATTCTAACTAAAATTTAGAAATATAAAAACAAGAAACTTAGGCGGATATA
Source organism: Maratus speciosus (assembly GCA_963932465.1). Taxonomy (NCBI): domain Eukaryota; kingdom Metazoa; phylum Arthropoda; class Arachnida; order Araneae; family Salticidae; genus Maratus; species Maratus speciosus. The sequence goes on along the minus strand of OZ010787.1, from coordinate 316,674,707 downwards.
GTTTTATTCTGCGAATTTTACAATTAGAGTTATTATAGGAGTTCTTTTTGGGTGTGAAAGGGGGAGTAATGAACATTTTTAAGTTATAAACTGTAAAAATTGCCGAAAACTGCCTTAATATAGAAGAAACGTTTACTAAAATGTTTACCAGGATTATAGAAACCTTTCTTTTATACTAATTTTAATCTTAATTTAATATTGATACAACCTTATATTTATTTTTTTTTTAAATTGGAAAAGGATCAGTCATTCGAACTCGGAATCAGACCTCGGAAAAATAGGTTTTTAGAAACGTTTCTGAAATAAAAGATCTCTTTTGCTGCCCGTAAATTTCACTGTTAATTTTGGAAACCTACTGATTTTATGTTTAATTAATTTTAACACAATTATTATAATTCGTAAATAAATTATATGAGTTGTTATTTTACAACTGAGTGAAAAATGACAACTCATATGATTTATTTACCAATTAGAATAATCGTATTAAAATTAATCAAGTGTAATTACGTATCCAGCGTTTACTGTTCTTCCGTAATGAATGAGGTTAGCTGGGTGAATTAGGTCTACTAGATTCGTACAAGAGCTCAGTTGGCAGCTTAGGTTCAGGGGCCCCTGGTTTGAATCCTCGCCTGAAAATTTTTGACGCAGATGGAAAATAACAACTCATATGATTTCATGTTGTTTCTTCACATACAGGTTTCTTGATGATAAGTTACAAATTTCCAGAATTGCGACTAATTTTTAAGATACGCTGAATTTTTGCAAATGTTTCTTCCAGAACAGAAAAGATTTCAAGATTTTTTACAGTGTATTTGTATACAGTAATTAGGTAGTCAAATCACCGTGTACACAATATTTAATTAATTCATAAAATTGTTTAAAAATTGCTGATTTTTCTTTTTATAAAATTAAGTGCAACTTTTAAACTTTCATCCTTTTGTAATTTTTTTTAAAAATATGTCACAATGAATAGTCTGTGAATTTCACCACCGGTTATTGAACAGGCAGATAAAGTTTCTTTCTAAATACTCTCCTAGTGTAGTGAAACCATAACCATATGCTAGAAAAGTTGCGACATTTTTACGTGATCTTTCGTAAATGATAGCCGTTTTTTCTGTTTACTTAGGGAATGCGATTCTTCTTTGGCTATGGAAATACTCCAAATAAAGAGACCATTTAATAGGGTTCTGTCTTCTTTTTCGATATCTTGTTATGCCCTACATTGGCAGTTTGGGTCTGGATATTCGAAGCAGGTTTATTACTTCCTTTTCTTGTGGAAGATGTGTTTACGAATTTTTCTATATCTTCTTATACCCATATTTTAAGAAAATAGATCAGCATATTTTTTATTTCGTTTATTATTGAACCAAAATATTATCTTACTTTTTTTCCAAAGCATATCTAAACAGTAATTTGTGTATACAAAAGTTCAGTTTTTCTAAACTATAAATACCGTGTTTACTCACGCATTTTTCGCACATTGTTTGTTATGTTTTCAATGTAAAAGTCGGATTATGAAAAATATGCGAGCAAGTATCCTCAAATGGTTAGTGATATTAATTTTTCTTGTGAGAAAACTTGGTGCAAATAAAGAAATGATTGTTTTTAAGAATAATATATTTTTTCAATCAAAAATAAAAATGAAATGTTCAGGTAATTAAATATTTTATAACAGTTAGTGTATAAAAGAAACGATACAAATGTCTTTAATTGCAGATCAATTCTGATAAAATCAAAACTGTTTTTACACGCAAAATAGTCTTCTTTCAAAATGTGAATGCAGTTTTTGAAATAGATAACTCATTTTAACTCATTTCGTATTTTTAGAACTAGAAATGTCGAAAAAATTTTATAAAAATATTTCACACTAGAAGTTTCATTTTTGTTTAACTTATTTATTTAACTTTTTTCTTCTTTGTGTGTTTTTAACTTATTTTATAAAGAAATTTCTGGTTTGAACCGCAATATATTCATGTGGTAAGGGTCAAAATGACCCCTCATGAACCTTCTAGTGTTAAATGGTTACAACCACGTTTGACACCGTATTTGAGTTTCTTTGATCAACGCAGCCCGGAAACATGTATAATTTGTAAAATTTTTTAAAGCTCCAGACTTTCGTAAAAAAAAAAAGGCTATATTCGCAAATTTAGAAAAAATATAGATTAAGGTCTCACGGTAAGAACTTCCAGAGTCACACCAGTAAAATTGTAGCAGTAATCTATGCATAAAATAAACTAAAATAAACTCCCAAATTTGATTTCAAAGAATTTTTCACATGAATTTATTTTGTTTGCTCTTTTCGATTTTCTTATGCGTTATTGAATAGAAGCTGAATACTGTCCCTTTAGACTTTCAATAATTAAAATTTCTCTATATTTCGAAAAATAATGATTGGAATGAATTATAAACTAATATACTTGTGTTTTTGGCGATGTCCATTCTGTCTATGTAAAAGTTGATGTAGGTCATATATCATAATTAATTTAAATTTATTAATAATTTTCATAATTGAAGTTATGCTTTTGAAACAAATGCAAAGAATATGTTTGGGTCTATTCAATGTGTGTCACTGAAAACAAAATTTTTAAATTGGATTATTTTTAGGGAAGATATCAATTGAACTTTGTCACGTTAATTTTGCATTAGCATCCCAAAATTTTTTCTCATTAAACTCCTTGACAATGAAAAAAAAAAAAAAAAAACCCGCAAACTTTGCATTTGTCCGGGATGATTTAATTCAAGAAAGTCAAATAAAGTGTCAAAAGTGGGTGTTAGTATTTGAAAAATTGAAGATCGTTCAATTTTTAAAATGTAGACGACTCCTATTTCAAAATTGCCTTCATATTCTAAAAGAAAAAAAAAATCCGTGTCAGCTTACACCTTTAGTGTGATTTAATGGTAAACGGTATACGAAAGAATGCAAGTGTATCATTTTTTCCACCTTTACACTGACTGTCCATGTAACATTTCCGATGTTATAGTAAACAATGATTTTTAAAACTATTTTTCCTACTAACTTCTATCTCGATTTTAAAGTATTTCCTAAATTTAAACCAGAAATCCTCATACGCTTTCATTTTCTTTACGTACATAATATATTTCTTATCGAATAAGTGCATTATTTAAGCCAAATACTTTTTTAGCCGTCCTGTTACTAACTTTATAACAAAACTTCTTTAAATGTAAAATTATCAATGAATCTGTTATTTTTTGCAATCTATTACAACAAATTTATGAACAGACTAAACAAATTCCGGCAAATCTTAACTTAGATTGATTAATTTTCAACTGAAAGCTATAACATATCACATGTTTGATGATCTAGCGTCATTTTTAGTTGGAAAATCAACTACACTCTTGTATAAGTAGGGAAAGGGAGGGTAAAGTGGCCACTCTAAAGTTTGATGAATTTTCATAATACCTTTTTAATCAGTAAATATCTAGAAACGGATACCAATAGTAACTAAAATAACTTTAGTTTGAATTGCTATTTTTTTTGTTAACAAGTTTATTTCAAAATGCACACCTTACGTTAAAAGTAAAATTACAAAATGGCCACTTTGCTCACATAGGTTGGGTAAAGGGGCCAGCATAGGTGAGTGAACAAATTACATTGATTCAGGATGTATATTTAATCAACACAAGCGAAAGTAACACACATTAAAAGTAAGTATTATGTTCTGTAATATTTTAAGCATTAAATCGTTACGAGATAAAGTAAACTGTAATGAGTATCAATACCTAAAATGAAGGAATACAAGTGCCCCTAGCATATTGCAGACTACAAATGTCGAGAGTAAGCTTTTCTCTGCCAAAGTTATTGCCCCGACCAGTCCTCTTCCTTTCAAAGAAAATATTTTTGAGTAGTATTTTGTTATGAACAACGAACAAAAATTTGTTTTCGGGCAAAGTAGCCATTCAGCCATTTTACTCGATCTCTTTGTGGCCACTTTGCCCGATCGCTTTGTGGCCATTTTGCCCGGAATGGCACTTTTACAAAAACTGTGGCCTAGCATCTAATCTACATGACTTAGCGTTTTCAAACACACATCATTTAAAGGTTATTTTACATTGATCAAATAAAATACGTGCAAATAATTATAACACCACATATTATTTTGCTACAATCAAGAAATTGTACCTCTTGCCTAAAATCAAAAATGCGAAAAAACAATAAAATTATTTCAGAACTAGAAAAATGTAGCCTACCGCTTCAAATTCACAGATAATACTACCAGCATCTGTGATGGCTGTCTTGCCCACTTCCTGCGGGAATAGCCGATTTGTTCTGTTTGATACATAGAACCAAACTCAACATGACTTTAACTCATTAAAGCCGGTTGGCAAGAAAACTTGCCAGGTAAAGCTAACAAAATTTTAAAATTTGAATACCAGGATTTTAGTTTGGAAATTTTCATATTACTTAATCTTCGATTTTGAGCGATTAAATAAATAAAGTTACAAGGTGGCAAAAACTGGTGTCGAAGAATTAAAAGAAGTATAAAAGAGACTCGTCGTTAATGGGTTATGTAGATTATACTTATTAACACCCCTTAACTGATTTGCCCGAACGCCGTTCGGGCAAAAAGAATTTGCTATCTTCGATAAAAAAAAGTTTTTGGATACCACTAAATTTTAACTGTAATCTTTGGTTTGTTAAATGGCATAACTTTTTCGATTGTACAAAGCCAAATATTTTAGTAAACAAAAAGTGGTGCCGACTCCTTATTTTTAATTTAGTGTGTCAAAAAAAAAAAATAACCAGTTAAGGGGTTAAAGTATTTACTCACCTAATTTGCGCCCTCTCGCTTTTCACTCACCCAGCACTTTCGAAAGAAACTTTGGATAAAAAACAAAGATTAGCTTAATTTCACATCAAGATAATAAGATACTTTGAAGTAATAAAACCACCATGTATCCACATAGTTTCCATTTTTCAGTATTTCAGTTTGATGTTTTAGAATAAAATTGTTTTTTCGGCTTACACTTTCTTTTAGCTGTAGCACGACTATGTGCAGAGCAGTGTTGCCAGATTGGGGACTTTTAAAATTCAGATTATTTGTCTGTCACCGCTTTTTTTTTTTTTTTTGTTAAATACTATTGTTCGCCTTATTTTTCAGAATTTTTAATCTATTTTAAATGGACCGAATATTTCTATTAAAAAGAAAAAAAATCGGTGGTGACAATCAACAATTTGGGGACAAAAAGTCCCCAATCTGGCAACACTGTGGTAACTGATAAAGCAATGTGTTCAATATTGTGATACCTAAGTTCTGATTTGTTTACACTGAAACTTTCTTATTCACGGTAGAGTGTATTTTGTTGAATAAATCAGTAACATGGCAGATGGAGGATAATTTGGAGTGAATGAAATATTTATTTGATATTAGCGTAAACAGTAATATCATCTCGGAAAAATAATTAAAAGTTAATTTTATGACCACAAATCTGATAAATACATTACATATAATTGTGTTTTCATGCTTCAAAGTATAAAATTCTTTTTCCACATTTTATTTTTGGTACAGAAAACAAAAAAATAAAAAAAACAAAAAAAATTCGTATTGTCTTATTTCAAAAATTATCTATGAATTTTTGAAACTCTTATATATTTTATTTAATCTTAAATAAGGGAACGTCCACTGTTACTCTTGTGACTACCAGAGGAAATTTCCATATATATTTCCAATTCTTTTATTAGAAAATATAGTTAAGATAAATTTGATGCAACTTCTTAAAAATACATGTACTCTACCTTCTTAAACCATATACAACTTGTAACAAAAAGCATTTTACTTGCCTAGATAATGAATGAAAATTTTGTTACTCTTGTGACCACAAAAAAATGCGATTTTCAAAAATTATGTTTGACGCTGAAATTCTGTGAATTATATGAGACTGTAGAAATAAAATTTACAGAATATAGCAGAGAAATTATATCTTTTTAAAAAGCATTAATCATTGAACTCATCTGATAACACATCAATTAGTTACATTTGATTTTGCGAAATTGCAAGTGTTACTCTTGTGACATTATGTCCATAATGTAATTTTAGCAAAAATTTAGTTTAGATACTAAACAAAATAATTAAATAAGTTAAAAAAATTATTTTCCATACAGAACAACTTTTAATGATGGTTTAATTTTAAAATAACATAAAATAATGTAAAAAAATTCTAAAATTAACAAACACTATAACCACATAGCAACCTCTTAGTTTCTGCTACTTAACAAAATAAGTCATTGTCTTCATTATCAATAATATCGCTTGCAATTTCTCCTGTATCATGATTTACTTAATGAAACACAAATTCTTTGTACGAATCATGTTAGTGTAATATTTGTAGTAGATAGTGTCATTTTTCATGGTTTTAACAAATTGTATTTGTTGAATGTCCTTCGCTGTTGGTATTTTCTCGCAAAGTAATGGAACTTTATTGTTTTATTTCTTTTAACAAAATAAGCAGTATATCTTAGAAATGCTTTTTTAGCACGCACTTCATTCCATATGTATCATTATACAACAACACAAAATAAATCTACAGCATCTATACTAGGAGTATTTGAAAAAAAAAATGCCCAATTAAGTTAATTGAGAAAGGAGTTTGATTCATTGCAGGCATATTTGCATAGTTATATTTTTGTTTAAATTGGAAAGCACAACCATCATATAAAAAAGTGAAACAGGTACATTTTAGGAAAATACAAATTCCCTTAAAGATGCAATGTTGAAATTTTACATACGAAAGCATTTACAAAAAATTGATTATGAGTTACATTGTCTAAAATAATAGCATAAGATTTTAATTTATTGGGATCATGCTAAATAAAAAGCTAAAAATACAGTCGTTTGTGGATTTGACCAGTAATGCAGTATTTCATACCAAAACTTCGTCTTGGCATGACAGATTCCAGAAAATCCACTGGCATAACTATTTTTTGAGAAATGGTTATTTTTTTGGCATTACGAAAATAACCCCTTGTACAAGTTTCAATGAATGTGTGCTACAGAAATGGATTTAGTTGCTTTCGAAAACTTTTAAACAATCAGAAATGGTTTCTTTGACTGTTACTTTTTCAAAACGTTTATCAACGTTTTGAAAAAATAACAGTTTTGTAAAGTAACAGTTAAAAAGTAACTATTTTGTCAATAGCAAAACGTCTATCAAAGTTTTGCTATTTACAATAACTTATAAGAAGTTCTGTTTTATGGGCTTCCGTTTCAAAAAATTCTTCGATACGATCTCCGCAAATTAGACGTTCTGAATTCCTAAATTCTAATTATCATGTATCTCGGCAGACAAAGTTATTAAATCCATAACAGGAATGTTTAATGCAGGAAATACACCGGTTACTACATTATAAATTGCTTGAATATTTTCGTGACAGCAACAAATGGAGATATTCTGATGAGTAATTTTCTATTGTTTTATGAAACTAGGCTTTAAAGCTGAAAAGGAATCTCCAATTTTTTAATTTAGGAAAGCTTCTTTAAACAAAAAACGTATTCACTGTAAAAAAAAATAAAAATAATGCCTGTTTTCCGGTAGGAATCGGAAAAATAGTTGCCCTTATCGTACTGGGATAATTTCCAACCCAGCTCGGAATAAAATCCGTAAAATCGGAATAAAATTCGTAAAATACCGTTTTACTGACTATTTCCTTATTTTTACGTATTTTATTCCGAGCTGGGTCGAAAACTATTCCGGTACGATAAGGGCAACTATTTTTCCGATTCCTACCGGAAAACTCGCAATATTTTGTTTACAGTGTTCTCTTATTAAATGTCCTCTAGAATTGATGAAATTATGTGACCCTTTTCACGCTTAACTAACGTAGATTTAGCTGAAGAATGACCTCTTCTTAAATCTTCATCGACATAAAATTCTCCAAAGCTGTGGAGTTATATTTTTTCCGTTACAATATCTGAGGTTAGCTAGTTCTCTACTTTTTCCTTTTCTTATTATTTCCATTTTCTTGCTGAAGCTTTTGATGGTTCTAAGACTTTTCTTCACCTTATCGTAATATATTTTGTTTTGTTTATTTCTCACAACAACATATTCAATTTCATTCTTATTTTTTCTCTACAATTTTTAGCTCTTAGCAGGATTTTTCCTGCTCTTTAAAGCAATGTTGTGTATAAGAAGCAATATTAAAATCTTTCCTTTAAAATATACTATCAGAATCCTTTCCATACTATTATTTACTAAAAGCATAGCTGCCAACTTTTACGCTTTCTTGCTACCAGTAAAATTTTACAGTAAATATTGTCTTATTTAATCTTCGAAATCTCACGATTAAACAAGGCGAAAATCTCTATTAAATTTTAGTGGTAGAAAAAAAGCGTAAAGGTTTGCAGCTATGCTAAAAGGACCTCTGTGGGCTATACAGCAGAATTTAGTAAACGAAGCTTTACAAAGCCTATAAAATATCTAATCAAAGACCATGTGCTTCAAAACAAAAGAAAGCACACAAAAATGACACGAGTTGAGTTGTTTTATTATATCTTTAATTACTCGTCATGATTATTTTATAATCTTAAGTAATACCAAAAATGAATAAAAATAAATTCACCCATTAAAAAAACACTAATAAAGATAATTTATCTTCCTTAAAATTTACAAAATAACCCTAGTTATAGCTAAAACTATTTCAAGAACTGCTCTAATAACAGAGAAATAACAACAAAATTTTAAGCATTCTGTTTTTTTTTTTTTTGTTGTAACGCAGTTTTATATCAAACTATCGACAAAAGTATTATGTGTTACTCTTGTGACACAGACTTTTGTTACTCTTGTGACAACTCCCCAGAGCCTATTCCATGCATAGCATAAACAAAATATTTAATGTAAAATATGTCTTATACCTCGAAATCAGAAAATTAGAAGTTTTGGGTAAAAATTTTAAGTAGTTTTTTTTAATTAAAACTTTTGCATGTTTTCCGTTACTCTTGTGACATTTAAGTATTAACGTTTAAATACAGCCAAAAATATATTAAAGACATTATCTAAAAGATTTTATCTATGTAGATCTTAAAGATATGATAATAGTTGTAGATTTGAACACATAGTAATTTTTATTGAATTCTAAAAAGTAAAAAAATCATACATTTCAATAAGTTGTATTTTAAGCTCAAAGGTAAAAGTAGTTTTATACTGTTAGTATCCAGCTCATTTTCAATAAATACTTGCTCTTTTGAAATTAAAACTTACAAATTCATATACTTCAACTCTTTAGCTTTAAATTGATGTATCACACTTATATTTCCGTTTAAAAATATTTTCCAGCAAAATTTTTTTCTGCCGTGGACTTTCCCATATGTGTTTATTAAAATGCTATATTTATCTGATAGAAAGCCATTTCTCTTTTTATTCTTAGTTTCTCTTTAGAAAAATTAATAATATATAAAAACTCGGATATTTTGCGCACCCCCTACATTTAGCAACAAAAAAAAAAATGGTGAAAAAAGTGTGCAAAATGCACTAGTAAATACGGTAAATCAGACCACATGCAATTGGATAAGTGGAATTTGATTTCATTAATTCAAATTATCTCATGTTCTTCATGCAAAGATTGATGAGCATAATATCAATGAGCATCTAAGCTAAAGTTTTGAACGTTTTATATATTTTTAATACACTCTAATGATTTTAGGTTTGTGTATTTGCTCTGAGAAAGTTGATAATTATTTTAGAATCATTGGTTTAGCATTGGTATGGTTTTGATAAATATTTTGCTTGGAATAATGTTAAACAGCACTCATTTCAAAAGAAAAAGTCCTTCCGGTCGAGAAAACGTAGTTTTCATATTCCATGTTTTATAAATTCAGCTTATTTTAGCCAAGCATACGAAGCTAAAATTAGTGGAATCCAGTTATAGACGATTCAATCCCGGTTTTCGTCTATACTGAATTTGAATGAGAATTTCGCCAAATTAGCCAGCTATATCCAAGTTTGTTTCATTTAAAGCGATTTATGTTTGGGTTGCTAAATTTTCCGATATTTTGAAGTGGTCACTATTTTAAAACAACATGGCGGGTGAAGCTAACCCGTAAACTTGGTCGAGACCTAGGTAATTTCTGCACGCGCGTCCTGTCACATGGAAATCAGTACTATATACAAGTGCTGTCGCATGACAAAAATCAGATTGTTTTAAAATGTCAGACACCCTAGAATTTCAAACTGCTATACCTGAGTCATTTCTTAAATTAAAGACGTAGCAAAAAAATACTCGGGAATCCTTGTATCATGGTCACTCAAGGAAAAATATTTTTTAATTTCTGATACATTTTGCGTACTTCTTTTTGATTTTTTTTATATGGGCGCTATTTTGAAACATGATGTTGGATGATGTTGGATAACGATCTCGGTTGAGACTTCGGTATGTCCTGTACACATGCTCAGTCACATCCAGTTCGGTTAATAAATATGCGCGATATCGCATGACAAAAATCAGATTGTTTTAAAATGTCATCCATCCTAGAAATTCAAACTGCTATATCTCAGTCATCTTTTAAGATAGAGACAAAACAAGAAATCATCCGAAATCCTTGTATCATGGTCAAAAACTTAAAAAAAAAAAAAAAAAAAAAAAAAAAAAAAAAAAAAAAAAAATTCTTTTCAGTTTCTTTTGTTTTCGTACCTCTTTTTGAAGTTTAAAATTAAAAATCTGATTTAAATAGCCACCATTGTGAAACTAACGTAGTTGAAAAGAGTTTATGAATTGGGTTTGTCTATCTGTCTGTCCGGGCTCTAACTCGCGTAATTATACACGAATTGCCATGTAATGGATATACGTTATTGAGGTTTACCATAGTATGTTTGGTATTGAAAATGAAGAGGGTACTATTCATAGTTCATTTACAGGGTCACTCAAAATATTTCGCTACATTACGGTCTATGGGGAAAAAAATAATTTTCTGTGTATTTTAATAGTGTTACAATATTTTAAACATTATTAAATTTATGTACGTTTATGATGTGCACTAGAAGATGGTTACTATAAAATATGTTATGTGTAGCACTTACAGTACGGTATTGGAACTCAAAAGTATTCCGTCACATTACCGTCTACGGGGGAAAATAATTTGCTGTGCAATTTAATAGTGTTACAATATTTTTAAACATAATAAAAATTATGTACATTATTGAGATGCACTAGAAGATGGTTTCTATAGAATATATTATGTGTAGCACTTACAGTATGCGTAAGGGAAATCAAAAGCTTTCCGTTATATTACGGTCTATAATGAAAAATCGTTTGTGGCGTATTTAAATGATGTTACTCTGTTACAAACAGAATGAAATTAATATGAATTTATGTGGTGCACTAATACATGTTTTTCTAGAATATGGTATGCAAACCATTAATAGTCATTTAAAGATTCACACAAAAGTTTCCGGTTATATATTGGTCTACGGGGGAAAATGTTCGCAGCGTATTTCAATTATGTTGCATTATTTGAAACATGATGAAATTGATATACATTACTGAGATTTACTACAAGATGCTTTAAGTAGAATATGATGTGCATTGCATATTTACAGGGATACAAAAAATATTTCGGATACAATACTGTATACGACGTGTTGTCTGTTAGGGATGATTGTTGAAAGTTCTTTTGCAGTAATAGTATGCGTTTTTAACTGATTTCTTTCATACTACATGATGTGCATAAATTCTATAGACCATATACGGGCTACACAAAAGTATTAGCAAACATTACTGAGAATAGCTTGAATTGCTTATAGGTGTTTTTTAATTTGAGTTATCCATTTTGAAGCTCAACTACATTTAGTAAACTAAGAGATGTTTGTAGCATATAAATAAAATCATATACAGGGCTATGCAAAGAACTGGATACATGTCCGTCTATGGATAGTAATTCCTTGAAAAGTGATTTCGGTAGTTTTAAGCATGTTTTTGCCTGAATTAAAGTTTAGCTTAATATGTAGCGAGTATAGAAATCTGTGCGTAATATACAGGGCTGTACAAAGGAATTCAAGTGCGTTTCCATCTATTGGGAGAAGTTGCTGAAGGTGAATTTCCAACTGTGTAATGCATTTTCTTACTAAACTAAATTTTAGCATACTCTGTAGAATCTGTACAAATATATGCATCATATACAGAGCCGCACAAAAGAATTGGAGTACCTTTCCGGTTATGGGTGATAATTGTTGAAATCTGTTTTTAAAATGCGTTATACGTTTTCTAAAATAATTACTTAGTATCTTCTTTACGTTATTAAACAGTTTTACCATATTCTGGAAGTGTTGGAAGTTGGAAAGTTTTTCCTAATCTATGCTTGACGTATGATTTTTCTTTTTCGTTTACTTTTTGTAATGAAAGCTACCCAAAAAATTTTAGAAGATGATTCTTATTGAATTCGTGAGGAAACGAATATTCTTGGTATAATGCTTGTAATAAAAAACACACGCTTCAAATGCTTTTTTTGTCTTTCATAAAAAACTTATAAACTTCTGTAGAATTCTTTTTTTTTCTTTTTTGCAAATAAATGATTGATTTGGATTGAAATGTTGTATAAAATTGGATTGCTTTTCCCAATCAATCAGAGCATTCAGCTTCTTTTTATTTTATTTTCTAAACCCACATCCAATGATTTTTTTTTTTTTTTTAATCAGCGAAATAAGGCGCTTCCTTCTCAAAGTTAAAAAAAAAATTCTAAATGAAATAACATTAAATATAGAGGTTTCCGACGAGTTGGCTTTTTAAAAATTATTATTTGAATGGTGTATTTTGGATGAGGAAAATGAATTAAAAAAAAAAAATCCATATCAAAACATTTAGAAAAGAATATGTTTGCCTTTTTTATGAGTAAATAGTCACGCAAAAATGTCTTAATATATATATATATATATATCATTATATACGGCATTCAAAAGTATTTATGCACTTAGAAAATATCAAAGTACTATATTTTGAATATATTTAGAACAAATCACTCAACGCAACATTACAAACAGTTACAAACTAGTATTCTGGTACAGTACAAATTGAAATAAGATAAAATTCCCAATCAAATGGCTATTTCCGTTTACTTTCCTGCGACAATGTAGCGATTAAATTGTACGTATGATATAATGTAAAGTAGGGCTGCACAGCCTCTGGCCCGTGGCCAAAAGTGGCCCGCTATGGGTTAAGTTGTGGCCCGCGAACTTCGTCAATTTAAAACTGAAAAAAAAATTGTAATTTTTGTCCATAGGTCGCAGGAAGAAAATGTGAATTTCGTTAATTTGTCGCGGAAAAAAAATTGTAAATTTCGTCAGTCAGTTAAAAATCGCGAATTTCGTTAATCGGCCGGACGATAGCATAGATATTAACATAGGAAATTCCCAAGTTGCGAATTTCCTCGGTCGTAAGTTGAAAAATACCTCGAATTTCGTCGATCGGGCATGAAAAAGTGGCGAATTTCGTTGATCAGGCACGGAAAAATCGCGAATTTTGTTGGTCAGGTATGGAAAATCACGATTTTTGTTGATCAGGTACGGAAAAATCGAGATTTTTGTCAATTAAGCACGGAAAACCGCGAGTTTAGTCGAATAGGCACAAAAAATTGTGAGTTTCAGCAATCGGGCACATAAATATCGCGAGTTTCTTCAATCAGGAACAGAAAAATTGACGGAACGGAAAATCGAGAGTCTTTTAAATTCGACTCGGAAAAATCGCAAATTTCGTTGATAGGACACAGAAAAATCACGAATATCGTTGATCGGGAAAAGAAAAATCATAAATTTTGCGGATGATTGCGAATTTCGTTGATAGGCTGTGGAAAAATTGAGCGTTTCGTCAGTTTATCGTGAGAAAAAATCGCGAATTTTGTCAATTTGCCGCCGGAAAAATGCAAATTTCATCAGTCAGTTACCAATCTCGAATTTCTTTGATCGGGTGCGGAGAATCGCGAATTTCAGTGATCGGCTGCAGAAAAATCCCGAGTTTAGTCAATTTATAGCAAGAAAAATTTGTTAAAAAAACAGTGACATTCGTCAAAATTTCACGAAAATTGCCTGAATAGCTCATGGAAAACAAGTACAAATTTTCTCTCTCAATCACAAAAAATATCGTAAAATAGAAATCGATTGGTCTCATGAAAAAGACACAAATTTCGTTTATCGTACGGAAAAAAACACTCGAGTTATATCAATGTATATCATCAAAAAATGACGAGTTTCATCAATTGGTCGTTGGAAAAAATTGCAAATGTTGTCAATCGGCCGCGGATAATATCGCAAAATTTGGCAATCACTCGCAACAAAAATCGAGAATTTTGTCAATCGCTCATGGAAAAATACTGCAAATTTTGTAGATCGTTCGCAGTAAGAAATCGCGATTTTCATCGATCGGAAGAGGAGAAAAATCGGAGAATTTCTTTCTCTATTGCGGGGAAAATATCTCGAATTAAAAAAAAATTATTGAGCAAACAAAGCGCGAATTTCGTCAATTTATCGCAGATTTCATCCAATGTGTTTTGTTTGAAAAGACTGCAAATTTTGAAAATCGGCAATGGAAAATTACAGCGAAATCTGTCAATTTATCGTTGATAAAAAAAAATCCCGACTGTCGTTAATTAGTCGCAATTGATTAACAAAAAGAAGAAAAAAAGAATTTTGTTACGGGGGGAAGGGAGTTGAGTGTAGAAAGCAGCCCCCCCCCCCCCCTACACTCACACACACACCTGCTTCCCCGAAACCAAATTTTATCAACGCTACGAATTTTGGCGTTTGACAACCCAGTTATTTTTGTGACTGCCTTTTTCTTGTAAAGGTTTTACACCCCTAATTTAATTTGTATTACTACCATACTTTTTGATATCCCCATTTTGTGAATGAATATGTTACGAAGTACAAATTACAATAATATATGTTTCTTCTCCTACCCCTTCCGTTCATAAAGTTCAGTTTTTTTTTTTGGCACTGGCCACTTTCATACCTAAGTTTGTTTTTTAGCACTTTTAATAAAGAAAAATTTACTCCCCGAATAAAGTCAATATAATATATTCAATCTATATACAATCAATGTAATATAGTCAATAATATATTCACCCCTTGAAAATAATCGTTGCTATATTTCAGTTAAATATACAAACGTAAACTATCGATATATCCTTGCCAACTGAATTAGGTATGTTGACTGGGTAGGGGAACCTAGAAGGATAAAACTGCGTCCCCCCTCTGAAACAATTTTTTTTTTATCTGATTATAAGCCACAAAGCCCCCCCCCCTCTACTCACCCGAAATAAAATTATCTCTGTGTTACTGATGTGGCCCTCGGCAACCCAGATATTTTGTAAGTGGCTCTTCTCTTAAAAAGGTTGTGTACCCCTAATGTAAAGCATATATAATTTTTTTGTTAAGATAACTATGGATGCGCTACTATATTTCAACGTGCAGAATGAAATTAAGTACCATTTGAATGCGATTCAAGACAAAATGAGCTCACACGTTGAAATATTGTCGTAGATTGTACAAAATAAAAAGCCTATAACTCCTTGTTCTTGATGCTTTTTTAATGTTTTTTTCAGTTTTGATGGTATTGCGTCAACTATGGGCAATTTTTTGAACAAAATTTTTGTTTAAACGAAACTTTTGATCATAAGAAGCATGTTCGTACTCCATTTACTCGATTTTTTATTGAATTTCAAAGTGCGTCAAAAACATTTTTGTCCCACCCTGTATATATTATAGATAGAAGACGTCAGGGAATTATCTTTTTTAAAAATGATCACAATACATATTTACACTTACACCATTGACATCAGTCTAAATTGACCTGATTTTTCAAAATTGAACGAAACTAACATTTATATTTTTAAAAAAATTTCATTTATTTTAAATTTTGAATATTTAAATTTTAGGCTCATAATATGAAATTACTCCGAATATTATCCTGGATCGTTGTATTTATGACGGCCAATTATCAGCACGAGGGATATGGGCCCTAACGGCGGTGGGAGTGCCCTTCGTGAGGGTCTTTCTAAGGGAACCTAACCAACACCTACTTGACATAAAGCCTTTGAGCGATTTTGTGACGTCACTCTTAGACGACCGATGATCTTTTTCCCCGATAGAACTTGTGCTTTTCTTGTACGTTGAAAAATTACTAACTGTTACTTATATTATGAATTTTTCCACTACGTGATCTTTCTTTAAAACCAATTAAGTTACATATTTATTTTTTCCATTTTCTTCCTATTTTGTAAACCAAAAAAGGTACTTTTTTTTTAAATTTATCGTTATTATTTTAAATTTAACAATATGTTTAAAGAGATTTCTAATCATATAAGTTCCAATTTTACCAAATACATATTAGTAAATAATAAGTGTTTAAAGAGAATAACAATAAAACATCAATGCATTAAAGAATTTGAATTTTTATAAATGTATTATTAATTCTAGCCCAGATGTATATCAAAAAATTGTCTTGCAAAAGTAATTTTTTTCTAAAAATATTTTTTCAACTTCGTTTATCTTTTTTTTTAATAAAATTGTTAAAAGTTCAATTTATTAATTTAATTTTTTAAGATTTGTTTGCTCATCTTTAAATATAATTCTTTATGAGGAGTAACAATTCAACCTATCTTGGAAAATAATTTGCTTAATTTTTTATGAAAATAATTCATATTTTCAGCTGTTCTTCATTTATAAAAGTGCTGTTCTTATTACTTAAAAGGACATCTATTATTTTAAGATAAATATTTTATTTTGAAAATTCCCAAATCTTCTTGTGCCTTTATTTACATAACTTTCCATATATGTTTATTTGCTTTTGATATTGTTCAATATATATGAGCTTTAAATATCTCAAATTAATATCATTCATCACGAATTTTCCTACAATCTGATCTTTTTTTTTTTTAAAGACAAGTTAAACATCCCCTTTTCATTTTCTTCTTACTTTATAAACAAAGGGCGATATTAATGCTTATATATATGTTTGTATAGCAACCTGCTTAAAGTTTTTTGTAAACGAATAAATACCAATTTTACCAAATATACATCAGCAAAATAAATAAATAAATAAAATAAATAAATATGACTATTTTGCTACAGATTTTACGTATACTAGGTAAATCAGATGATTTAATGCTTTAAGAGAAAGTTAAAATCATTAATGCATTAAAAAAGAGCAATTAAGCTAATTTGTAAATTTATTTTTAATAATAATTTTAGCCCAGATAAATCCAATAAAAAATGCCTTTCAAAAATAGCTTTTTGTCAAAATAATTTGTATTTTCACCCTTTTTTTGGGGGGGGGGGGCAAAATTGTTAAAAAGTACAATTTATTTATTCAATTTCTAAGATTTTTTGGTAATGTTTAAATAAAATTCTTTATTCATTATTTTTCAAATCTGATAAATTTAAATTTTTCTGAATATACATTAGTAAGTAGAAGGTAAATATATTGGTAGGTAGATTTTTATATTCAGAAGTTAAATAACTAATTAATGTTTAAAGAGAACAATAATGTATTAAAGTATAACTTAAAAGATTAATTAAGGCCAATTTGTAAATTTATTAATAAAAATTCTGGAGCAAATATATCTCACCCCATCCCCCCCCCCTCCCCTCTCAAGAAAAAAAACTGGTTCAAAAATAATATTTTTGTGAAAAATAATTTTTATTTTGAACATTTTTTTTCCTCTTGCAAAATTATTATAATTTCAATTTATGTAATTTTCTAAGATTGTTTATTTATGTATAAATATAATTTTCATTCGATTCTGAAAGGTAATATTTAAATCTATTATTAAAAATTTTATTTTGTTCATTTTGATTATAAGATTAGTGTTTTATCTTGATAACACTTAAAAAAAAAATTGTGTAATTTGTTTATATCACTTCCTTCAAATATTTTTAGATGCTTTTGATAATATTGAACATCAACTATCTAAAATATCTAAGATATTGCTATGGTTATTACTCTTAATTCTATAGACAATCATTTTTTATAACCCGAAATTAAAATATTAAATTTTCATTAAATTTGAGTTTTAATAATACTATAGTACTAGAAACTGTTAATTTAAACAATAATAGTTAATTAAACATTAATAAATAATTAACATTTTAGTAATATTATGCATTATTTGAAGTCGTTTAAAATTCAGTTTGATTAAGTTTTAAAAAATGTACCTAAATGACTAAAAAACTTATCAGTATTTATTATATAATTTAAAAATATGAAAGCTATAGAGATTAATTCCTATAAATTAGCGCTAAACTCAACATAAGTTATACATATATATACACTAAAATAATAAATTTTACTTACATTCGATAAGTTTTAAAATACGTCCAGCACTAACATTTGTAAATTAAAATACCAACAAGTTAAAATTGCAGCGTTTAGTAAACTTAAAAAGTAATAAAATAAACAAATTGCAATACTAAAATATTTGCTATTTAATGTAGTTTTATTTGATGTTTAAAAAACCGCTAGATTTATTTATCTGATTATTATTATCATATTTATTCTAAAACTGATTTAAAACAACAAAAATAATATGCCAAATGAAACATCATTCACTTAATTTTCAAACCATTGTTAAAAACACAATAAATCTTTCACAATGAAGCTAAACTTTTATATTAATTTTATTTGCAATTTTATTATTATTATTATTATTATTATTTAATTTTTTTTTAAATATAGTAAAATAAATTAATTACAATAGTAAAATTAAACAACTTTAATATAGTTCAAAGTTTAATTTGATTGTTAAAAGAAAAATACAATGTCCATTAAATTTATCTATCTAACAACTAAAAAGTCCTTCCGGCCAGTGCCGGGAGGAAGAGGTAGCTTTCATATTCCTTATTTTTTAAAAGCCAGCTTATATTATTCAAACACACGGAGCTCAAATTAGTGGAACCCGATTATAGAAGATAAAATACTAATTTTTGTGAATATTGAATATGAATGAGAATTTCGCGAAATTAATCAGCGTTATCAAAGTTGGTTTTATTAAAGTGATTTATATTTTGTTGTCAAATTCGGTGATATCCCGAATTATATTAATAATTATATTAACCCGAATTATCGGTGATAGCCCGCCATTTTAAAACAACATAATGGGTGCAACAAAGATCACCAATGAACTTGGTCGAGACCTTCGTAATTCCTGTGCACATGCTCACTCATATCTAAATCGGTTGATATATACGAGTGCTGTTGCAGGCAAAAAATCAGATTTCTCAAAATGTCAAACACATTCGAAATTCAAACTGCTATATCTCGGCCCTTTTTTTAGATAAAGGCAAAGCAAAAAATGATCCGGAATCTTTGTACCAAGCTGAAACACATAAAAAAAATCTTTTTCAATTTCTAATTTTTTGCACCTCATTTTAAATTAATTTTTTTTTTAAATTTTTAAATGGCCGCCATTTTGAAACAAGATGGCGGATGCAGTTAGCAAACGAACTCGGCCGAGAGATTGCTATGTACTATGCACATGCCTTGTCACATCCTAATCGGTTCATAAATACGCGTCTTATCGTGTGACCAAAAATCAGATCGTTTCAAAATGTCAGCCATGCTTGAAATTCAAAGTGTAACAACTCAGCCATTTTTTAAGATATAGACGAAACGAAAAATGCTCCGAAATCTTTGTATCAAGGTCAAACACATAATAAAAAAATCTTTTTTTTTGTACCTCATTTTAAATTAAAATTAAAAAAAAAATAATGGCCGCCATTTTGAAACAAGATGGCGGATGATGTTGGCCAATGTGCTCGGTCGAGACATTGGTATTGGTACTATGTACACACCAAGTTATATCCAAATCCATTCATAAATACGCGTGTTATAGTGTGACAAAACTCAGATCGTTTCAAAATGTCAGCCACACTAGAATTTCAAAGTGCTATAACTTAACCGCTTTTTAAGACATAGACGAAACAAAAAATGCTCCGGAATCTTCGTATCAAGCTCAAACACATAAGAGAAAAAATCTTTTTCGATTTATAATTTTTTTTTTTTTGTACTTCATTTTAAATTTTTAAATTTTTAAAAAATTTTAAATGGCCGACATTTTGAAACAAGAGGTTGTATAAAGCTGGCCAACGAACTCGGTCAAGACATTGCTGTGTACTATGCACATGCCTTGTCACATCCAAATCGGTTCATAAAAACGCATATAATCGCGTGACAAAAATAAGATCGTTTCAAAATGTCAGCCATGCTAGAAATTCAAAGTGCTATAACTCGGCCATTTTTTAAGACATAGACAAAATTAAACATGCTCCGGAATCTTTGTATCAAGCTCAAACACATAAGGAAAAAATCTTTTTCATTTTCTAATTATTTTGTACCTCACTTTTAAATAATTTTTTTTTTTTTTTACATTTTTAAATGGCCGCCATTTTGAAACAAGATGGCGGATTAGGCTGGCCAACGAACTCGGTCGAGACATTGCTATGTACTATGCACATTCCTTGTCACATCCAAATCGGTTCATAAATACGTGTATTATCGCGTGACAAAACTCAGATCGTTTGAAAATGTCAGCCATACTAGAAATTAAGTGCTATAACTCAGCCATTTTTTAAGATATTGACGATACTAAAAATGCTCCAGAATCTTTGTATCAATCCCAAACACATAAGAAAAAATATTTTTCACTGTCTAATATTTTTGTGCCTCATTTTAAATTTTAAATTTTTAAAATTTTTTTAAATGGCCGCCATTTGAAACAAGATGACGGATGAGGCTGGTCAACGAACTCGGTCGAGACATTGCCATGTACTATGCACATTCCGTGTCACATCCAAATCGGTTCATAAACACGTGTATTATCGCGTGACAAAAATCAGATCGTTTCAAAATGTCAGCTATGCTAGAAATTCGAAGTGCTATAACTCAGCCATTTTTTAAGATATAGACGAAACTAAAAATGCCCCAGAATCTTTGTATGAAGCCCAAACACATAAGAAAAAAATATTTTTCAGTGTCTAATTTTTATGCCTCATTTTAAATTTCAAAATTTTTTAAATGGCCGCCATTTTGAAACAAGATGGCGGATGAAGCTGGCCAACGAACTCGGCCGAGACATTGGTATGTACTATGCACACACGAAATTTTATCCAAATCGGTTCATAAATACGAGAGTTACAGTATGACAAACATCATATATATATATATATATATATATACATATATATAACCATTAATTGAACATAACCTACCACCGTCAAATATTATGAATTAAAGCTGTAAGTATATAAAAAAATAATAATAATAATTTATTATAAGAATTATTATGGAAGAAAAAGAAAAAAGTGGACACCGACCAAAAAATGGAAAAGCTTATATATTGAATTACGTTGTCAAGGGCACAGAATTAAATGATATAAGCAAAATGGTTGTTTTCTGTGAGAAAAATAAGCTAAAGCTAAAAATTATTTTCCCCTGTGCCCAAACAACCATTAAAATCAAGTGAATTGATTAAAAATGAAAACAGAATAGAAACAAATAATATGAAATGGAAGAATCAATAAAACCTATTTAAATATTTATAGAATATAAAATAAAAATAATAAACACCCTACCGATTAATATTTCAGTATTTTACAAATATCCACGCGCACATGTCTACCAGAATATCATAAAGATTAAGGTGAATAAAACAGTTAAGAAATCACAGTAATTGATACCAAAGGATACAGTTAATACATTTTGAAATAAATTTTGAAATACCTTGTTAAATACATTTAATATAATATAAAATAAATAGATAGTAATTACATTATTTAAAATGCACTATTAAATTAATTAATAACTGTTTAACAATATCGTCAAAATTTAGCTAAAAAAAACCCCTAGTGTAGTAAATTATAACTGAAATGGAGCTAGAAAAATTAAAATTTAGAGCTATCTTAAAAAGAAAAATTTTGGTGCTGCCATCTAGTATTACATTTATTCAACTGTCACAAGATAAATATTTGTAAGCATTTGACCGTAAATAATTTTTTAAACAGCAAAACCAAACATATCCTTATATATAGATAATTATAAACCTAATATAAACAACACAATGTATTTTTAAAAAAAAACTATTGTTAATAAAATTTAAAAGCACACAAAATATTCTATTAGCTAACTTATTTAAACTAAACTAAGAATTTAAATAATTCTAGAACATTGATAATATATAGCATATAGCTATATGCTATAAAACAAAATAAATTCAGTAATAATTAATATAAATAATTATTAAAAATAATATAAAAATTATTTTTTAAATCAATTATATATAAGATAATTATAAAATGAACAGGAAATAAAAAACATATGGAAGTATATAGAAGGTTAAATGATACTTAAATTCCCATTACTTAAAAAGCACAAATATAGAGTGTGGATTATTTTCATACATCCATAAAAATCCAAAAAGTATGAATGTGGAACATTCAAAACATTAAACCGATAATAAATTGAAAATAGATAAATATTAAAAAGAATAGAGGAATAATAATAAAAATAATTACCCAATTTTAATACATACAGTATAACTATATTTATATTAAACATACTTATATGTATATTAATCACTATAAAAATGGCATACTATTAGTATTTAATATGATATTGTCCTTAGTAAATTAAAATTTAATAACAAATGATTGTAAATTAGATTAATCAATAATTAAGCTAATTATAATATTAATGAAATTCTCCAATTACATATAAAACATCAAATCAACATCCATATAAAATACGTATCAAAAATATAGTAATAATACAAAAGCCCCCACCTTTTTTATAATTAACCATTGCGTATTATCCAGACAACACCACCCTCCTCCGTACTCTAACATCTACCCACCCAACCATCCTATAATAATTTTTTTATTTTATTTTACAATTTTTAATTTTTTATAGATATTTTTTTATTTTATAATTTTTTTTTTGTATTTTTGTTTACGCATGTGTTAATTTGTTTTAAAAGATCATGTAAGAAAAGTACTAATTGCATATTAATGAATATATGAATTTTTTTTGAAAACCATGATTTAATACATCATAAATTAGTTTTTTAATATTATTGTTAATTAGAGGAGAAGAACATAAACATTTTATTCTATATAAATGATTAAGTATTATATTGCGAAATACAGAATGATGTAGACAAGATTTAAAATTTGTAAATGTATTAACTTTGAATTTAAATTCTTTACGTTTGTCATATAAATCTGTGATTGTTTTGTTGTCTTTTATTGTAATTTTAAGATCTAAGAAATTAATTGTATTGTTAGATAAAAGGTTTTCCGTTAATTCCAAATTAGTGGGATAATCAACTGGAAATCGAGTAATTGCAGATTGATCAGTATCAATTAATATTATGTCATCAATATAACGATATAAATGTTGATTATTATTAGTAAAATTACGTTCATAATGATATAAGTCTGAGAGTAAACTGGAAGTACATCCGCCTTGTGGTATACCGACATGCTGTAAATATAAAGTGTTATCTTGCAATTAATTATTATAGATAATGAAGTTAGTTAAAGATTTAAAATATGCAATATCTATATTAGATGGTAATTCCAGTTTTTTATAATACTTTTTAAATAATGCATTTATAATTTTATGTAAATCTAATAGGTCTATATTATTAAAAAGATCTTTGAAGTCATATGTCGTTATATTATAAACACAATGAAGATTTTTTAAAATATTGACAAGTTGATAGCTATTTTTTATACAATGTGTATTATCATTGTTTGTAGTCAGTACATATAATTGATTAAGAATTTTTAAGAGAAGTTTATTGGCTTTATTATTATATGTATTGCAACCAATAGTAACAGTCCTAAATTTAATTGGAGTTTTATGAAATTTGGGAATAAGAACTAAATATGGATAATTAAAGTTAGTAGATAAAATATTTAATAGTTTATAATATCTTCGAATTTTACGATTATTTACAATTACATTTTCATTAGTTTTTTGAAATGACTTATTAGAAGAAATACAATTTGTAAGAAGTTGGTGATAATATGATTTACATATAATAGCATAATTGTTAGGAGATTTGTCTACATATGTAATAACGTAGTTTTTTTGTAATTTAGTAATTTGTTGGAAAAAATGCTTTGTATTAATAGAAACCAAATCAGCAATATTATTTTTTAAAGCCATAGTTAATTTTTCAATTACTAATATTTTCCATTGATTAAAATATTCAATAGACTTATTATAAGAGATAGAAATTTTATAAATAAAAATATGAATATCATATGTAAACTGTTTGATAATAGATTTAACATTAAATTTAGATGGAAGTCTATATTTAGTACCATAACCCATAAGTTGTTTCAATTTAAAATCATTAACAATATCAAGATTTCCAGTGATTATATGTCCATGATCATTGTTTATGTATTTTTTTAGAGTGGGGTCATTGCAGTTACACGGAAAATTACTTGCAGCAGATGTATTTTTTGAAAATGTATTGTAGTTAAAAATCTTTCTACCAATTGTATTCGGATATTTAAAGGTTTTTGATATATGAAGATTATTGATAGGAAAAAAACAATTTTTATCATTAATTATAGAATTGATATTAATTTTATTAAATATGTGATTTGAAAAAGTAATTATCATTTGAGTATTCATGTTCTGAATTTTATGTTTTTTTTTTTTTTTTTTTTTTTTTTTTTTTGTAAATTAATATTTAAAAGATTAACCCTAGTCATAATTAGGTTGGATATATATATATATATATATATCAATTTTGAACGGAGGGTGGTTTTGGGGTCTAGGGGTCATGATCGGTGAAAATATACCAAAATTTTTCGGAATCGCTTTCCTCCGAACGGCTGCAATAGGTAGCTTTTTGTAATGAAAGCTTACCTAAAATCTATTTTTAGAATGTATTCTATAAAATAATTAACAACAAAAATGTACCAAAAGAAATATCTCTTTTAAAAACATAAATGCATTCAAAATCCAAAGCAGTAATTATGTTTTTAAAAAATATAATAATTGAAAAATAGATATTACAATGCATTCGATTTCCAAACACGTGGTAAGGTTGGTACGTGATTCACTTATATTCAGTATACCAGAAGCGCGCAAAAGTTTTTGAAGAAATTAATATAAATTAGTAAATTCATACACATATTTAAGACATATCAAGATAAAACACTTACCTTATTTTAAATGATTTACATTATCCTATTTTGGATTATCCATAGTATGATATAAAAACGCTTAAAACAAAATGGCAGACTCTTCAGCACCAGTTCAGCAATCGGTCCACTATTCGTGACGATGGAGGGCTAGGAAGAAGTCGCCTGAAGGCTTTGTACAATATCAAGTGGGTGTTGACCTAACCCGTATTTACGAAAACCAAGGTTCAAAGAAAACCACGAAAACTCTGAACGATTATGCCGACGGGCGCGATTTGGATCGAACCCAGCACCTCCCGCCTACCAGCTTCGAGAGCGGAACCTCTCGGCCACTGGTGGGGATGCATATCATCCTGAAGAAACGATAATTCCGTGTAAGTTTTTCATATTTCCTTATTACAGAACATCGCAAACGTTTAATTTAAATAGCAATCTTAAAATAAAGTAGGCTAAGATGGGTGTAAAATGGGTAAGAAAAGTATCATTTTTTAATTCTATACTTATTTTAGCATAAAAGTGATTAAAAAAAAGATTAATGTGTTTGCAATGAGATCATTCTCTTCATAATTAAAATATTTTCTAACTTTTTTTAAATTTGAAAAATTATAATCTTTTGTTTGTTTTTTATACCCATTTTATTCCAGTTATAGAGTGAAATAAGTAGTACGTGGGAGTAAAGTAGGTAGTGGTAAAAAATATTCATAACTACTCCAAACTGTATTGAAATATATTTATTTTCTTCCCAGAAAGAATTTGGGTTATATCAAGTAAGCTACATTTAATAAATTAAACGTCGAAGATTGTTATGTTAAATTTTCTGTAAGATTTTAATAATATGAGAATTTTGAACGGCACGAGTGTCGCCATGTTTTAGAAATATTTGAAAATTACAAAATGATGATTTTCTAACGAACTTCCCAGTGAAATTTTCATCTACTTTATGTAATGTCATTTATCTAATAAGCGAGCTTCGTGATATAAAATTTAATTGAGGTTCCAAATCCCGCATTTTAATCTGAAATTTGTATAGAAAAGTTCATATGTACAACTCGTTAAAAATTAATTCTTAAAAATGAGCAAAAATAATGAAAATGTGTTCATTTTTGTGTATCTTCTCAGCTTATAATAGAGTTTCAGTCTAAATTTTAAAAACATGCATGCTAATTTTTATGGGCATATTACACAAATATAAACAAAACGATACATATACAGTCACACACGGTTGGTTTGGGGCCCTATTTTGCACACTAGGGCTAAAATGACCGGGACTTCCATTTAAAATGAATAGTGAAAAGTTTCTTTTGCTGCCACGGTAATTCGGAAACTTTTCCGATTAGTTATTGTAGTGTATTAATAAGTTATTTCCAATAGGAATATTGGTTATTAGGATGCTATCCATTATGAATTAAACATTTCAGGGGGCAAATAGAATTCATACGTGTAAGAGTAACATAATACTATTGATTTTCATGTTAATCTTAATGCTGTTAATTTAGTAGATTTGTTGAGCATGGAAATGTATACTTCAGAATTGATAGTATGCAAAAGATCTATATTCTAAGTTGAAAAAACTGACTTTTACACTATAGTAACTACTCTGAAACGTTCCCGAAAGTCAGCGGCAACAAATGCAACTTTGGTTTTATTAATGTTTCTTTAAATATCGGAAATATATTCGTTTTTGGAGTTTTCTAAAAATAAAGGACGTTATTCGGAATCGTGTGTAACTGTGTGAGAGGACACTAGATTATTTTTAACACAATAATAATAATTCTGCAAATTGTGGATAAGTAATTACACTAGATTATTTTTAACACAATAATAATCTAGTGTAATTACGTATCCAGTGTTTTCTGGAGTCCCATTACCTGCGATTTATTCTGTTGAGTTGATTGAGATATGAGACCAG
Source organism: Maratus speciosus (assembly GCA_963932465.1). Classification (NCBI taxonomy): domain Eukaryota; kingdom Metazoa; phylum Arthropoda; class Arachnida; order Araneae; family Salticidae; genus Maratus; species Maratus speciosus. Next base: position 316,647,646 of record OZ010787.1, on the reverse strand, counting down.
ATGCTACAATCAATAAGGTTAGCTGGGTGAATTTGATCCACCAGATTCGTACGGGATAGCTCAGATGGTACAGCATTGGCAGCTTTAGCAAAAAGATCCCTGGTTCGAATCCTGGTCCGGACATTTTTCGCCCAGTTGGAAATTTACGTCTCATATTTCTCGTATTTAATCGATATTAAATAAAGCGAAGATTAAAACTTAGATTTATCCAAAATCTCCGAGTAAAAGAGTAAACAGCCTCTTCTTGCACGAACGGTGTATGAGAAATCTATTAAAAGCAAAAACAGGACGGTCTTTAGTAGGTGGTAGAACGCACCAACACAAATATCTTTTTTGTAGTACTGAAACCAGAATTGCAATCTAATTATTTAGTCAAAAACATAGGGTGTCCCGCACCAAGTCGAATTTCATATTTTCGTTTCTAGTTTTAACAATAATTAAAATCTTGTACCGATATGTTCGACAGACTTACTTTGCTTTCTGTGAAATGTGAAGACATAAGAAATGCTGGAAATTGCTGACCAATACTGAACTTGATACTCGATTCTAATTTAACGACTATACATATGGAAACACTCGACAAAATATAGTGTACTTTCAGTGCTTTTCATGAAGCTAGACAAAGCAAAATTTTTCTGCTAAAAACTTCGATAAAATACCCTTATTATTGTTAAAGTTCTGAATGAAGATGCGGGTTCGGTTTAGAATGAGACATCCTGTATTTTTACTAAACACGTCAATTGCTACTTAGTAAAGTATGTGGTATCTTTTGTAAAAAATGCTGCTTAGGAATAAAATGTTCTTAAGAGTGTAGTATCATATATTAATATTAATAATAATGTTAATTATAATTCAATGCATTATGGAAAATTCATAAACTTTCAATGATAAAAGTGTAAAAGTACAAACACTACATATTTTATATGCATTTCTTATGATTAGTAGCTTCATTTCAATTCGTTCTTTCAGATAAATTTATTATTTGAGACGCATATGTTTAGTGACAGTCGAATTTATGGTTATTGGAGGCTATATTTTATTTTTAAGTATAAGATTGTATTTTGTTAAAGATTTTTCTCCCCATACTTTATTAAAATAAATGTTCTTACGGATTTTTTTATTTACTTGCTTCTTGGCATAGAAATTTAACACACACAGTCAGAAGCAGAAAGATATTGTAACTTTTATGGCTCATAGTTTATAAATGTTATATATATATATATATATATATATATATATATAAACGTAGACACTTGCCAACTTTAATAATTAATGGAAAATCATATTTTAAAATGAAATTTCACTGTTAAAAAAAGCTAGTAACAAGGAAAATTTCAAAGAGCGCCCAGGAAGCCTCCAAATGACACCGCATTGGTCAACCCTGTTCTAAGATGTTGACATTCCCTTCGATTAAACACTCTCCAGTTAAAATTAATTAGAAGGTGTCACAAAATAATTAGCTTCCCTTCTCAACAACGCGAATCTTTCTGGTATATTCACAAAATCATTTTAAACTATCAATCGACAAACATTACTGTTAAATTGCCAAAAGACAATAATTTCATTTTCCTGAAAATGTGGTACATCCTGAATTGTCTTTTACCCCCAATATGACTTTTCCCGGACAGTTGTGTCCCTAAAATCAGTTTAACTCTTAAATGCATAGTGCAACTCAGGATTTATATGATCTTTTCTTGCCATTTGGCGCTTTCTATTGGTCTTTTGCTGAAGTACTATGTGTTACTTGCGTGTGATAACATGCATTTAAGGTCGTGAAGTCTGTTTTTGTTCACATTTGTTATCACGGAGAGATTATAACATCTTTTGTTGATACTCCTTGCAATATGTGATCGATTGGCGTTTTTTGTCTATCTTTATAAGGTAGTAATTATTAATTCTGCAAACTATAAAAAGCATTATAAAAATTATTATATCGCTGAATAGTTCTTATTGTGCTGTGTAAACACTTTAAAGTAAGTATATCATTTAAAATTATCATTTTTTGAACAATTTTTGTTATGTAACTCAGGAGTGAAATTATGACATTATGTCCAACAAAAACATAAATAATTTTTTTCACTACTTTTCTAGTTGATAATTAACAAAAATAGACTCAAATATAATTTTTTCTGAACAAAATAAAAAAAATCATTCAATAAAAGGTTAAAACGCCGACATTCAAACTCTTTCTGGATGATACTGTGTCTTTACAGGACATTAGGAATGGTTGTTTTGATTTCTTGTTGTTTGAATACGAATATCTGCAAATATTTCTCCGTTTAAGATTAAAAGTGGCTCTGAGCATGTGTCAAAAAGTAGCTGGTTTGGAGTTTAGTGCGGATTTAAATCTGAAACCGTGGTCGAAATATCAGTTTGTGATAAAAGATTGTTTGGCTTGATTAAAAAAGAAGATCAATTTCACTTAACATACAAATTTTTCATCAATTGTATTTTTACCTTGAGTGTTTTCTGTATAGTTCGTGTATTCCTCTAGCATATAAAGGAGAGAAAGTCCCGTTCTTCGTTTTTTTTTTCATTGAGGCATTTCTCAAGAAAATACAAATCTTTCTGGACTTTTTTCGAACTTCAGAAACAATATAAATAAGAAAATAAAAAAAAACAATCTGAATAAAAATGAAATTTAGTACTATAGAAGGAATCACGAACTTAAAATTCTCGGAGAAAGAAAAGCGTCTAAAAATAAGAACTAACTTATGTCGTAAAAACAAAATATTTTACCTTTAGAATAGACTGAAGGGAATTTGAACCTAAGATCAAAAACTTATAGATAAAAAAAGATAAATAAATAAATGAGAAACGTTCGAAGAACACTAAATTGATACTCAAACATGAAAAAAAAAGCGTATAATTTAAGAATTTTGTGTAGTATAAATAAAATACTTTATCTTTAGAAGAAATTGAGTAATTAAAAAAAACGAAAAAAAAAAAGCACATCAATGAAAAACTTATAAATGGTGCCAGATTGTATTTTATGAGGAAAGTGTACGAGGAATTTACTGTTGATAGACCTTTTTTCTACATTCAAAACACCATTTATGGCTGCATACTTAATTAATATTTTCTTAATTAAACAGAATCAAAACAGCCCACTGGGAAACGGGAAATGAAAATTTAATTAGAGCTGCTTCAGATAATATGATTTTCATTGATTTTGATTTGAGTAACTTGTTAACGAGCCAAAATACAAATTATAAACTCGTAATTTCCTTGAGAGAAAAAAAATCATATCTCCGATCCAACGTAAACGTGTTGAATGAATATTTTGCTTAAGTAGTTAAAAAAAAAAAAAAGTTTATCTTTTTAAAAGAGATAAAATTTGTACTATAAATAGATGGAATTTTTTAGAAATATTCACTTTTTAATTAACTGGCACAGTCATTAAACGACTTTTTCCCCAGACTTACGATATTTATTGACTGTAATGGGCCTTTGCACTCTAAAAATAAATAAAATACTAGAATCTTGATTTTTTTTAAATTAAATGTATAAATTGAACATAATTTTTTACACACGGCGATATCTGTTTATTTTAAAGTTATTAGAATATTCGGATGTATAAAAAGATTGAAACATTTTTGTTTAAATAGCTTCCAAATATATACGTTGGCAATGAACTCCAAAAATGTTTTTGTTAGATTTTTGGGGCTTTAAAAGGAGGAAAAAAATAATAAAATCACTGAATTATACAATTTTTTTTCAAACTTTACATTTTTATTAACGAAATATATTATCGTACGCAAATCGTGATAACACAGAGCAGTGGACATAAGTGCGATTTATGAGATGTTCTGTTGAGGTGATTCAGATATCAGATCAGATGCTGTAATCAATATCATTAGCTGGGTGAAATAGATCCGCCAGATTCGTCCGAGATAGCTCGGATGGCAGAGCATTGGCGGCTTAAGCCAAGAGATCCCTGGTTTGAATTTTGGTCCGGACATTTTTCGCCCAGTTAGAATTTTACATCTCATATGATTTATTTACCAATTAGAAGAATTGTGTTAAAATTAATCTAGTATAAGTGTGATTTATTTTATGACTTATGTAAAGTGGTTTAAGGCAAATGATGAACAAATAATTTACTTCGTATAAAAATGTAGTTATCTGCATATGAGATTGTAATGCCTGTATTTATAATTAACAGTTTATATACCAATCTCAGACATTATCTCACATTTTAAATATAATTTTACATCACCTTAATATGCACAGGTCTCTTTCTATAAAATATACATGATGTAACATTTAAAAATATATTAGACGCCAAATTTAAAAACATATTAAAAAGTTCATCTCAATAACGCTTTCGTTCCTGCTGGAACATCCTCTGTTAGTTGGTTGACTGAGAGTCTTTCGTTTCTACGAAAGTCTTTCTCTATATAAATAGTTTATTTATTTTTTAAAATAAGCAAGTTAAGTATATAGCTTTTTTTGCTGAAATTATCTTTCAGGGATAGAGAGCAGCATCAAACAATCACTGCAAAAGAAACAATGTTCTGATAAATGCGAGGTACAGTCCAGTGTTCTTCCCAATGGTTCGGTCATGGACAATAATTCTGACGATTCAAGTCATCGTTCAAGATATGGACGTGTTATAAAACCTCGAATTAATTGGAAGATTTGAGTTCCAGACCCTGAAACTCAAAGGTGGGAGGATGTCGGAACTCGGGAATTCCTCCTACATGTTACGTCATAGAAACACCTGCTCCGTTGCGGATTGCTGCGTGGGTGGAAAAAAGCGCACGCAATTTAAAGTAACTCTTGCATCATTGAATTTTCTCTCTCAACCCGGAAGTGATATCTTTAGAACTTTAATCCTTATATTATGTGGCTATTTTGTTGTTTAGATAAGACATAGCTTTGAACACTGAGTAATTTGTAAATTTTAAAGGAATATACTTACAGTTTAAACAAAAGATGAATTCTCTTCAATTAAATATAACTCTTCATACAAATTAACCAATACCTTATTTTACAGCAAAAAAGCACAACCATATCCTCGCCTTACAATAAAACAAAAAACGGAGGCGGATAGTTTTATAGATGCTGTCAGAGGATTTTTACGCAGTGGTCAACTAAGGAAGTATGCGGTGGCCCGATCTCTCACCTTTTGGATATTTAAGGATGTAAGAGAATTTCCTATCTTACCTGTTTTGTTAATGTATAAATAGATTTAGAAGCCAATTTGCTGTAAATTAGCTATGCAGCTCTGATTGAACTAGTTTGGGCAGTTGGAGTTGTCACAATACTAATTACGGTAACGCTTTTTATCCCTTTCTACATTGTAGCTCTATACTTAATATTATGTAGTAGAAATATTAAACAATTGCAGAAACATTTATATATAACTGTAAAATATATTATAATGTAGATATAAATATAGATATTTATATTACATACGTAGATATGGTATTAAATTAGGATATATACTATGTCGTAGATTAATTGAGTAATCTGGCCTTTTGGAAAAAGCCTAAGGTGTTTGCAAAGAACCAGGCTAATTGAAGAATCATCTCCCTTTTTTAAATCAGCCTGATACTTTTTTAGGCTTACTGCCAAGAGCCTATGAATTTTTAGGCTAATTGGATTAAGACAATTTTTTTCAATCAGCCAGATATTTTTAGGCTTATTTCAATGATCCTATAGAGCGATTAGCTTATTGAAATATCACCACTTATTTCTCAACCAGCTTGATTTTTTTTTTTTTTTTTTTTTTTTTTTTGCAGGCTTACTGCGATGAGGCTATGCGGTTTTAGACTAAATAGGAAAGGACATTAAGTCCAAGATAGTGAATGATTATGTAAAATTTTAGTATAAAAAATAGAAGCTAGAACTTAAAATGCTTATAAGATATGTATGAGAAAACTGTGTCTTAATGACAGATGTTATTATCTCGACTGAGAGTCTAACGTCAGTGAATGCTCTAGTTTTAATTTTAAGGGCATAGTTTTCTCAAATACTCTGTGAAGAAGTTTTTAATGTTTTCCCAGCATTACGCAGAGAAGATAGGATCCTGAATGAAAATTATTATAAAAAAATATAAGAAAGTTCTGTATCAATGAAATCTGCAGATGAGCGTATTATGAAAATTTCTTTATTAAATATTGGAATCTGCTGATGAAGATGATTTTAACGTTTTCTCAGAATTACACAGAGAAGACCAGTCGTTGAGTGAAAATTATTAAATATATATATATATATATATAAATTTCTGTATTAATGAAATCTGCTTATCTAGTTGTTATCCATAGCCTGTAATTATGCCGGGTGCAACTGGCACCGGCAGCCGATAAGTATGAAACTCATCTTGTTTTGCTTTTTTACTTGCGCTTTATGTTCTGAACCTAGGCAATTAAAATATTTTCATGTATTTCTGATCTGTTCTTCTCGTCAAATCCGTCTCTTTTTTGTTTACCTGGATTCTTAGAGTACCGGAATATTTTAAAATATAAATTAGCGATCACGTCCAAGCGAACACATCACATTGCTAATTTTTGATATATGATATTTTAAGACACTACAATTATTTTTCATTAAAACAAATTTTTAATTGCAAATTTGGCCCCTTATCTAGAAATGTCTACAATGATTCGAGAAATCAACATTTAAAAACTTCCTATAACAAACAGTTTTTTATGTATTTTTTATGCATTTAAAATGTTTGTTTTATTTTGTTTTTCAAAAAGAAAATGTTGAAAAGAACCTTTGTCCGAATAGGATGTGGTACAAAGGGCCCCTTTCACTCCCCTGCCCCCCTCCCCACTGACCGAATATTACATTAAGCCAAATTATTACCAAATCCAAAGAAGCTATTTACTGACGCATTTCTAAACTCACTTTTGCTCGGAAACGCATGACATTTGCAGGTGTTTTAATTCAAAAACTGTGTAATAGAATGTTTTCCATTTTTATTAAGCGGAAAGATACTTCAGAGAATTATGTCAAAGTTTATGTTTTGAACCGAATTTCGGGACGCAGCAGTGTGGAAAAGAGAAAACCTCTCGTCACGCGACAACAATTTCTTATAACTCGAGAAGTAATTCATTTATCTAAAAATGGAAAACACTATTCGATTCCAAATCATTTCATTAGTCAGGCCTGCTAATTATATGCCTTTACGTTTAAAGATGACTCAGAAAATGTGTCAGAAAATTTCGCGTTTTTATGCAGGGTATTTAAAAACCACCTTAAAATGTTATTCTTTTGCATTGCTAGTTCCGTCTAACAACAAAAGGAATGAAAACTAAATTTACATAATAAAATAATAAAAGGTTTCAGTTAATTTGTTTTGGTAATCTATTTTGAAGTACATAACAAACTAGCTGCCTAACAGCTTAAATAGTAAGTAAAATATATATCTGAAACTTCTAATACACCAGTACTATTTTCTTATTCGATAAAATGCCATTTATGATGTGGAAGTTCAAGCTTAACAGCCGTTATTGATGTTTTTATTAATTTCCTTTCTGAACATTTTCGCGAAAACTAAATTAGAAAAGATTTTCTGAGGAGTTATTAAACGTGAATTTTTTTCGATATATTTAGTACAGCATACAAAAATATAATGACAATGTTTGTAAATATTCGACAGTTAGCAATTGAAAAGTATTTCCTTACCTGAATACGATTTGAATGATAAATTTCGACATGATTAGAAATAAGTTTTTTCTTCCGTGTTTTATTATTGGCTTACATATATTTTGGTTATCTTCTCTGATTTTTTTATTGTTAGAAAAAATTATGTTAATAAAGAATTGCCAAAACGAAAACACTACAGACTTTTGAGTTTAATATAATGAACATTTAAGATTAAAAAAAGTTTACATATTTTTTAAATGAATTATTTAATATTAAAAAATAAGGAATATCCCGTTACCTGCTAAATAATATTTGGATGATGAATTTATAATTGAATTAGAAAAAAGTGTTTTGTACATTATTCTTGGTTTAGTCCAATTTAAAAAGAATAATGAATTGAAATCAGTATTAAATACTTTCTGACCAATTTTATGTACTGTACAATGCTGGAAAAATATTTAAGACCACTTGCTAAATTTGTTGTTTGGAATAAAATTACGAAAAGAGCTATATATCTCAAATTTAGGTACATACATATGATATAATATGTGAATTTAATTCAATTGTAAAAGTTAAAAAATATTTTTATCTACAAGTGTTAAAATCTTGTAATATTAACAAATGGAAATATGCTTAGGACCGCTAGCTTCTTTTAAATCTAGCATAATGAGATGACGTCCTGACTGTAGTATTTTATGCGAAACTTATCTGTGATGATGTTTATAGGTTAGTAGTTGCTAAATTTGATGTTTTGGGATTATGCAACTACTGCTTTGAGCATGGGTCCCGGGAAATATTTGACTGAAGATGAAAAGGATAAAATAAGGGCTTTTTCGGATGCAGGCTGACTGAAAGGCAAATTGTCCTAAAAAAGTAAATTTAAAACTGTTGTGCACAATTTTCCTTGTGATCCAATGAACTATGTTAGAAATAAAAGAAATTTACGGCTATCAAAACTCTCAGCTCGGTATAAACGGAACGTTATTAGAACAAGGCGGTTAAAGATTGTGCTTATTCTTCTACTACAAAATCTGTTCTTGAACTCTCAGTAACGTACAGAACTGTTAGAAATGTGTTAAAAGTGCCGAATGTTTAAATTATGCTAAATTCAAAACCAAGCCAAAATTACAAAAGCATCATATTGATGCAATACTAAAATCTGTATCTTCGAATGTCTTAAAATTCAACCTATGGGTCAAATTGGCTTTTACTAATGAAAAAAGTCCTTCCGGCCAGTGCCGGGAGGAAGAGGTAGCTTTCATAATCCTTATTTAAAAAAAGCCAAATTATATCATTCAAACACACGAAGCTCAATTTAGTGGAAACCGAATATAGGAGATTCAATACTAATTTTTATCAATATAATGAATGAGAATTTCGCGAAATTAGTCAGCTTTATCCAAGCTGCTTTTCTTTAAAGTAACATATATTTGGCTGCCAAATTCGGCAATTTCTTAAAGTGCCTGTCATTTTAAGACAACATGGTGGATGAGGCTAAAAAGTGAACTTGGTCGAGACCTTAGTAATTGCTGTGCACATGCTCACTCACATCGGAATCGGTTAATATATAGGAGTGCTGTCGCATGCTAAAAATCAGATTTTTCAAAATGTCACCCACAATAGAAATTGAAACTGCTATATCTGAGCCATTTTTTAAGGTAAAGACAAACAAAAAATGCTCCTGAATCCTTATATCAAGGTCAAATACTTAAGAAAGAAGCCTTTTTCAATTTCTAATTTTTATGCACCTCACTTTAAATATATATATATATTTTAATTTAATGGTCGCCATTTTGAAACAAGATGGCTGATGAATCTGGCCAGCGAACTTGGTCGAGGTGTTGATGTATACTATCCACATCTTCTTACATCGAAATAGGCGAATACGTGTGTTATCGCCGTGACAAATACAAGATCGTTTCAAAATGTTAGCCATGCTAGAAATTCAAAGTGCTATAAATCAACCATTTTTTAAGATATAAACAAAAGAACAAATTTTCAGAAACAAAAACTGCTCCGGAATCTTTGTATCAAGGCCAAACACATAAAAAAATCTTTTTCATTTTCCAATTGTTTAATACCTCATTTTGAATTTTAAATTTAATTTTTTTAATGGCAACCCTTTTGAAACAAGATGGCGAATGAAGCTGGCCAACGAACTCGGTCGAGACATTGGTATGTACTATGTACAGACCAAGTTACATCCAAATAGGTTCATAATTACGCCTGTTATCGCGTGACAAAAATCAGGTCGTTTTAAAATGTCAGCCACAAGAGAAATTCAAAATACTATTACTCAGCCATTTTTTTTAGATATAGACGAAAGAAAAACTGTTCCGGAATCTTTGTATTAAGGTCAAACACATACAAAAAAAAATCTTTTTCACTTTCCAATTTTTTGGTATCTCATTTAATTTTTTTTATTTTTTAATATTTAAATGGCCGCCATTTTGAAACAAGATGGCGGATGAAGCCGGCCAACGAACTCGGTCGAGATATTTGTATGTACTATGTACACACCAAGGTACATCCAAGTCGGTTCATAAATACGCCTGTTATTACGTGAGAAAAATCAGGACGTTTCAAAATGTCAGCCACGCTAGAAATTCAAAATGCTTTAACTCAGCCATTTCTTAAGATATAGACGAAACAAAAACTGCTCCCGAATCTTTTTATCAAGGTCAAACACATAAGAAGAAAATATTTTTTCAATTTTTAATTTTTTGGTACCACATTTCAAATTTAATTTTTTCTTAAAAAATTAAATGGCCACCATTTTTAAACAAGATGGCGGATGAAGCTGACCAACGAACCCGGTCGAGACATTGGTATGTACTATGTATAAACGAAGTTACATCCAAATCGGTTCATAAATACGCCTTTGATCGCGTGACAAAATTCAGGACGTTTCAAAATGTCAGCCACGCTAGAAATTCAAAATGCTATAACTCAGCCATTTTTTAAGATATAGACGAAACAAAAACTGCTCCGAAATCTTTGTATAAAGGTGAAATACATAAGAAAAAATATTTTTCCATTTTCAATTTTTTGGTACCACATTTCAAATTTTAAATTTAAAAAAAAATTTTAAATGGCCGCCATTTTGAAACAAAATGGCGGATGAAGCTGGCCAACGAACTCGGTCGAGAGATTGGTATGTACTATGTACACACTGAATTACATCCAAATGGGTGCATAAATACGCCTTTTATCGCGTGACAAAATTCTGGACGTTTCAAAATGTCAGCCACGCTAGAAATTCAAAATGCTATAACTCAGCCATTTTTTAAGATATAGACGAAACAAAAACTGCTCCGGAATCTTTGTATAAAGGTCAAATACATGAGTAAAAAATATTTTTCCATTTTTAATTTTTTGGTACCACATTTCCAGTTTTAAAATTTTTTTAAAATTTTAAATGGCCGCCATTTTGAAACAAAACGGCGGATGAAGCTGGCCAACGAACTTGGTCGAGACATTGGTATTGACTATGTACACACCGAATTACATCGAAATCGGTTCATAATTACGGGAGTTACAGTGTGACATAGGTCAGATATATATATATATATATATATAAATTTTGAACGGAGGGTGGTTTCGGGGTCTGGAGGTCATGATCGATGAAAATATACCAAAATTTTTTGAAATCGCTTTCCTCCGAACGGCTGCAATAGGTAGCTTTTTTGTAAAGAAAGCTACCTAAAATATTCACCCTTGATAGAACAGACGGTTTAAGATATTACTGGCACGATTTTCCAAGCTAGCCATATCTGCTTTTAAAACGTGTACAAGGTGGTGGTTCAGTCCTGATTTAAGCAGGTTTTAATACAAAAAAAAAAAAAAAAAAAAAAAAAAAAAAAAAAAAAAAAACAAGTTTTGTTTTCACCAAGACAAAAATGAACACCTTTGACTACAAAGATGTTCTTTGTAATAATTTTTTCCCCTTAAAGATGAACTCATGGATCATAATTTGGCATTGCTTCAGGATACCACTTCTATTCACAAGTCTATGTCAACTTCAGAAGTGATTATCTGCAAACAATATCAAAACTTTGGACTTTCCAACTTAAATTCCAGACATAAATCCCATAAAGCACTTGTGGAGAATCATGGTTCGTCAAGTTTATGCCAACAGAAAGCAGTTTGATTCAATTCTTGAACAGAAAGCGGCCTATTTGTAAACATAGAAATCTATACCCATTTCCATATGTAAAAACCTGACCAAAACCTCCTTAACCCCTTAACGGTCGCATTAAAATACGGTTTAAAAATTCAAAATGCTTATTGGCACCACTTTTTTAAAAATGAAATATTCACCTTATTTAATGACATGTAAAATGATATCATAATAAAGCCAATCACACTATTTTATAAAACTGGTGGGAATCAAACAATCTAAATAAAAGACACAGCCCGTGAATATCACGGGAGCGAAAATTAAGGGGTTAAAGCGTCTTTCGGAAGTTATCAGTGCTAAGAAGAAACAAACGAAATACTAAAAATTAATGTACAAATCATTTTCATGAGTAAATTAAATTTTAAATATTGCAGTCCTAAACTTTTTTCTACCAAGTTCTGTTATGTAGAAATTAGTTTATGCTTATGTTTTTTAAACATATTATTTTAATTTAAAAAGAATTGCAAATCTTGCATAACTTTACATGTATAATTTTTTGTCTTTTCATTAAAATAAGTACTTTACTTTTTTTGTTGGTGGTCCTGAACTTTTTTCCAGCACTGTATCACAGAACTAATAAAATATTAACCTTGGATTTCTCTTGGGGAACTGTCTCCCCGCGCAAAAAAGGAAACTGGTCAGATGAAAGTTTATAAAAACGAATACAACGTATCACATACTCTACAAAGCAGAGAAAGAAAGTTGGTGACCTTGAATGGTTCATAGAATATAAAGCGCATAATTGTATTAGTAAGGGGTGTCAATTGTAAATAAATCATTTTGGAGAGCATGATTAATTAAAATCTGAGTCACTGATAGAAAGCTAGCCTAATATCGTTTAACGTTAGTAAAAGTAGAAAGATAACAATATTTTTTTATTAAGATGCAATTTCTTTCCTAAATGGACAGGAGAAACTAATAGATCTATTTTGATGATCATTTCATGATTCTTAAATTGAAATAATTTTGGGTCTGTTTTACTGCAGAAAATTTCTATACCATGACATCAGTCCGAGATTATAGATCATGATACACCCGAAAGAAAAATACCCCAATTTTATGAAAGCGAGAATATTAATTCAAGTTTCTTCAAATCCAAATTATTGATATAAATGTTACTAGTTTGAATCTTCATAGTTCGAGCGAATTTTAAGTTTTAAAAACATTTCTTGTGCTTTATACTGATTCAGTCTTCTTTGACGTGTGGAAGATGTTTCCTTCTAAACAATATCATAAAAAAGCCTCTATTTATTTCTTCTATTCTATAATAAAACTATTTTTCATCTTTGAAATCATTGTAATTTTGTAATGAGGAAAATGTACTTATTGTTTCATCAGCAGTTAAGGTGAATATATGTGACTCATAATATGTACCGAGAAGCGATACATTTGTGTAATAATGAAAATATTTTTCTTTATTCAATATGTACAAATTAATTGTACATAATTTCGATGTAGTTGATTAAAAATAAGCTTTTTTAAAGCACATAAATATGTTATCAAATCAAAGAAGAAGAATTGTGTTCTGTAACTTGAGGTTACTTGAACCCAAGAAAGAGCTATTTGTGCCTAATAAAATTTTTTTAAATGAGCCCTGGCTGTACTGTGTTATAAGTTAGTGTCTGTGTTAACTGTAGAGCATTGGCAAATCACGTCTATACGCTGAACACAGCAAAGGCAGGGCTGATTTAGAACACTTTTTTTTCTTGGGTTCAAGTTATTAGGGTATTTCTGATCTCCGAACGAAAAAGAGAGACATTATGATTCGATTTCTCAATCCTTACATTGGAGAATTTGCTGACTGAACATGTCTGCGTGCGCATCAATTGAACTTTAATAGCTACTGACTTGATTTTATCCTACTTAATAGTTTTAGTGCACATGTATAATTCGATTTTAATGGAGCTAATTTTAAAGTTCTCTTTAATTATATATAATCCAGTACAGTTTTTACGAATATCGAATAATAGAGGATAAAAATTATTACATATTAGACATATTTTTAATAAGACATAATTTGATTGTTTGATGTAAAATATGAATATTATATTTTTAATTAAATTCGAGAAGAAATGTTATTTTTTTTTATATTTTTTTTTAACTTAATTGAACTACTATATATATTTTCAAATGTGTTTGTTTAAAATATATTTTACATGCGAATATTTTTTTCAATACTCTAAAAAATAAATTGTGAATAAGTTTAAACGAATGACAAAATTGATATATTATTAAATTCGAAAGCATTATTTTTCTGTGTTTGTTTTTAAATAATATAGAAATTTTAATTTATTGAATTTTCGATTTTTCATTTTAAAAATAAATTCGAACTTTGGTATTAACAGAGCCAAAAGGCACGTGCTCAAAGAATAACCGGTATTTATACCTCTTTTTCAGACTTCCGTGAAGAATTAACGGTAAAAACATGTTTTCCAGGAAAGTTTTCTAGGTTGTTCGGAAAATTATTTGTTTAAAAATGATGAATAATTTAGTATATAAAGACGAATATTTCTGACAGTGTATGTAAGAGGGTTTTTTCTTTAGAGTGTTGAAAATGGGCATACTTTAATTTGAATACTTTATATACAAATGTGTGTACTTAACCCTTAATTGCCTGATTTTTCAAAAATTATTAAAAAAATGTTTTTCGGCTTTCATTTTTTAAATAAATCATGGGAAAAATACTTTAAAAAATCATATTCTGTTTTAAGTACGGTTTACGGCTAAAAAACAGTTTGTTACTAATCGGCAATACTGGTCTTTAATTGAAAAAATAATTTTCCTTGATAAAATTCTATAATATTAAACACATAAGAATTTTAGGAACTATAATAAGAAATAAATTTTACCTGCTCACTGCAGAACGAAATAGGGTATTTCGCAAGCTTCCAAACAAAACAAAAAGAACAAGTAGCAACAATTGAAAAAATAAATCTATCTTTATTCTTACAGCACAAGTGTTTCCATCTACATGTTGAAAATCAATTTAATAATATTTTCAGAATGTATTTTATTGGTAACATTAGGCATTATAGCTTCAATATTATTCTAATAGTATTTTAGAGCCTAAATTGGGTATGTTGCCGAAAAGCAACACCCGGCATTAGGGTTAAGCTTGTAAAGTTATTCAAATATGCCAGTTCACCAATTTGGTACTAAGGATCTTTCTATTTTTTAAAAATTACAACGGATGAATATCTGGCTTCTTAAAAAAAAAGCCAAATGCTTGAGACACACACACACAAAAAAAATCCAGTTAGAAATTTAAGGTAGAAATACTATTAATTAGTAAGTATATGTATGACCGCATAACTGAAACTCCACTGGATACAATTGCAGGTTATTGGCGAAAGAAAGACAATTAGGCCATGGCACAAATTAAATTGCTTACTGAAGACTCACAAATTATTCGCGTTAAGAATGAAATATCCACCGGGGCTACGTGGTTCACGGCAAAACAAATTCATGAAAGATAAAATTCGTCATGTAAGTTATACTTGTTGAGAAAATTATATAGTAGAAAACTTGAGGAAAAAGGGAACATGGAATTATAAAATACTAGAAGCTGTACAAATTAAAGGCGATAAGTGATAACATCAGTGACTCATATAAACTACAAGTATATTGCCAGAACTCACCAGACAGACGTTTTGTCAAATATATGTAAAGAAATACTTGACAAATTGAACCTTCACTGAGAAATATCCGGTCAAACACGTTCTTTATATTCCTGAAGTCCCTGATTAATGCATCAAACATTTCTCTAGATATTGGACGAAACGTCTAAAAAAGAAATTGTTCGGTGACTTTTGGTCGTATGCACATTTTTGTGCTTATTATCATAATTATGAATCTATTATCGCGGCGCTCTAACTGGGAGTGCTGGCATCTAAAAAAAACAACAACACACCAGAGTACAAAAATTATGGTATAAAACCAAAACAGAATTCCTCTTCATTATGCTCTGTTCATTATGCTGCATTATTCTAAAAACAAATCGGACGATACACTATCAGACGATATTAAAACCAATAAAAAACAAATAAAGTACTTGGAACAAACAAATCTTATAAATAAACATGGATCATAGATAGTTGCAGCTAATGGTGAATAAGATCTCATACAGCTAATGGTGTAAAATTACTTACTGAAATAAAAAATACAAACAAAATAAATGTAATGAGAGCCTGAAATGATATACTCATTTCGGAAGGCTCAGATGATGTAACAACAACAAAAAAAATCTTTCGAAAGTGAGATAAACAAAATAATATTAAAACATGTATTGTTCATATCGGACAGTGAAACAAAACTGTTATCAGCAATAAAAGCTATGCTGAATAGCTGCAAAATAATATTATCGACGGGAAGTTGTAACTTCATGTATGATGGGAATAATTTTTCTCGAAGGAAAAATTAATAAAAAAAGTTCTAATTCTGGACGAATTTAAACCCCAAATGTATGCGAACCTTCTACAGCAATAAAAACAGAAAAGAACTGTAGAATAGGAGTCTTGGGTCATAAAAATTCGTTTCTCAGTTAAAGAAATGAATCTGTTATTTAAAAAACTACTTAAGCCACGATTTAAGATTTTTCAGAAGTCAATAAAAACTGCCCTACACATAAATGCTAAGTATTTTAAGAACTTTTCTGTGCTCACATTTTCTAAATATTTAAATATGTTTTTCGATTGTCAATTATTTCGTTTAGAGCAATTAAAATTTAAAAAAAAACTAAAAAAAAAAAATCCTTTAAATATATGTAGTTTTTGTAGACAATGGGATGTAGTGCCCTTCAATTCATAAAATAAATATATTAATCTTATTTTTATTAGGTACTTGACAAAATAGACATATATAATTTGCGTAGGCATTTTAACTTTTTAGCGCAACCGCAAATTCACACAACTAAACTTCCCGTGTGGTGTATTTTGTACACCATATATGTCTAAATTTCTTGGAAAACGAATTAATCTTTTATTAGATTAATTTTTAATTCAAAAATACTTGAATCGTCAGGTTTAAGAGGGGAATGAAGATCTTGAAATAAAAATAATAATTTTGTACTCTAAAGCATCTCCGAGCTACGCTCTACACGTGACTAGTAAGAAAGATACGAAAACAATCCCTTGATGAAGACATAGGTCCTTGAATTGAGTCTTCTTCAAAATCTAAGAGCATCAATTGCAAAAAATTTGAAGATATAAGAAAACTTCCCACATCCATTCCGGACGATAAGAAGCCATACCATGACGTCCTGGTAATTTGGCCTACAAATTCTCACCACAATGAAGATCAGTCAGTGGATGTATGATGTTGTTCGTTGTTTTAGTTTCATTCTATTTTGAAATTTTTTCCTTGTCAATCCATTTTCCAATTTTGTGTTGTAAACATAACGAAAATGGATTTTCTTTTTCATTTTAGAAGTTATATACTATTTTTACCTAGTTGAAACCTCGTAAGAAGGAAATATATCTAACAACTTTTTCAAATCTATAATTTTCTAGGTTAGATATACATTGTTTTCAACTACTGCATTATAGTTAAACACGGTTTAGAGATTTCAGTAAAAAATTATAGTTATTGAAAGTAAACTCAACAATTTATACAGTTTTATTTTAATTTCTCAAAAGCATGATTTTTGGAATTATTTCCTTCTTAAAACTGACGATTGAATTACCACGTAGTATAATATTGTAAAAAAAATCCTTAAAATAGGCATATGTGGCAATATTACAAGGCAATGCGCATTTTTAACATGTATATTTAAATTTGTAACATCCAGTGGTGAACAAAATAATAGCGTGCGTAATTAAGGGTAAAAGATTGACATTAAGTGCATAGACGCTAAATATTACGGTATACAGGTGAGAAATATTAATATTGATTCTGAATACCACAATTTGTATATAGTAATAATCGCTTGCCCTTGAACGTTGTTATAATCCCTCTTTGATTGATAAAGCTCTGATTAAATTTAATAATCCTAAACGTCCTCTTTTTGACTCAAATAATCATCCTCCTAATTTTAACTCTATCGTTCTGCAATTTTATTCTCCTCTCTGTTTGAAAATTTCCAAAATCCTTTTTCGTTCCAATTTTAAAGTTATCTTCAAACCTGTTAATAAAATTAATTTCTCTTCTCTGAAAGTTCCTATTCCTACTGAGAACCAGTGGGGCGTTTATTTTATTCCTTGCTGTTGTAATTTAGGTTATATTGGTCAAACTAAGACAGAATTAAAGTTCCGATTGAGCGAGCATCAGAGGTATATGTCAAATCAAGAAATTTCAAAATCTTCTATTGCCTCTCCCTGTTGGACTTCACGTCACTGTTTCAATTTCTGCATGGCCAGAACTATTTCTTCTCCTGTCTCTCCCACTCACTTGGATTTTCACAGAATATTTTTTATTTTTTAAAATTCGATTAACTTGTCAATGATATCTCATCTTCTCGTTTTCTCTCTTCAGCTTGGAAATTACTTTTATAATCCTTTCCTCTCTTTTCTTGCATCTTTTATTTTATTATTTTAAAAAATCTTTTATTTCTTATGTTTTTCTTGCGTTTTCTCTTTTATTTTTATTTGTAATTTACTTCTTTTATGCTATCTATTTATTAATTTATTATTATTATTTTTAATTTCCTTTAATCTTTCCTTTTCTGTTAACCTTTTCTATCATTTTAGCAACACTTTTTGGCTCTTCCGCATGTGCTCCTCTGTGATTGGTGTTTACCTTTCAGGTATCGCCACCTGTTGCATTCTTTGTAAGTTCTCCTCTCTGTCCTTGCTGTTCATTTGTGACCTTGTCCTCTTACGGATACGTGTTTACTTTGGCTGATAACGGGCTGTTGAAATTTTGATCAGAAAACACGTCCTTAGTGTTATTTTCTTCTATGGTGATTCATACAAAGTTTTAATATTTAATTAAAATAGTCCTTTTATTATATCACAAAATTAGCCAATTCAATGATGAGAAGATTACTATTCAACAACAGTGGTATTTAAAATCTATAATCCTTGGCATCTATTCATTAAGGCACATTGTCAAATTCCCCATTGTGTTCGATCACATTTTCCACTTCTTCTAATGTTGACCATTAGAATATATCTTGGTACTGTATCATTGGCTAATATATTACTTTCCAATAAATGCCAATTTTGAGTTAAGGTAAGTGCAGGTAATATGGCCACCTTAAGGATAGAAAATTTTTAGCTATAGTAGTAACTAATTTTTAAATAAAATAAAAATTGTCTAAAAGAGTAGACTCTTTATAGTAGGGTAACTCCGGGAGAGTCGCCGCATACGGGATAGATGCCGCACCCCTTGTATTTCTTGTAATTATCAATAGATAGTCGTCAAACGCACAGTAAAGGTGCGCAATGAGATTACTTTAACCAGTGTATAGCGTGAATCCCATTTCGATGTTTACTTGTAGAAGTACAATCCTTAATTTGACGTAAGTGCATGATTTCACTGTCCAAACTTTTAAACACGTTATGTTTAAATACTTTTCATACACTAATTACTAAATGCATGCATGATATCGAAGTCAAAACTAAGTGTAGCCTTTGTATAGAGTACTTTGTGTATGGTTACGACATTCCCCTTAGTGATGGCAGGTAACTGTGATGGCCGACCGCTGCACCATGCAAAATGGGATACATGCCGCACTGCTATTCCGGTATACATGCCGCAGTTTCTTTTATACGGGATGATTAAGTGTTATTAACTTTTCCTTTTCTTTTTGCACAGACTAACCATGTTAGGCATGTTATCAAGTTTACTAAAACCAAAGGAGAAAAAGGGGAAAATAAAAAGTAAAAAGGGCAAGAAAGATGCAAATCACGATGATAATAATGAAAAATGGGATTACGCGTAACGAAGACGTTCTTTGCAAACTACTCCAAAAAAGAGGATGTGTAATTAACTTCGTTGTATCATGTGTTTAAATGTAGTTACATAAAGACTGTACTTTTTCGACACTTTTTCTGTAGATTGTAGTCGAAAAAACAGGTCTCTCAGCCCGTTCGGGACCATCATATAAGCACCTTCATAAAGATCTTACAAAATTTGTTTCTGGCACCAGTAAAAAAGAAAAGTAATATTTGCTTTCTTTAATTAGAGCATTTTCACGATTATTTAAGTAAAGGTAATTTCTTTTAAAAAAAGTGGTACCATCCGAATAAAATTTTTGTAAAAGCCACCGGTCCAAAAATGGTTAACAAATAAATTATGTAAACACAATTTTACTTTTTTCTTTTCCCTTTCTAATACATTGATGTCACATTGTTGCTGAAATAATAATTAAAATTTAATGTAAAAAAAAGTCGATAATTTTAATAGTGAAAGTAGTCAACAATTATTGATTTCATTTAGTTTCATTTTGTTATTACATCGTTAATTATAGTCCAGATATGAATATTTTTTTTAATATTTTTATTTATAATTTCATTCTGTTCTTATTATAAACGCGGCATAACTACCGCACAAGTGCGGCGTCTCAGCCTGAATGTGCGGGTGATGCGCCACAGTGTAATGTTTTAGAAAAAAATTGTTAAAAAATATTAATATTTTGTTTTGAATTTTTTTGTCGCACTACACGCGTTGTATATTTAACATTAAATAGCACAGCATGATTTTTTTTTATGTCCACCATGGTACTTTATACACAAGTTCAAAAAAAGTGCGGCATAAATCCCGGAATTACCCTACTGGAAAAAAAATTAAATTTAAATTAATCAAGATTTAAACCTACAGGAAATTTTTGAAAAGTCTAGTTGATGAAGGTAATATGCCCATAGGAGAAATATAATGAAAAGATTCATATTTAACTCATGATAAACATAAATTATCATAAAACCAAATTTAATTTTTGAAACTTTACAAAAAATAATGAAAAAATAAGTAAAAAAAAATTAGGAAACAATTTTAATTAATTTTAAACAATTTTAAGCAATTTTAAATAACTTTAAGCATAATTTTGAGGAAAATTATAAGCAATTTTAAACTTCTTGGGGTAAAAATGTTTTTATTTCTTTTTTAACTTCACGTGTGTGGCAAGTAAATACTTCCATATCTTTCTTGGTGAGTCCGACGCATTCCTCGTTCACATAATTACGACACACAACGCATAATCCCATAGCCACAACGTTTTCTTTGTTGCAAATACCGCAAAATAAACTGTCTATTACTTTTCTTTGCTAGGGACTCTTTTCTGCTATTTTTCGTATACTGATATTTTTCTTTGTTTCGCTTTTGTGATGTTTGAGTGTCTCCAATGTTACTTTGAGAAGCTTTTGGAAAGAGGTATTTTTCAAAATTAAAACTCGATACTTCATTGTAGGTTTTACGACATGAGAAGTTTTTTCTGCGGTGACGTTAGTAATTCTTGAAATGGTGAGTCATGAACAGAAGCACCATTTCGGTCATTATCTTCAGAAAATGAAGAATCACAGCTAGAGTCTGAAGAAGAGCCAGGAATACTTGACGGAGGAGTATGACGACCCTGTTTCTCAGAAGATGTTCCTGGCATAGAACTTTCTTTTCCACCTTCGGCACTATTCTTTGTTGGAGGTGGGTTTTCAAAAACAGAACTTGGATCAAAAGCTACCTCGGGGATTACATTTCGGTTCAAAGGATAGATACCTGTCCATTTGAAAACCGCCTTTACGGCGGCACTTGTCATAGCTTTATCTGAAACTGGAGAAAATATTCTTCCAAATGCAGGCTTTTTAATGTTGTCATGGTTGGTTTGTTCCAAAAACAAAGGAACTTCTGGCCCAAAATCCCTCAAACTGCCCAAAACAGGATTTATCCAAAGGCTGCAACTCATGGATTGTATTAGAATGTAAACAAAGGAGAAGAATGTCATATTTTTCAGCATCATCACAATTGGGTGATCAAGATGGGACTTGACCCCCATCAAAGATGAGAAGGCAGCGTCCTTGTGGTTTAAATTTTGAAAAGTGACTGATCCATTTAAAAAATGTCTGTGCTATCATGCTCACTTTTGGTGTCATTTCACATGCAGAACATACAGGCAAATTGTCTAACCAGTCTGGTTTCATTCTTTTATCTTTACACAAAATCATAAGGGTAATAATAGTCCCAATTGCACTTCTCCGAGCCACAATTGTTGCACTTTCACCATGCTCTTTAGCAACCAAATGCCCTCATTTTGGGCTCTTTTGAGCATAAACAGATCTTTATACAAACTGAAACGACACACTTTTTCGTCCATATTAAATATTCGTTCTGGGGATTCCATGAGATTCTTGTCAATTATAATCTATCGTAATTTACTATAAAGAAATGATTAATAATATATTGATTGAGCTTTGCTGCTCTGACAGAATTCATTGCTTGACTATTACTCCTGGAAAAATTTGGATTTCTTGATAAATATGCTTTCAACCAATACCGACCGGCTGTGCCTTTTCTAAATGAAAAATTGGGTGTTTCATTTTCACTTCAAAATTACAAAGCGCAGAGTTTAATGATTTTTTACGTAACAGGATAATCGACATTAGCAAGCCTAAAAATTGTTATGGGGAGAGCTTTTCCTTTGATTGATGTGAGAACTGGTTTTCTACCAATAGTGATTTATAAACATTATTATTAACAATATAACGACAAACAGTTCGTCTAGGAATTCTGTAACTTTTTAAAGCAGCATTTTTCGACAATTTACATTCTTTTATTGCTCTGAAACACCCAGCTAGGCTTTCCAGGCTCCGAAGGCCTCTTTTCTTTTCGGGATGCATAGTCTAAAACATAAATGAGAGAGAATTTTCGAGAACGAAGTTTATCTTAACTTCATTCAATTTTGCGTTCAACCTAATTTATTTTAACATTATTATATTTTATTTCTATTGTGTTTACTTGGTATGTACAGTCCTCAGCAAAAGTTTAGACACTGGTGATTTTTAACCTTTAAATAAAAAATACGAACACTTGGGTTACACAAATGGCTGTATTTATTTTTTAATACATTTTAAACGTTTTAGGATAAAAATAACGGTTTTAATATAAGATTTTACTTAATTTAGCTAAAAAAAGTATAATTTGCATATCGCAAAAGTTTCGACACTTTTGTGATTTTTAGGCAACTGTTCACGGAAAAACGCAAATTTCAAACTTATGACGTCACATGCATGAAGTATTTAAGTGCAACTCTCTATAGTATCGGGTAGTGAAGATGCCGCGAGCTAGAAATTTTCACTCAGATGAAGTAATTAAAGCATGGAAGCTGAAATCGAAAGGGAAGACTGTTGCAGAAATTTCAGCTACTTTGAATCGTCCAAAGAAGTCTGTCTGTTAAGTACTGTCTAAGGGTGACTCTTTCAAAGCAAAACATAAATCTAGACGACCTCGTGTGGCCAGAAAACGAGATTATAGAAGGATCCATAAACTGGTATCTAGACAAATGATGACTGCTAATCGCATTAAAAGTGAGTCAGAGCTTTCTGTGTCAACGGATACTTTCGTAGATGAATTATAGAAAGATGTACATTAGTTTACATGAAAATGATAAAACAACCAGCCTTGAAATCTCACAACAAATTGACCCCTTTCCGTCGCGGAGTAATTCTGTTTATAAAACTGATGTAATAATGAACTGAAATCAGAATTTATAAACGAATTTATTAGAAAGTTCGAACTTGCTTATTTTCACGTACATTATAAAAGGAAAATTTTAATTAATTCTTCTTGGTGCCGTCTGTCAGTGTTGGAATTAAAATTAGGTGTCCTTTTAAAGGACACCACGCTCGAAAGAGTTAATGATTTGGGCCTCACTTTGTTTTAATTCTCAAGTATATCTGGAGTTTCTCATGGTCGCCAAGCAGCGTAAGACTACATACATACATTGGAAATCAATTTACAGGCATTTGGTGAACTTTTAGCACTCCCAAAGTATGTATTTGAGCAAGATAATGCATGTATTCATGTTGCATACAAATCAAAAAATTAGTTTAACGCTCAAAATATTACTGTTCTCGACTGGCCCGCGTGTAGCCGTGATCTGAACCCAATCGAAAACTTTTGTGGCACTATATCTCATACGATTTATGCAATTTTTTGACAATACTCCTCATAATGAACTTTGATCTGCTGTTGAACTTGTTTGGTACGAAATAGACCCCAAAGTGATGCAGGATTTAGTTTTTTCGATGGGAACTCACATTGTTGCATTAATAGCAGACAATGTAGGTGCAGTTCGATTTTAATTTATGGATATTTTTCTGTTAACAGACAAATTGTCTATACCTTTGCTACAATGTTAAATTTGTTTTTTTGTTATTATATATTATGTAATGTGTATAAATTAAAATTTATTGTTTGTGTATGAAAGATAAGTCACCAGTAATATATGACTGTTGGGTTACAACAATTCGTTACATACTTCTCAGCACAGAAGCATAATTGATCATTGTCTAAATTTTTGCTGAGCACTGTAATATATATTTTTAAAAGCTTATTGATTTGTTATTTAATGCCAGTGGGGTAATAAAATAAATAAATATAAAAATTAGAGAAATTTATTTATATGAATGTAATATGGCGATACGTGTAGATAATATGGCCATATGTGCAGATAATATGCCCAATGGACATATTGCCAACAATAATGACTTTTTAAAAAGTGTTCGTAATTCTGTCTGAACACTGAGATATTGAAATGAATTGATACAGTTCAAATGGCCTTTAAGCCAGCTAAAATATTATATATAACAGTAAATACAAATACTTTGTTTAAATAAGAAAAGTAACAAACTTAACAGAGAAAAAATTATAATATGCCAACGCAACTAACAACAAATCAACAATGACTGTCCCCCTGTGTACGTGATTAAGGATTGCGGGTAACACGGCACTAAACTATGTTCTTCGGACATCCAGCGACTAGATTCAACAGCTATCTTTTGGGTTTCACTGAAATTAATAACATTACTGCGGGTTGGTCACATTACCTGCACTGGTAATATTTGCATCAGTTACATTAAAATAGAAAATAAATCTATGTAATTTTCCTCTACACGTGGGGACCTACCTTCAAGGATACGTTTTCAATTGAAAATAAAGCTTTTGAAAAATTGGATTGATGTAGTTTAAAAATAGCTGATTCAAATCATTTGAAAAGAATTGGCAGCAGGTCTCAGTTTTTCAAAATACCAATTAAAATCATTTCAAAGAAATTAGCAGCAGGTCTAAAAATTGACGAATGTAAGCATGACACATTGTGTGATAGATGTGTTAGGTCAAAGATAACTAATGCACTGTACGCAAAATTTGCTAAACATAGGACAACCAGGTACTCGACTTTATACATAGTGATATTTCTGGCCTATATAGATAAAGGCATTTGAAAACTAGTCGGATATACCAATCCCAAAACTTTATTCTATCTCATGCATGTTAATACTTGAAAATTAGCTATGACACTGCCAAAATTAAACGGCAATCTATGCCCATCATGGGGATTCTATAGATATGAAATTCCGGGCATTAGTTCTTGAGATATGGCTATCTACGAAATCGTGTAAATACAGCAAAATTCAGTCTAGCAGCACCACCTATTGGGTGCTTTACACCCAAACCTATGTTAAACAAAACTACCAAGCAACCACTTACGTCAAAGTCTAACTGAATCTGAAGTTTGGGGGAAAATCCGTGCATTAGTTTTTGAGATAGAGTTATTGCGAAAATCATGAAAATGCCAGCATAGCAGCGCCCCCTATTAGACGATTAACACCAAAACCTAATCAGCAACAACTTGTGTTAACATCTAACTAAATCTGAAGTTAGATGAAAATTCGTGCATTAGTTTTTGAGATAGAGCTATTGCAGAATCGTGCAGAATGCAGCACAGCAGCTCCACCTGTTGAGAGATTTACACCAACACGTAATCCGCATCAAGTCATATCAAGGACTAACTAAATCTGAAGTTTGATGAAAATCCGTGCATTAGTTCTTGAGATAAAACCATTGCGGAAATCGTACAAAATGTAGCGTAGCAGCGCCACCTCTTGAGCGATTTGCACCAACACCTAATCAGCATCAAGTCATATCAAGGACTAACTGAATCTGAAGTTTCATGAAAATCCGTGCATTAGTTCTTGAGATAGAGCCATTTCGGAAATCATAAAAAATGCAGCATAGCAGCGCCACCTGTTGAGCGATTTTCGCCAAAAACTAATCAGCATCAATTTGTATCAGGGACTAACTGAATAGGAATTTTTATTAAATTCCGTGCATTAGTTCTTGAGATAGAGTGCCCACAAAATTTGTGTCACACACAGACACACAGACAGACGGACAGACAGACAGACTCACAGGCAGACATTTTGTAAAAACATGTTTTTCGGGTTCTCTGACCTCTAAAACGTGTAAATCCGTCGAAAACCGGAATTCGAAAATTTTCATGAATCCAATACTTTCTTCTTGTAAAGATAGAAGAAAGTAAAAAAAAAAGACTTTTTCATACTTACAGATGTATAGGTAGATTTACTATAATCTACTTATTGCGTAATAAAAAAAAATCGTAAATAAAATAAAAGACGTTTTGAAGAAAACGTGAAATCCTACGATCAGACATTAGTGGCGAATACACAAACAAAGAAATTGAAAATTACTTAAAAGAAATGGGCTTTCAACATCAATTAACAGTACCACACTGTCCTTCTCAAAACGGTGTTCAGAGCGTAAAAACTCCACATTGATAAAAATGACACGTAGTATCGCTGCCAGACGCCAATTTCTTTCTCGGGGGAAACCATTAATACTGCTACATACTTACAAAATGAACCCCCTATCAAATCAAATTAAATCCTTAAGTTATTTGTAATATGTATAAGATAATATTTGTACAACAAGCAGCACACTAGGGTTCAATTTACGTCAAATATTCTTTTTTATAAGATATAAAACAGTCAGTAAAAATATTTGGCACAAAACATTCTGTTCTTAAAAAGCAGGCATAATGATATGTTTATTTTAAGTTGTAGAATGAAATAAAAAAAATTAAAGTTAGTTAACAGGACTTTCTTAAAGAAATTGAAAATTAAAACCCAGAACGATAAATTTAATTTTCGTAATTTCATAATGCAAGTGTGATAATTACAGAATGATTTTTTTTTGAGAATTTTATTATTAGTATGGTCAAAAATTGCTTTAACAACTTATTAGTACTAATGTAACAGGTTTGTATCTTATAACTTCATGAATGTTTATTTTAGCAGGCTTAAGATTAAAGCTTAAATAACCATTTTCAAATTAATTTACGCTGTAAAGGGTAACTTCCAGAGGAAAGTATTTCTGTAAAGCATATTTTTTTTATTTCCTACTTTTAATAATCTATTAGTATAAATGTTACAGCTTTGCTTCTTGTTAAACTCTTTAGCTTATGTGTAGAAAATTTTGATTTGGGGGATATAAAATCCATTTAAAGCTACAAATCAGTCTTAAATCAGCATTGTGATTACAAATGACAGCTTTACGTAATTTAAAAAAATGTATAAAACATTTCAAAATATTTTAGATATTGCAGTTGAATGTTAGAACTAATTTAAAATTTAAAATTCAAAATTTTTATCTAATTCTTTGAATTAAATTCAGCTTAATTGCAATTTCAATAACAGAGGTGAAACCACACTTTATTACGGTAGGATAAATATGTAGTTGAACCTGAATGAGATTAATATACACTATATGTCCAAAAGTTACCGGACGCTTTCGATTTTAGATGTTTTGTCGAATAAATAGAGAAATACTTGACAAGTTCTTATGGAACTTCAGGGATGTAAAAAACATCATTGACCCCATATTTTTCAGCGAATGTTTACTCACAAGCGCAAGACCAGCAACAAACTGAATAAATCAACAAGTTGCTTTTTTCGGTTGGGGGTAAATTAAATTTTCGTGATTTAACTGGGGAAAGAAAGCAATAGAAAAAATTCAATTGACATTTTTTTTTTTTTTTGAGAATGTAAATACAAAAATGAAAACGTATGAAGCATCTCAAAAATGTATAAAAACTGTAACTATTTTATTTTTAGAAAGATGCATTTGAAATACATTATTATATAGTTTTTTTATGACTTAATTTTAAGAAGTATCGAAACACTCTGTCTGTCATATATATGGCAATCTATAGATAGATATTTAAATTTTTAACACAAAAATAATAATATATATTTCTGGCCGTTTTTGGACATTCCAAATTCCTCCATCCCCTTAACATAATTCAGTGAATAATTGCTTACAATTAATAACAATAATAATAATAATAATAACTAAAATAAGTTTTAGTAATTTCTGTTTATTATGATTCTCCTGAATTCTAAATGTATATTTTATTTTAAAGTTAAAAAATATGTAGCCTGGATTCTGTTAATCCGGGTACATTGGATAGATAGAGGACCTGATTTTGGGCCATAGATGGTACAAAATAAGCGTTCTTCTCTTGATAATAACTAACTAAAATACGAAAGTTTTAACCAAAATATATCGATGAAAAATCCGAATCTAAATAAAATTAAAATATTCTCAAAAATTCTTTTCAGCACAATAAAATATTGAAACAAAATTGAAAACAGAAGAGAGGAAAATATGTATTTTCGCGTCATTACATTTTAAAACATATTTCGAATACGAGAAAATTGCGAAGAAAGCATTTTGAAGTTTACCTCTGCAGAAAGTTGTCTTATAAGATAAAAAAATAAAATCAACAACATTTTCTAAGAATTCGTTTCAAGCTTCTTACAAAAAGAAAAATATTTATAACAATGCCCCACAAGTCTCAAATTTAAGGGGTTGAGACTTTTTATAACTGAGATAAATTTTTAAGCTTATTACATTTATTTTCTAAAGCGTACAATTTGGAATAAAATATAATTTATAGAAATAATAATGTTTTTAGAGCAATATAATAATAATAATAATAATATGCAAAATTTCTCGTAATATGTGTAATTTAGTTTTCATTTCTTGAACATTTTAGAGGAATTTTTTTTTTCATATTTCAGTAATATTTCAGAAGAAAATTATTTTTTCTCTCTGTAGTACCATTGAAACTGGTGAACAATGGTGATACGTATATGACTTCGATATTAAATACTTACCATTTTTGATTAATTTTACAGTATATTTTTAGTTTTTTATTATGAGTGCTATAATAGTAGGTTTTTTAATATTTTCCCGTGGAAAGACATATGTGTATATATATAGAAATTCGATTGTTTGGCTTCTTGAACACAAAAATGTGAACATATCCAACCCATTTACATTATTTTAACGTAAGTTTTAACTTTAAATAATAAACATCCAAGTGTATCTCAGTAACATTTTCGCTGAAAATTATTTTCTACACCAATGCAATTCTGCTTTAACTACTGAAAATAAAGGCGACTTATCTTGATTTAAATGTCATTTGAACATTAAACACTTATCATTTACGATTAGAGAATAATATATTATGGAATAATCATGACGAAGTGATAATAATATTTGACAAGTTGCTTCATCTACGTCAACGCTTAGTTAAGACCTTGCTCTGACACGATAATATGACACGTCTAACGTAACTATATAGGCCACATTTGAATTCACAGATATGATGACATGCGTAAGATTAACATCGAGTTACTGATTTATTTTAATTATATTAAATGAAATTTAGCAAAATGTTTAATTTAATTTTCGCGAATGTAGAAATGTAATCAGTTATGGAAAATAATGATGTGGAAAACATAAATATTATATGCTACTTCATTTAATACTAACTGAAACAAAATATAAATCTATGAATATTAGTCGTATTAATGACGATTGAAATTTTTTAATTCAAATAAAATTAATGATACTATAAAAACACATTAAGACAAGGCTAATTTCTCAATATATTTATTAAATAAGATTTCATTTTTTAAGTATGAAAAAAAGTATAAGCTATATCAAATGCAGATTCATGATCAATAAATCTAATAAAAGCATGTAGTTTTGAAATGAAATTTAAATTCTCTAAAGTTATTCCAAGAAACTGCATAGTAGATTAAATAAATTATTCATTAAAAATTACGATAAATCTGAAACTTTACCACATGAGATATAATATGAATTTCAGATTTCATTTATTAAATTAAAATCTAGAGTGTTAATGTCAACTTAATAAACGTTTAGAACATAAAACAGTTTTATTAACAAAACATACAAAAATAAAAGATAGCGCAAGATTTAATAAAATTACGAATTTTAGAAAATACTTTAACCCTTTATGCCCCAAATTTTGAATCAAGAAACTGCTCCATATTAATAATTGTCTTCCTTAATGTTTGAAGAATCTTAGAAATAATAATATGAAATTTAGATAAGATTTTCATTAAAAGGTATTTAATAAATCCATAACTGTAGCTCATTTTTAAAAATATTTACAATAATAATTAGATTAATTAAAAATTACTATTAAAATCATAAAAATTACTATAAATCTGAAACTTTACCACATCAGATATAATATGAATTTCAGATTTCGTTTATTAAATTAAAATCTAGAATGTTAATGTCAACTTAATCAACGTTTAGAACATAAAATATTATTAACTAAACATACAAAAATAAAAGATAGCGCAAGATTTAATAAAATTGCGAATTTTACAAAATACTTTAACCCTTTATGCCGCAAATTTTAAATCAAGAAACCGCTCCAGTTAATAATTACCTTCCTTAATGTTTGAAGTACGTTAGAAATAATAATATAAAATTTAGTTAAGATTTTCATTAAAAGGCTGTTATAGCTCATTTTGTAAAATATTTATAATAATAATTAAATTAATTAACCAAAAAATGCTGTTATGGAAATCGCGCAATTCTTATAAAAACAATATAAATAAATGTATTGTGATCCTACCTGCAAATGAAAAGGATTTTTTAGTTGTAAGTTTTTCATATAATTTTTTTAATAAGAGAAAATCTACACAGCAAATGGTTCAGAAAATAACATTTAAACAAATATGCCTAATTTCGACTGTTATGCTGTGCTTTCTAAATGTAATCTAGCAAAGTATTTTGTATGAAAAGTAAAATGTACTTTTATTAATAGACGGATGAAATAATTTTTTTTATAAAGTTTTCTCTAATGGTACACTTAAGCGCCGTCGGAGCCATAAAAGTTTAAATACTTGTAATAGGAGAAAAAAAACATCTTAGGATACTGAAAAGTGCTAGGATTTTTTTTTTGTTGCAAATTTTTCATATAATTTTTTTTTAATAAGAGAAAAGCTACACAGCAAATTGTTCAGAAAATAATATAAAAAAAAAGTATATATGCCTAGCATCTACTGCTATGCTGTGCTTTCTAAATGTAATTGAGCGCAGTATTTTGCAGGAAAAGTAAAGTCTACTTTCATTAATAGACGGATTAAATAAATTTTATATCAATTTTCCTCTAATAGTATATTTAAGTGCCGTTGGAGTATAAAGGGTTAATTGCATATAATAGAAGAAAACAAATCTTGGGATATTGCAACAGAGCTTCTTCTATAGATACGATTTATTGTCTTATTATATTTTATATTATTTGATATTTCCACAAAAAGTTTTATTTAAAAAAAAAGTCGGTATGTTAACAACAAAATCTACATAAAACGGCGTGATAAAATATTTATGAAGTAGAAAATGAAAAAGTTTTGTTTTAGACAGACTTCGAATAAGAAATATATCAGATATATTATTTGTACTACTGCTTTATTTTTGAAATGATTTTTTCTTAAACTTCGCCATTTCAATAACAACTTTCAATGGAAATAATGATTAATAATATTAAAAAATTTTTAACACCAGGTATTCTGGAAAATATGAAATTTCAAGTCAATTAAGATTTCAAATTTCTCCAATAGCTTTTATAAGAAATGTTTTAAGTTCAAAATTGTTGTACATGTAATGTGCACCTTTAAAATGTTATACAAAAAATGTGAAAAATATGTTCATAAATATCATGTTATAAATTTGTAAAACATTGTTAAAAAATAAAATTATAGTTATTAACTTATAAATAATCTGAAGTCTATGATTAATTAGTGTATTTACATTTTATACTTTGAAAAATAATCTTCATTTAATATCAAGCTGTTTCTGCGAAATAGTTTTCTTTAACCTTTAACTAATGTTACCGGTCTCTCAGACCGCGGCTTTTTTCAATTTGTATAGTTTAACTTGAAATTTTCAGTTTAACTACAAACACTACCGAAATTTTGTTTCGTTTGGAACTTTAGTACTATCACCAGATACTTTTGAATAGGTGAATTTTATTTATAACACTTCTGTACAAAAAGTTTAGTACAAAAACACCATCCTATTAGTTAATTGTGCCTTTTATACATCTTTTGATGGAGCGGCCTCACAGACCACTTCACACTAGTTATGTGACAATTTCTGTGACATCAGTTAAAGGTTAATATGAGTTTGATAATTATTTCTTAGCATGTAGCATGCACTTTTTATAGTTTACACTGCAACATGTTTCCCCTTTATTTAAATGAGCTGTACAATCTATGTGAACATTGGGTGAAAAGATAAATGCATTCTGTGCCATAAGTAAGATACGAAGAGGGAGAGAGGGGAAAATTATTGAAAGGACTTGATAGACGTTGGGTACAAAATTATCCATTTTTAAACAATAACTCTTTAGTTTAACTTACACACTGTTAAAAGTTAAAAAAGGGACATTATATTGACTAGGTTTATACTCATGGATCGTGAAATCCCATGTTAACCCATGAGAAAATTTAAACACTATATTATTCATTATTTTATGTATTTATAAGATATTTGGGTTTCACTATCTGAAAATTAACATTAGATATTGATGTGATGCGTTTAAAAAAGTTATTTTCCTAAATTTTAAGTTTTATAAAAAACATAATAAACTTTGAAATTTTCACTTGATCAAAATTTATCTTTTTACAAATACTTCAAATTTAAAGACACATTGTTTAAAATGCAGTATACGGGCATTGGACGTCTACAATTTTCTGATGGTGAAAATAACTATAATAAATAATCCTGTGTTTAAAATTCCTTATATGTTAACATGGAATTTCACGATCGGAGATGATTATTGAAGCATCCGTAATGATGATTCGCAGATTCTACTTTAAACCTGCAATTTGAAATTATTAACATTTTAAATAAAACTGTAGTAATTCCACTATGTGGACTTTAACAAACTTTGACTAACAATATTAATCATTGTATATACCTATACTAATGCGTGCATGTTTTAAAGTACAATTTCAGAACATATAGTAAGCATTGTTTTTCCTTTTCTTATGGGATTGTAAAAGAAAAAAGGGGGGATTTTGATGGGATAGTCTTTTTTGTATTGGATGGTTTTCCTGAATGGTCTCATGAAAGTTTTATTCATTAGTTTCTTAAACAGCACATCAAAGAGAAAAACAGTCTTCTGCTGAAAAGTAAAGGAACAATCTTTAAAAATAATATGCAGATCGAATAAAAAAATCTTCAATGTACGTTTCTTGCCTTTTCTTCCACTGGAAATTCATGTAATTTAAATTATTTTATAATAAGTATATGAAAAGCAAAACGTAGCAAACAGGATACTTGAATTTATTTATGAGTCTAAAGTTATAAACTAAACGAAGAAAAACACTTATTATATGTAAATCAGGATGAATTTTTCTGCTTCATGCATGTGATGTACCGTCTGATCTGATGACAATTTATTTGAGCGACCTAACAAAGGAAAGTATTTTAAATAAGTGCACAGTTTAATGAGTTGCCTTTGGTTTTTAAGCTATTTTACATACAATAAGATCGTGAATACATATACGTAAGTGTGCACGTTTAAGTAAAAAAAAATAAAGATAACTAATAGGCTGCAAATATGGGATGTCTCAAAAACATTGAAACGCGCTTTGGAATTTTTAGACGTATATAGACGTATATGCAGTTGGAGACATATATGCAATATACATTGCAAAAGTGTTCAAAATAAGGTAGGAAATAAAATTATGCTGATGATTATAGTCTTTCCACTAATTTTCAAAAAGTTACTAAATTCACTTCATTTTCCCTGTAAATTTTGCAGTTAGAGTATACAAAGAACCATAATATTTTTCAATAACTGCCTTCCCTCCCTTTTTGGCAGAAGTTATAGAAGGGAATACATCGGAAACGTTCGAAAATATTTTACTGCATATTTATATTCTTTATAATGTATTACTAACTTAAAAATGATAACATGCTGAGCTTATTTCATTATTTGCATTTAAAAATACTACAACAAATATGTTTTTCAGTTATTGGCACTATTATAGGTTGATTAACATGTCCGAATACTTTTAATATAACTTTAAACATTATGCAAAGTACTGTACTTTTAATGAACTGATACAGAATCTAATCATCTTGACAGTTTTATTTCAACTCTCCGTTTCACTTAGTTGAGACAACACTAAAATGAGTCTATTAAATACTTTTACAAATCCTGTTTAAGCGCTAAAACTGTGATTAAATCGATACGTAAATGGAATTAAGTACCACTACCAAGATATTTGTTTATAATAGAAACTTTTTGTTTATTGTTTTCAACTAATACCACCATGCGGTGTTATTTGAGTTTAGAATTTTATCTCTCAAATAATCATGTTTCGAGTCTTAATACTACTTTACAAGAAAAAAACCCCTCTAGAAATACGTTTTTCATCTAATATGGTTGCTGTATAAAAGCAATGTGGTCGTAGATTTCTCTGAACTGTAATGAACATCGGAAGACTGATCCATGTTTAACACTAGATTTAACACTATTTCTACCGGTGTCAAAGGACATGTTTTAAACTTTTTTATTTATGGTTATTTTATTTGTAATTTTTAGATTAAAACAATCACAAATCATTTTTAATACACAGAAGACTTGTTTTAATACTTACTAGCTTTAAAAATTGAAGCAAAATAAACATAAATCAAAACTTTGAAAGGAGTCATTTGATACCGGTAGAAATTGTGCTAAGGGAATTTGATTACATTAAGTTGCATATTTTTCACAATAACTGTCTTTCATTTTAAACAGATACACGAAATCAGTGAGCCTATTTAAAAATGGGCTAGGTATATATGTATGTGCATCATAATATCTTGAAATTCATATTGCTGGAAAAATAAGTTATATTTTCAGATGATTTCAAGCATAAAATTGAAAAACCGTCTAACTGACGGCCTCCGTAATTTTAGTATTAAACTCGCCAACTCCCATCTTGGAAGTCTGCAAGAGAAGGTTTCAATGTATTTATATGTGTTTGTACTTAACTAAAAGCTTTATTTATTTTTTAAATGTTTAAAGCTTTATTTCATGACTTTTTTTTCTATTTTAGAAAAATAAAAAAGTTTGCTATCTGAATTGCGTAAAAACAAAAAATAGTTTTATTTTTTTTTCAACTTTTGAATTTTATCGTTCATATCATAAAAATGCGTACAGTTTAGAATGAGAAGCAATATGATTGATATGATACAGAGTTTAATAAAAGACAAAAAAAAATAACTATAACCATTTTAGCTATAAAACCCCAAAAATATTTACCTGACAACATTTTACCTACCGTCTTTGAATATTTATAAATAATAATAATAATAAAAATCTTTAACGCCTGATTTACACTTTTATGTTTTTGTAAAACAAAATCTACAATAATTAGCATAATTGTGCCATTAGCTCGATTGTATTGATGTCATTCAATACACCTAATTGATCCAGATGCGGAAAAAGGCTTACATTGTGCAATGCACGGCATATAGGCAAATATTTGACATTTATTGGCATGTATATATGATACAAAATACAGCAACTTATTAAATGTAAGATAGACATGTCCTTAAAAGTTATATGATATGTGAAATTTCATAGTTATGATTGGATGGATGTAAAGTGATCTGAGATGCAAAAACATGTGGGTCATACATACAGTATAAACACATTAATTAATTTACCATCACGTTACATTATTCCAAAAAACCTACGATGTAAGAGTTAAACAAACCTTTAAAAATGTGGTATAAAGGTGTATATGTGGGATATCCATTAAGTGGCGCGACCCATGATGAGCTTTAGAAATCTAATTAATAAAAATTAAAATACTTTTTTTATTAAGAGAAAAGGTTGTTGTTTATATAAAGTCGTAGTAAAAAAAAAAAAAGTTATTAAGAGCCAAATTTTTTAGATGCTTAATTTCGTATCAAAAATACTATATGAAAAAAGAATTAGCAGAAATTTTTTTCAAAATTCTACATTATAGAATATATATAATGAGACCCTTAACTCTTCTTCTATACCAGAGGCGTCAAACATTGACTTACGGGGTAACGCTTTCTTTTAAAAGTACCCTTCGACTTATTTAATCGCAAATTTTCAGCAAATGAATCAAGCGAAGATTACTATTAAAAGTAGTGGTATCCCGATTGTTTGAAACGCTTGCTCTAAATGTTATTCTAAAATATAAAATTTATCTTGTCGTAAAAAATATAAGCATCTGATAACCATCAAATTTCATTTGTCTTCTAAAAATGAAAACTCAATTTATATTTTAGATCAATGATGGGTACTTATTCTAAAAAACGAAAACTCTTCCTCATTTTCTTTTGCATAAAATAAGTTTTTTTTTCTGTAAAATGATAATAAAATAATAATAAACCTTAAAAATAAAATAATTATATTTTTATCTTTTTACGTCTTGTTTTATTTTTAAGAAATAATTTTATATGTATATATAATGCTAATACATGAATTTATTCATTTATATATATAATTCTAGTGTCTTGTCTTTATTAATAATTTTTTGTACTGATACTGCGCTGTATAATATCTATTTATCTACAGATAAATATATACATCCAAGATTTGTAATCAAAGTTTTGAAGCATGTTGAAAACAGGAAAAATTTAGAAGTTCCCTAACTTCAAGGGAATTTCTTACAGCAAAACATACCCCTCCAAAAAATATTAGTTTTATATATATTTTTTGAGTCCAGTCAAATACTGTTCAGTCTTAAAACTAATTTTTTTTTTTTTTTTTCAAATAGATGCACTATTTTCTAAACGCTACTGAGACGTGAAATGTAAGTAACTAATCATTGAAAATTAGAAAAATAAATAAAATTTAAAGGAATTTAATAACGATAACATGTTGTTGCTGAAAAATTGTGTGCGTTTTTATCTTTTATTTTCCATATAAAACATAAAATAAAACGCATTTCCACTTCAATTATTCCTGTGAAACGTCTGCTAGATGACATTAAATACGATAATTTAATTTTTCTGATGTTAATTTAAGTTTTATAAAATATTTAAGTTAATAGAAACTTAAAGAACATTTGTTTATAGAAAGGTTTCAACTAATCAAGAGAAAATATGTAATTGAAAGATGAGCGACGCTTGCTAATGATTATTTTCTTCTATACACACATATACCCCACGGATAATTAAATAAGCGCGGGAAGAGTAAATAATGGGTACCTACCACTTTCCTGGACGGTAGCGCGCCTCTTCGCCGAACAATGCCGACTGTTTTAAGAAGTCTATCGTCCAACTAGCTGAGATACCAAGGCGCACGCGCCGTTCACCCTTCCATCACATCTTTGGGAGGGTGAGTCCACTCCTATATGGGACGTAGGAGACCCACTGGGGGGGGGGAAGGGGTCTGTAAGGTAACAGATGTTCAAAATCTTAATTCTTCAGATTTCTCGATGTCTGGCAAAAGTAAAATATGAACAGAAACTTTTCAAAAATGCTTTATATTTTTTATGAATTTTCTGACATTTTTTTTCTTTTTGCAAAAATAAAATTTATGCAATCTTAAGATTTTGAAACATGGGGAATCGATTTGGCTTTGTGGTTGTCAGTCCTGTAAAGAATGGCCAGAAAAATCTCCAACTCCTCTTTCCTCCCACGACGCGCGGACAGACATCTCCCATTAACTTTAGAAAGGAAACTTTTTAAAGTTGTTTTCTCGGCGAAATAGTTGTCAGAGGGAAAGTGCTTGCTGAGAGACCGCACACTTTCCGGAAAAGTAATTTAACATTAAACTGGGCTTAGAGGCAACTGAAAGTAACAGAGTGAAATTTTTCGAAAAGATATTGACTTAATGATGATTAGTTTTGACTGTGGTGACAGCCGTTAAAATAATAATCTTTACAACGCGCTTGCTTTTATGAATATATGCTCATTTTCATGTTTTTGAAAATGAATCTAATTGTTTGTTTGTTTGTATTTATGACGGCCAATTATCTGCACGAGGGATATAGGCCCAGAGGGGGAGTGCCCATCGTGGGGGTCTTTCTAAGGGAACCTAACCCGTATTAACGCTTGGAAATCTAAGGTTCGAAGAAAACCACGAAAACTCCGAACGATTAGGCCGACGGGCGCGATTGGGATCGAACCCAGCACCTCCCGTCTACCAGCTTCGAGAGCAGAACCTCTCAGCCACTGGTGAAAATAAATCTAAATTCTAAATAATATATAAACATAAATTCTACACTATTATTTTCTATAAATTCTAGATTAGATTAATTTTTTTTCATCAATACAAGTTTGAAACCGTGCCAAATAATTATGTGTAATAGTATTATATAGTGAAATAGTGTGTTATTCCTAAGAAAAGAAACATAAGCGTGTG
Organism: Maratus speciosus; assembly: GCA_963932465.1. Lineage (NCBI taxonomy): Eukaryota > Metazoa > Arthropoda > Arachnida > Araneae > Salticidae > Maratus > Maratus speciosus. The sequence goes on along the minus strand of OZ010787.1, from coordinate 316,609,190 downwards.
TTTGTAAGAAATAAGTATAAATATGCCTTATAAAACATTAAACTGATTAAGAAGCTGCGTCCTAAAAGACGCGATTTTCGACTACATTGGACATTTCGTTTTATAAAAGAATCTCTTTATTGAAACGTCTTTTGTTTGTTTTTACACCAATAAGGAATAGAAATACAGCATTTTCGATATATATATATATCATAGCAAACGCGGTAGCGTTAAGCTATAATATGATTAAGAAATAGAAAATGCAAACGACTTTCTTAAATTTCTGGCGAACCAGTTGACATACGACAATGATTTTTCTTTTGAAAGATAGAACTCGACGAGACGAATAAACTGATAGCATTTAAAAAATTACTGTAGCTTTCAGTAGTTTTTTATTTAATCTTAAACGAAAAAATGAAGACACAAAATTCAACAAAGTGTAGCTAACGTTCCAGTGGATGGATTAAATTCGTTTTTGTTTTATTTTGATCCTCTTGTTAAAACTTAAAACAGGTTTTTTTTTCATCTTTGTATGTTTGACGGTCGCTGAGAAAATCGAAATTGTCTTTTATAATGTCCCCATAAAATTATAGAAATCTCTCCTTTTCATTTTCTAATTTTCTAATTCAATAACTTATTTCGTGTTGCCACTCCCTAAAAAGCAGTACAATAATTTAAAAAAAAAAAGAATAACACGTGTACTTTTGTTTTTATAAGTCAATAAAAATTGAAATTCAACTGACAGATTTTTGTATTTTTGAAATCGACGCAACCTAAGCATAATTTTCCTAATGCATAATTTTCCTAAATATATATATAAACTTTCTTGATTAGCATTTTGAACTGGAGTAATATACACAATGGAGCACAAACGAGTTGATAGGAAAAAGAAAAACAGGGTAAATCCCAAGCTTCTGTTCAGGAGCTAAATGTAAGGTTTTTTTTAATTATCATCATAACATCCTGACTTACACAAGCGATAGTTATGCAGTAATATAAATACTTCACATACTAAGCATACCTTAAAAAATACTATTCCATCTATTTTTAATAAGGAAATGATGTCATATACACACCAGAGTACATAACTGACGCGATAATGGCGTTATTTTGCCTGATACGGTAACTGAGCTATTGTTGTTTATTTATCAATTATTTTTTTATTTACTTTTATTTTATTTTTTAAAATTATATAAATTGTTTTGTTCTATAGTTATTAATTAAACTTTTCATTATTTATTGTTATTTCCTTTTTAAAATAATAGAAAGTAATTTAAAAATATATCTGTAACTGCTATTCGAAAACGCGGCTTTCATTAAATTGGCGTCAGAAAAAAACCCCGCGCCAAACCCGTTGTGTATATGACATCTGTGCCATAAATAATTAGGGTTTCATTTAACTTTAGGTACTTTTGCTTGAGATATTGTCGAAAATGTACAGCAAAAATATACGGTACTACTTGATTATACCGTCGACCAATTTCGCCAAACTATTCGCCAAATGATACAAACTGACATAATTTTTATTTTAAATAACGGAAGAATAAATACATAAGTAAAACATTAATAAAAATACTAATAAAAACTTGGGCACAGATGTCATATACGCTCCATATTGGCGCGATTTTTTCCGACGCCAATTTGGCGAAAACCTCGTTAATATATCATCTGTATCCGGGTTACCATATCAAATAAAATAACAACACTTTGGCGCCAGTTAAGTACCCGGTGCGTATATGACATTGGCGGCGTCAAAAAAATCGCGCCAATATGGGGCATGTCATGGGGTATATGACATCTGTGCCAAAACTTGAATTAAAAATCACTTGATGACGTAACAAACACGTGTATCGTGTTTAATGTCAAGTGAATGTAACATTTACTATGAACCATTATTGTCATTTAATCTTATAGTTTGGCGATAATTTTTTGGTCGACAGAATAATCAAGTTGTACCAAGTATGGTACAGATGTCATATACGCACCACGGTCGAGCGATATTTTTTCTGACGCCAATTTGGCGAAAACCTCGTTTTCGAATACCAGTTACATATATATTTTAAAAAAGGGATTAACAATAAATTTATAAATGTTTAATTAATAACAATAGAACAAAACAATTTATATAATTTTAAAAAAGAAAATGAAAGTAAATAAACAATTTATTAATAAATAAACAACAACATTCGGGTTACCATATCAAGCAAAATAACAAAACTTTGGCGCCAGTTAAGTACTCCGATGCGTATATGACATTGGCGTCAGAAAAAAATCGCATCAACGTGATGTTCATATGACATCTGTGGCGGTTCAAGTACACTTCGGAACGTTACTTTGAAATCGGTGAGTTTCATCGCCAAAATCGCCAAGATGCTTAATGATCATCGCCATTGAATATATAAATAATGCCATATTTGCAAACTTATAGGTCAAAATATAAGTGGAACCTCGGTTTACGACCACCTCTGTTTACGACCAGTTCGGTTATGTCCAACTTCGATGATCAAAATTTGACTCGGTTGGCGTGCGATATCTCGGTTCACGACCAAGGCTGCCGAATAGTTAAGTTGGCAACTCTCACATAACTGTTGTTATTAGTCAAGTTTGGAGTAAGGTGTGCATATCAGAGTGCTTTGTGTACCTTTATTACTGCAAAAAAATTAACTTTTTGTTTTACTTTTACTCAGGTTTGCGCTAATATTAGCTCTCATTATGGCTTCTAACAATGAAAAAGTGCTTAGTGATAGCAGTAGTAAGAAGCTTAAGCGAATTACTGTTCAATAAAAGGAATTGTAGCAAAACATGAGAACGATGTTAGTATGATCGGTCCAGCTAAACAATACGACGTGGCCTAAACCTTCAATTTCCACGATAATCTATATATATATATATATATATTACGCTATCGTATGTGTCACAGAAATCGCGATTATTTTTTAATTTTTTAATGGCAACGCTCGAATGAAACGCATCTCATTGTTTATAGAACAGCATTTAATGCATCTCTATACCAATAAAGGGGTTGCCGGGGGCTCTGCGGCTGAGTGGTCAAAGCATCAGTCAGCTAATCGCTTGTGCGTAAGAGTTTGTGGGTTCGATTCCCGCTGGTTTCATTGCACACACACTTTGTGTGGAACTCCCAGGGTGTATTTCTCTTGTGTTGTAATATTTCCTTGTGCTATCTTGTCTCCGACTTATAAGCGGGCTCTATGTCAAGCACACAAGTCGTATGTTTGTTATTCAGTTAAATAAATAAATAAATGGGGGTTGCCATAGGCTGGAACCTGTTCTGTCGCCAAATACCGCCAAGTTTGTCGCCAACTTGGAGATATATCGCCAAATACCTATAGACTTCCACTGTAAACCAATAGTGTTTACTTGTTTAGAGAGAATCAACAAATTGAGATATTTTAATGCAACGAAAACTATTATCAGTTTAAGGAATTATATTAATCATATTTAAGGGAGCCCAAGTAAATTAAATTATGAATAAAAATAACGTGAATTGGATTAAAAAACTTTTAACCTGTTAAAACAGCGTGTATCACTTGGTTAAATAGTGCATCATTGTGCGAAATAAGATATAAGTATTGGGAATATTTAAAAGCAACTCAGGTTTATTTATATTCAATATATAATTATCAAAAAATTTAAATGACTAGTATTAAAAAATGCTCTGACGAGCACCAAAAAAGGCTAATATGTTTTTTAGTATGAAAAAGGGTTTGACAAGTGCTTCTAATTGAGCATGAAAAAGCACAAGGGGTACCTTCTTGGCTGCAGCTCACTGTCAATTCCAACTTTGAAAAAATCATATTTGCGCTTTTTCCATTTAAAAAAAAAATCAGCCACAGTTACGATAAAAATGTGTAGTGTAAAGACACAGCCAGTAAAGACGCAGCCTGATTAAATATGAATGTAAGGCGACATAGTACCAAAAATCTTAGTTCCTGCAGTGTATTACACTCATGCAGTGCCACAAAGCATGCCCGCAGTGTAGAACCGTACAGAAAACTGATTTGTAGTGCAGTGCAGACTGTTGCAGCAGTCTGCACAGGAACAATTCCACATGTGCACGCATAACAATATAATGCATTCATTGATTGTTGAAATTATATCCAAGTGGCTGTGGCTGTAAGATGTACTATGCAGAACAACAGTGCATATGTAAATTATAAACGAACATTAGACGCATACACCTTTAATACGGAAGTACAAAAGCACAATGTGTGTGTGCAATGATGGTTCAAAAGCATAATAGGAATGTAAAGTGTAGTATAGTTTGTAGAGAAATAATAGTACACAGTGCACTGTACAAAGTTGCATTGCAGACGCATGTGCAATATAATAGTGGAACAGTGCAGTTAACATGTAAAGCACGACGGAAAGTTTTACTAAAGTACTGCGAATGTATTTTGTATGGAAAAAGCGCAAATATGATTTTTTCAAAGTTGGCATTGACAGTGAGCTGCAGCCAAGAAGGTACCCCTTGTGCTTTTTCATGCTCAATTAGAAGCACTTGTCAAACCCTTTTTCATACTAAAAAACATATTAGCCTTTTTTGGTGCTCGTCAGAGCATTTTTTAATACTAGTATATATATATATATATATATAATAAAGATGAAATCACAAATATATCAACAAATTGGTAAAATTCTAAAGATGAAGAAGATATGAACATAGGAAAACAGTATGTAAAATAAGAAACTATGAATAACCACAGAATCATCAGAGGAGCTTGCAGGTTTAATTCACAGTGAAGATGCATTTTTTCATCCAATTTTGTCGGCATTAAGTCTAAAATGACAAAATTTAGCTCCTAATAGCGCATCATAAAACAAAATAAATGATAGATAAAAAATAGATTTAAAGAAAGATAGGCCTCGCACAAGATATTAAAAATTGAAAAATGATTAGAGCACAAAACCTCAAATATAGACAAGAATCCAAAACTTCAGAAAGTTGACCTACAATATTATAACATGAGAGGATGCAATCGCATTTAAGACTATTAAAACATGTGGACAGCAGTTAGTCACTGAAAACCAAAACATTGCTGCCATCTGGTGTGAAAAAAGAAAACTATATTGTAACTAAATTTTTAACAAAAATGATGAGTGCTGCCATCTCTATACCCATAGAAAAGAGTGATATTAATTGAAGAAATCAAGAAATGACTTAAATTAACATTTATTTAATGTGGAATGTAAAAATAGGAATAAACTTAATAAGTACTGAGTAAATATAAAAAATTAAATAAATAAATAAATAAAAGGGTACTGATTAAATTAACCATTTTAAAACAAATAATATATATATATATATATATATATATTGTCGGCTCTGTTTTTACAATAATTGCACACTTTAAGTGCATCTTTCTAAAGATTTTGTTTTTCGAAAAAATAAACTTCATTATCACGATATCCGAAATGATAGTGGAGATAGTTTAATTGAACTTTCATAGAATATTTTAAATGATATTGTAAAATTGAACTAACAAATTTGATGTGAGATGTATTATATTTTGTTATGAATGTTTTTGTAAGAAATGTCGAAAATGTTAAAAAGAAAAAAGTATTAGGCAATACAATCAACTTTATAATTTTATTTTCTAAATCTAAAATTTCCTTTCAATTTAGACTATTTTAAATATTACTATAGTATACACGATATGTAGTTGCGTATATTATCAGCAAAATTTTATCAAAATGTCCTTGAAATCGCTCTAGTTTTTAAAGAGGTATGATGTTGATAATTAAGTTTTCTGTAAATTTTCATGTTTTCAATTAGTATTTTACCTAAAACCCTGAAAAGAAAAAATGTATTTTTTTTAAGTGGTACTGAAAATATTTAGCAACCTTAAACATTTTTATTCTTATTTTAAATGATTTCTCACATTTCGGTTTAATATACAGGGTGTTTCCGAAAAGATGACACGCGCTTTATTTTTTTTATTTGTTGCAGAGAAGTAGGCAATGTCAATTTCAAAAGTGTTCAAAATAAGGTAAGAAATAAGATTATGTTAATGAAATAGTCCTCCAATTTTCAGAAAGTTACACTCTTTAAATTCTTATACGATCCCCTCGCATACAAAATTGATCAATTAGAAAAAAAAAATATTTTGCTCTAACGAAATCATTACAATAAACTGTGCACCCATATTTTAAAATTTAACTGAATTTAATAAAGAGAAAAATCCTGACTTCTAACACTTTTTCGTACTATTCAAAAGACTGTATCACTAAAAATAAGGACCATTCACAAATTGATGATGTCGTTCTTTAGATTAAAAATGCTCCTATCAAAAGTGAAATTGCAATGCCTTGAAGGAAAGGGCGTAACAACATGCAAATACCACAGGACTGGTAGTGGTGAGAGAAATTTGCAAATGATGATATTTGTGTGCAGTTTGGGTCACGTAGTACCCAGTTTATGGCTGTAAAAGCCAATAGCCGTATCGTCTCATATATGCCATAAACAACATATTGCAGCAGCGGAACGATTGAAGAAGCGTAGGAAATGCCTTATTAGACAAGTCAAATGCTGAATACCAGAAGTTAACGGGTAGAGAAGGAAATTGGATACTGGATATGGGCGACCTCGGTTTGTCGATGCCCGTAATCAATATGCGTGATTGACACAACGTGAGTACATTCAAGCGAAGTATGTGACGATGAAAATAGTATCATCTTTGAACATGTCGAAGAGTCACTGGATCGCATAAGGGCCCAACAGAGCTTACAGGCCGGTAGATTCGCCGAATGGCTTATAGAGACCACCCACCCCCCTTCGATATATCACGTGATCGAAGTCGCCTACCGCCATGAAAAGGTGCATCTATATCAACCCAAACCGTCCACTAGAAATTGCATGAGGTATGGTTGCACACACGGAAACAAGCATCTGGGGTTCCGTTAAGCGTTCAACATAGGGATGCGCACCTGCCTTGGTGTCGTCGTTATCGCAACAGGACCATTGAATGGCATCGGCTATTGTTTGCAGAGGAATACCGCTTTTGTGTACGGACGAATAACGGCCGTGGACAGTTGTGGTGAGTTCCAAAACAATGACATTTGGCAGACCATATCGTCTGCCGAGCGTTATACCGCTTCTACAACAGCATAATGGTTTGGAGATGCATCATGTTCGGACATCGGACTGACCTTGGGCACAGTAACAGATTTCTCATATAAGTAGACACCAATTTAGTAACTTTTTCTTGAAGCCTACGTCTCTGCTCTCCGTCACATGATGGAGGGCTGAGATGTGCGCCAAACCAGTTTTACTCCCGGCAAAAGCTTCTCCGAAGCTCTCTCCGGAACCCTGATTTGACCGAGAATGAAATCGGAAAATTGCCAATAAAGGGATCACTGCCAAAAAAGACATCCTTTTGGCGGTGAAAGAGCGAAAACATGTTGGATTCAAAATATGGCTGAAAGAACAATGGGGTTTCGTCTCTACTCCTATCTTTCCTCTGAGGGCACAATGTAGGTAATTTGACAGCTGTGCGGTAAGTCAACACAGTTGTTTTGACTATGGTTCTGCCACCGGTATAGAGTGCCCAGTGGCGTACCTAGGACGGGTGACACCCGGGGCGGATGTAAGCGGTATCACCCCATGTCCTCCACACATACACCGTCATATTTTTTTAATCGCAATTCGTCGTTAAAATAAAAAATTTTAATTTTTTTGGAGAACTTTTAACAACTTTATATTAACAAAGTAATAATATTAGAAAAAAATAATAAAAGAACAAAGAAAAGAAATATTGTATTACATTTTTATACTCTATACTTTAGTCAGTCTATTCGGAAATATCCTTCGAAAAAACATATAAATGAAATTAAGAATTTTATAAAGCCATTAGGCGTCCCAAGAATTTTTAAACCACATTTGTTTATCCTGATTTTTTTTTTCTAAAAGCAAATTCTTTTCTAATAATAGCAAAATATTTTTTTAAGGTAAATGTTATAGCTAACATCGTTTAAAATACGTATTTATACTTTTCGTCAGTTGAAATTAACTATTCAAATAAGGTACTCCTAAATCAAAGCGCTTGCTTTGTCAAAAAGTTCTCTTCCCATTACTCCGTTCGCTAAATTGCTGAAATAACTTTTTCTGACCACGCGTGACGGGTGATTCTGAGAAAAAAAATTCTGAAATTCACAGAAAATCTTCTGAAACGTTACAGCACAGAGGAGAAGGGGGAGGGGAAATCTCTTCTCAGCACTAATTATGCATTTTTCCGCGGCCCTTTGACGAATTTCGCGTTTTCACCGCAATATTTTGCTCTTCTTTGGCAATTCTTTGACGAAATTTGCCCTTTTTTTCGATCCCTTGACGAAATTTGCGTTTTTCCGTGATTCCTTGAAGGCATTTGTGGTTTTTCGCGATTCTTTGACGAAATTTGCGTTTTTTTGCGATCATTTGATGACTCTTGCTGTTTTTTCCCGAGATTCTGTCAAGAAAGTTGCGATTTTTTCGTGATCCTTTGGATAAATTTGAGTTTCTTTCGCAATCCTTAGAAGAAACTTGCGTTTTTCCCACGAGTCTTTGACGAAATTCCCTTTTGTTTCGCGATTCTTGACGAAATTCGCGCTTTTTTGCGATCCTTTGACGAATTGCGCGTTTTTTCTCCGATCTTTTGAAGAAATTTGCTTGTTTTTCGCGATCCTTTGAAGAAATTTGCGGGTTGTTTTGCGATTCTTTGACGAAATTTGCGTTTTTTTCTCGATCCTTTGACACAATTTACGAGTTTTTTCTCGATTCTTTGACGAAATGTGTGTTTTTTTCTCGATGCGGTTGTCGATTTATTCTGCGTACAATTGACAAAATTGAGTTTTCTCGGCGACCTTTTGTCGAAATTCGCGATATTTCGGATGTCGGTATGTCGGAATTTTCAAACTGATGACTTAGTATTTTTTTTTTTAATTTCAGAACCGAATGCCTTAAATTTTCGGAACAGAATTACCACTGAGCGATTCATACGTCACAGCCGCCTTCTCCTGATGGTTGAACTAGCACTACTATTATACGAATTGTAGGAGCCTTACATTGTGAACATGAGGTCTACTAGTTTACAATCTGAAATCTTTCCTGAAATTCAATGGTGCAATCACAGACAACTATAGATTATGTTGTCTGTGGGTGTAATCGCTTTCGATAGAAAAGCAGAAAAACACAAGGCACAGGAATTGTAGCACAGGAAATGACCAAATACCATTCCTTATTTACCCTTTGCCTCCCACATAAGAAACGCAGGGGCGACTCATCACTCATCCTATAGCCCTCATAAGTCAATGATATGTAGAAGAAAATTATTTCTTTTAAAGTTTGTTTTTGCTACCCATTCGTTGGATAAGTAGGGTTTTGTTCACTAGTGCATATCTAATTAATCATCCCATTCTGTATAAATTTTCAGATTTTCCAAGAAAAAAAATTGACTCTGTTGCGTGGGAATTTTATTTTACGTGAGAATTCTTTTCCAAAATCTTATAAGTTTATATATATTTTTTGCGAATAAACATCTGGTGTCCCCCCCCCCTTAGCTACGCCACTGAGAGTGCCCATGTCAAGATGTTCTACCAGGACAATACTCTGCCACATGTCGCACGGCAACGGACGTCACACGGCGCAGCGTGGACGGAATCGCCATGCATCCCTGACTTGCATCTTCGCCCGATATCTCTTCCATAGAACATATGTGTAACATCACTGGATGTGAGTTGCACAGGACATTTCCGTATAATCATCGACACGTAACATAGACAAAACCTGTGTGCTGCAGTGAACGTGGTTTGGCAAGGAGTGCCAGAGGGGAAATTAATGACCCCATCGAAAGTATGCCTCATCGTTTAACGGTCTTCATAACCAAATTAATTACTAAATAAAAATTTTTTACATATGAGGGGCTCACAACCATAGTAGACTAAGTCCACTTTGGAAAAAAGTGAAATAGTTCATTTAGAAGGTGTGTAAAATCAGTTTTATCCGCTCCCACAGTAAACCAAGTCTGTAAACAGATGACATATATGAAAAAATATGTGAAAACAGACTTGGTTCACTGTGGGAGTGGATAAAACAGATTTTATGCACCTTCTAAATGGACTATTTCATTTTATTTTTAAATGGACTTGTTCTTCTATGGTTGTGAACCCCTTATATAACACTTTGTCTTTGTATATGTCTCCCTTTGTTCCAGTAATTTTCACATAGCTGCGCGCATTCTTTTATGATATTGCAATTTAACTTTTGATGAGTTTATGTTAACAAGTGTGAAAAAAAAGCATTAGTACTAATACATTGATAAATAAAGCACCACACTCACAGCGATCATGTGAAGATACAAATGTAGTTTTACAGGTTTGAAACATAATTTTTAAAAAAGCAATTCACAAAGCATTCATAGTGTTTTTTCTCATTGCCAATACATTTCTTAGCTTTTCTAATAATGTTTCTGTAAATATTTTGGAGTTCTTTGCCACTGATATTGATGCAAACATCGATTTTTTTTAATTAACCGTATACGTATTATTGCCCGTGTTTCCTTTTCCTTGCAATATCTCACATATTCACATTTCCAATTTACTATATCAGTCCGTTCACAATTATCAATTCTTAATTAAGCGTAAAGCATTCTATTTTGAGGATACAGATATACAGTTTATTGTGATGATCTTGTTGGAGTAAAATAAAAAAAATCTAATTGATTAACTGTGTCTAAAAGGATAATATGAAAATTTAAGTGTAATTTTTTAAAATGAAATTTAATAACAGAACTTTTTCAGTAATGTAATCTTGTTCCCTATCTTTTTTTTTAACGCAGTTGCAATTTAAATTGCTTACTAATATCCAACACATAAACAGTTAAAGTACTTAAAAAAAAATTGGTACATCCTTTGTTATAAATATATATATATATATATATCTGCAATTCAAATCCCGTCTAAAATAAATCTCATTTCACCTTAATTAGATATGAATTTTTAAGACGAACTGTTCCCAAAATATGAAAATTTAACATCAGTAGTCCTGTATATTTGTATCTTTGGAATTCTATTTTAATCAAAAATTTGTTTATTGCATTTAAACTGTTATAAAGTATTCATTCTAAAAGCATGCTGTGAATAAAATAAAATATAATTGTATAATATCAAAAACATGGCATGTATATTTTTATAAATGCTTTTAGCATTTCAGCAGTAAAATAAAGAGGTTAACAGGAAATTTTTTCTCTGGTTTTGATAAAATAGGGCATCATATTGATACCAATATGGCAAAATGTATACATTCCAATACTGGGGCAACGTTTAATAACAATGTAATGTTTCATACCAAAATATAGCGAATATAGAAAAATATTGTCCCAATATTGGATGATACTAGGGCAGTTTCGTAGCTTTTCAATTCAGGGAGTGTGCGAAAACTTCTTTTTAAAGTATTACGTTACGGGTAGTCAGATTTTTCAAACTATCGATTTCTTTTTCTTTTTTTTTTTTCATTTTCTTAAAGTACAATATTTTGAAAATATTATGTGAATATTTCAAGATGATACAAGGGATAGTTTTAGAGATATAATACAATTGCAAAAGGATCCTCTTACTACTGACGGTAGTTAGCTGACGGCAGCTGTTACTAACCTGTTTTTACCTGCATACTGAATACATCAAAATGTATTGTTATATATTGTTATTGTAAGTATAACTTATGTAAGTTATGTAACTTTAAATGCATTTTTCTCAAAATTACGTTTGAAATGACGATGACCACTATATTTCAAAAACCACTCGACGGATATAAAGGAAAGTTATAACTTATAAAGTTCTAGGCATAATAAACTAGTACTTAAATTCTTTTTTTTATCAATATTTTTTATAAACAATAAATAACCGCTTTTTTCCCTTAAAACTCATAAGTAAACTTTCAGAGGATGCCAATTTTCTTAATTTGAAAAGGCTTCGATTAAGCACTAGATAAAGTACTAAACTGATATTTTTTGTTTTATTGGTTTAAGGTAATCCATTCAAAAGTATTGAAGGTCAACAGAAAGGCACCATTTGTAAGATAGCATTCAACAATCAAGTAGGTAACTGGGTCCAGAACCAATATTTTGATTTGAAATTTTCGTAAAGTTTACTTATAATATAGTGTAAAAACTTGGTATTATGTATAAAATAAGAAATATCACAAAACAGTTATGTATCTTTTAAATGCCTACTTTTTCATGCCTCTGACTACTCGAACCCCTTAAATGAAAATTACTTTCATAAGTTTTTGCCCTTTTTTAGTAAGGAAAACATAGCTCAGCATGAGAATGATTTTTAATTTCAAGTAAATAGTTAATAAAGATAAAGATAAACAATTAAATTTAAAAAATCAAAACACCCGACTGCGTAAAAAGCTAACTAATTAATTATTTCTCATCAATGTGAAACTATTTTTTTTTTCAATTCCTACTATTAGCTCACACTCTCGCTATATATATCTTGTTCAAATTTTTAATCGTTAATAAAATACTTATTATTCATTCAATCAAGCTCAAATAAATTTTTTTAAACTTGTAGTGGATGACACTTGATGTTAATCCAGTTTTTTCAAATATTAATTCATTAATTAAATTAAATTCATTAATTTTCAATAATCGAGAGAGCCCTCTGCTTGATCAAGGTATTTTAAGACCGAGAGAGCCCTCTTCTTGATCAAAATATTTTAAGCACTACTCAAAAGGAAAGAAGAATGGGAGAAAAAAAATATTCTCTTATTGACTTGGAATTGGCTTAAAATATTTTTTTTTTATATTAGTTGTTTATATTACTTACCTATTTTATTTACTTGTATTGATGACTTTGAAGTTGTGTTTAATTGTTAGTTCCTATCTATAAACACTGTTTTGATGAGGTCTATAGATGTCTATGATGGTTAGAGTTGCAGTAAAGCTAGAGATCCGCAATGCATACACAACTTCCAGGTTATATAATATTTTAACGGAGCTTCTGACTGTAAAATAGTCAATGAAACATCGTCTTCATTTTGAAAGACCTATCCAACGATATGCCCTCAATAGGGTGCATAATTTTTTTTTTCGTCTCTACCACCATTTTGTACTTTACGGCCGCTATTTTGAATTTATAAAAACAAAACCTAGCCTATAACCATCGAGACGTTAAGACGAATTGATAAAGATCTTATTCATTAAAATCCATCCTGCCGTTGGGATGTTTCGAGGGTATAAAGAAATCCACATACACAGATACGCGGGAAACACATAACCCTTCTTTTCAGTCGGGTAATATCTGCGTCAAAATACACTAGTATATTCAATGGATTGATAGTTTTATTGTTCCTTTGGCTTTTTCATCGTATTACAATATACTATATTCATATTCTAATTCAATTCTGTTTACGAAAATTTGGAATCCACATAAAATATTTCTAGATTTTTTAAGTTTCTGAATATTTGGTGAATTTTATTAAGCAGATAATGGAAATTTGAAATGTGATTGCAAAAACTTTAAGGGAAAGGTAGTTTTCATATAAAAATTCCAGCATATTTTACTCAAACACACGAAGTAAAAATTAGTGGAACTCGATTACAGAAGATTCAATACCAGTTTTCACTAATTCTGAATATGAATCAGAATTTCGCCAAATCAATCAGCTATATCCAACTCGGCTTCATTTAGAGTGATTTAAGTTTGATCGCCAAATTCTGAAGATATATTGAAGTGCCTGCCATTTTAAAACAACATGGTGGATGAAGCTTACAAATAAACTCGGTCGAGATCGTGATATGTCCTTTACACATGCCGAGTTCCATCGAAATCGGTTAATAAACACTGTGGTGGAAATTGATTTAGGAAAACACGGGTTAACTTCTATAATATTCATTAAAAATGAATGAAATTTCATACATTATATGACATACATACTATGTATAACAAATAATTTACAAAAATAAAATTTCACGCATAGTAATAAACAAAAACATAAGGTCAAAAATTAGATTTTTGTAACATACAAACATGAAAATTGATTTATAAAATATCACATTTCATTGAAATTAATACATAGTAGAGCCGCCTTTCGTCATCAAATTTTCTTTTATTCTAGATAGCACAGATTAAACAAGATTTTGAATGTACTACTGATCAATTAATTTCTAGTTTTGACAGATTGAAGCTTTTAATTCTACAAGAGATGTGTACTGCATCCCATCTGCATAAACCATTCAAACAAGCTGCCCCCAAACGTTTTCGATGGGGTTCAAATTAGGACTAATAGGTAGATGATCTAAAAGAACAATATTCTATTCGTCAAACCAATCTTTCATTGCATTTGAAGAGTGAATACTTGCATGAAGATGTAATCTAAACAATAATATAGTCATGCAAATTGTAGAAAGGAATTTTCTAAAACTAAGCTGTAATCAAATGAATTCTGGCGACCATTTAAATTACAATTTCACTTCTGCTATCATGAGCAATCGCTGCCCAAATCATCAAACTTCTACCACCAAAATTTCTGCTGAATGTAGATTTTGGATACCTCGTCCAAACTATCAGTGCTATCCAGGCTATTTTTTTTCATCGGAGAAAGTGATCTTCTTCCAATTGTTGCCTGTTGCCGTGTACTTCTCGTAATACTGCAAATGCATCTGCTTGTAACGCAGAAGGAACTATGGAATAGACTTCATTTTCGACAATCTCAAGCTCCGTGAAGAATGTAAATTTTCCCTAACTCTTCTAGAAGTAACAGGAAGGGGTAGTTCTGCACAAATGTGCTTAGATCTGTAGCTTAGATAGATAGGTTTTTGATGCAAGTTGAAGAATCCCACTTTTCTCCGTCTTAGTTGGATTACCTTTTTTATTAAAATTTTTGACGTAATTTGATGGATCATTTTTATAGTTATGTATCCCACCAACTGATCTTTTAATTAATTTACTAATTTCCGGAACAGATTTTCCACATTCTAGATATGCATCCATTTTGCCTCATTCGCCTTCACATAACTCCTTTTTTTTACCCATCGTGAAAAATATGACTGAAACGGATTGCTTCTAATATATAACACTATTTATGTTTACTGCAAATGTCACGTTACTTTGTTTTGTGCAGATTTTTGTCCCATTACTTCAGAATAGCTAATGAAATGTGATATTTCATAAATTAATTTCCCTGTTTGTATATTACGAATATCTAATTTTTAATCTTATGTTTTTGTTTATTGTTATACATCAAATTTTATTTTTGTAAATCATTTGTTATACATGGCATGTATAATGAATGAAATTTCATTCATTTTTAATGAATATTCTAGAAATTTTTGTTAAAATATCATGTTTTCATAAAACAATATAAACACGGTAGCAGTGCTCTCGCATAACAAAAATCAGATTGTTTCAAAATGTCAGGCAACCTCTAGAGTTTCAAACTTTTATCCTCAGCCATTTTAAACACAAAACAACCTCTAGAATCCGTGTATCAGGGTCAAACAGTTAAAATAAAAAGTTTTTTAATTACTAATTATTTTGTAACTCTTTTTGAATTATTATTTTTTTAATGGCCGCAATTTTGAAACAGGATGGTGGATGAAGTTGGTTAACGTGCTAGGTCGAGACTTTGGTGTACAAAAAACAAAATTCGGACAAAATTGGACAAAATTAAGATTGTTTCAAAATTTCAGCTACGCTAGAAATTCAAACTGCGATATCTCAGCCATTTTTTAAGATAAAGAGGAAACAAAAAATGCTCCAGAAACCTTGTATGAAGCTCAAACACTTAAGTCAAAAATATTTTCTAATTTGTAATTTTTTGTACCTCTTTTTAGATTTTAAAAATTTTAAAAAGTTATAAATGGCTGCAATTTTGAAACAAGATGGTGGATGTAGCTGGTTAACGAAATCGGTCGAGACCTTGCTATGACCTGTACATATGGTACATATGCTTACTCACATCCAAATATATTAATAAATGCGCGTGCTCTCGTATGAAAAATATCAGATTGTTTCAAAATGTTAGCCAGCCTATAAATTCAAACTGCTTTATCACATCAATTTTTCAAGATAAAAGCAAAACAAAAAGTGTACCGGAATTCTTATATCAAGGTCTAAAACTTAAGAAAAATTCTTTTTTTATTATAAATTTTCTGCAGCCCTTTTTAAATTTGAAAATTTAAAAAACTCTTTAAATGGCCGCCATTTTGAAACAAGATGGTGGATGAAGCTGGCTAACGGTTGAGATCTTGTTATACACTGTACCCCTGCTTAGTCACATCGAAATCGGTTAATAAATACACGTGCTATTGCATGACAAAAATCAGATTGTTTCAAAATGTCAGCCCCCATAGAAACTCAAACTATTTTATTCTTGAGCAATTTTTTAATATAAAAGCGGAACAAAAAATGCTCCAGAATACTTGTATCAAGATGAAACATTTCAGTTAAAATTCCTTTCAATTTCAAAATTTTTTACCTCTTTTTAAATTTTTAAATTGTTAAAAAAATCTTAAAGGCTGACATTTTGAAACAAGATAGCGGATGAAGCTGACCAATGAAATCGGCCGAGACATTGGTATGAACTATGCACATACCAAATTACATCCAAATCGGTTTGTAAATACGGGATTTACAGCATGACAGATATCAAATATACATACTAAATATAAGAGGGAAAGTCAGTAAGTAGGTTACAAACTGATATGAGAAGTCGGAAATTAGTATTCCAAATATTTCAGTAGGTGGCAGCACTATCCAACTGTAAGATGTTAATTTCGAATTTATGAGACAACAGTTGTACAAGATGAGACGGAGCGTTCAAACGTTGTAGAAGAAGAACGAAGTGGTTGTCTTGCTAAGATTGCGACAAAAGAAACAGTGCGGAAGGTTGAAAAAATGGTTAGAGATGACAGGCGAACAACAATAGGCAGCAGATCAACTGCAATTGGGTTTTCATATGGTTTAGCCTACAGCCGACTGATGCAGACGTTGAATGAAATGAATACATTGAATGGAATACATAGACTGCTGAAAGAGCAGTCCATAGACTTTTATGCAGCAGGTATTAGAAAACTCATAAAGAGATGGGACAAATGTATCAATATAAATAGCAATTATAGAGAGAAATAAACATTCTTTTCAAGTATGTATCTTGGTTTATTGGCTTTTGTAACCTATTTACTTACTTGCCCTATATACAGCTCCAAGTCAAACAATTAGCATCATAGAAAAAAAGTAATTGTTAAAAAGGATTTTTATGTATAGCTTATACAAAAAGTACTACAGGATAAAACTTAATATTGTAAGAATCTACATAGTTTGTAGAATCTTTTAGCATAAAAATTAATGGAAATAATACACAAATTAAAATAATTATTCACACTTGGAAAAAATCAAATATTAGAAAAACCATTTACATGGTTTAAAATATTGGAATAATGCATCGTAAATCATGCGAAAAATTGTTATTCTTTAATATTTTGTAGCATACATTTTATAACAGCATGAACTCGTTTTGCCAAGCTAGCTACAAGTAGCCCACAATGTTTTCTGCATAGACATGACCACGTCGACTTTATGTTGGAAAGAAACTCAACTTTGTCTTTTGGTGCAATATCTTGCAGTCTTTTCTTCATTATTCTCCACAAATTCCCAATTGCATTTTAATCCGGCGAATTAGCCGGCCAGGGAAGTACGTTAATTTGGTGTTGGCTAAACCGATTCTTTGTGGAGACTGAGCTGTGTGAAGGTGCTAAATTATGTTGGAAAATAAAATCGTCACCACACAGATTTACGACGATGGTATTATGAAATACTCAAGGATTTCTTGATATATCTCAGAATTAATCCTTTCGTTAACGATACGTACTCTTCCAGGACCATCTGCAGTCATGCAAGCCCATACCATTACACTGGCTGCAAATTTCACTGAAAGTTTCATGTAGTCCTTGTCATATGTTTCTTGCTTCATTCACCATACACGAACGAACACCTTGATCACCATATGTTACGCAAAACACACTTTCATCCCTAAACAATATCTTTTCCCAATCATCCAGATCCCATAAAAGACTTTCTTTGCACCATTTCACTCTCTTCCTTTCCTTTTTAATATTCACGAGGGGCTATATCTTTGGTACACGATATTGAAATCCAAGTTTATGGAGACGTCTTAGTATTGTAGATTTACTCACAACAACAACGTGTTCTTTTCACTTTTGATGCAAATATCTTACACTTCTACAACGGTTTTTTAGCAATGCTCTTTAGCTTTATATCATCTGTCTGAGTAGTTTTTGTCTTTCGACCGCTATTCAGATGCTTGTTTTCAAAATGCCGTTAAAATACTGCTTTATCTGCACTACTATAATAAACTATGAAATACTATAAAATACTATAAAATACTGCTCTACTAACACTTGGTTGAGAACATTTTAAGTAACTGGCGATATATTGTTGATTACGACTTTCTTTATGCAAATCAATAATACGATACTTTGTAAACTCCGTTATGTCGGATGAACGACCCATGTTTCATACAAAATAAAAGCAATGATGATGCAAAACGTTTTTATAACTAAAGAAGAAATCCCACAGAAGTTAGTTTTATGCTTAGTTTATGCAATCTTCTGAACCAATCAGGAAAATTTATAAGTATTCCAATTTTCTAAACCACCTATTTTGTATTTTAATATTTTGAATAATGAAAATAATTTTTAAAAAATACAATATTCACTCAAAATTTAATCTTTTACAGTTTTATTTTCTTTAATAACATGCCAATTTATTATAACATCAACCGTTGTTCTTTTTCAATTGTACTATACTGAAATAAAGCTAAATGCAATTCCATATACAAATGAAATGAATTATTCTAATTTTTTGACTTGGAGCTGTATATAAATTAACATTTGGACGAGATTGGTTTTGGGGTCTCGTGGTCATGATTGTTGTAACTTTACTAAGATATTCCGGAATTTCTTTTTTCCGGACGGCTGCAATAGGTAGCTTTTTGTTTTTTGTAATGAAAGATACCTAAAAATGTATACGGCCGCTTAAGTTAACTGCAACATTAATATAGAAAATAATAAAAAAATTACATTAGTGAAAATGATTTTATTTAGAAAGGGAATTTTAACTTGCTTTTGTTTTTTTCTGGCGTTCTGTACATTAATTAAACTTAAATTTTTTCTCAGATCTTAACTGTAAATTAAGCTGATCACTTTTTGTTGGACAATTTGAAGTGAAATTAAAGTAACTGCATATAATTTTAAATTTATAAACTGAATTATATTCTTTTATTTTTGGACTACATACAAGAATTTTGGGTATTATGGAATGGTAGGACAATATTGAATACTTCAATATCTGGCTCATACGGTGATGCAGCGAAGAGTAAACCTGCCATACGACTTCCTAGTACTCCCATGAGGCACTGTGCTCAGTTCTGTTTGGACACCTGTTGTTAGAGCGACACGGTGAAATACTTATTCACGGCGAAGTCTTATTCGCAATTTTTGCAGTTTTTTGCAAATGAATTTTATAAAATTCGCCTTAATTATAAAATCTCATTGTCAGTGATGTCAACTAAGTTCAGTATAAAGTTGAACAGTTATATTTATTGCTGTGTTAGTCAGTTTCACTCTATTCAAATTTGTTGACGAGTGAAGAGGTTATGTTTTTCAAGATGGTGTGTCGGGTAATATGGAATAACAGCTATACAACAGTTTCAAGGCGAGTCTAAAAATTAAAAGAATTTTTCATTGAATCTGATGATTTATAGATGATGTCCTAAGGTTTGCTCATTAAATAATTTTGGTTATTCTTTTAAATCGTGGATTTTCTTGCAATTTTAATATTCCTTATTACACTATTTTATATTAAACGACTGGTTGCCATTATAAGAAATGTGTAATTAAAAAAAGCTAAATATTGGTATGCATTTTTCTCTTCCACTTCCCAGCAAACACATACCTTTCGGCACACGATCGAACCGCAGCCGGCAATGTCGGTTAAGTGTCGGCATCGGCAGAGTGGCTTCGGTGAAGTTTCGGCAGCATATCGGCAACTGAAACTTAAGAATCTGGTTTTTTGATTGCCAGTTACAGTAATTGGTCCCCTTATGGTTACATATATATCGGCAAGCGACTTATACCGGAAAGTGACGCAGGACCGATATGTGATTTCTGATAGTAGTACGATTAGATGATGTACCAACATCGGTCCGAATTCGGAATTTTTAGTCTTAGCCGACATTTTTTTCTTTTACTTAATTTTTTGTGAGTTTGAGTTTTGATAAAAGATATATATTTCATATAAAATTCTAACATTGATAAACATAAAAATTGTCAAAAAAAGCCTATATATATTTATTAAAAAAATGTTTTGAATTCATTTTTAAAAGGATTTACAATTTTTTGAATAATCAAAAGAATTTTTTTTAATCGCTCCTTAAAATTATTATTCATTATAAACTTAATCGTAGAAAGAAAAAAAAAATACTTCATAAGTTAATTCAAATTATTTTCCAATTATATATTAATTTTAAAATTAATAGCTAAGTTTCTTATTTTATTTAAAAATCAAAAATTGTTAAAAAGTTTTTAAAAGTATTTTATCTACCCTATACAGCGTGTCCACGTATAACCTGACCGACCTTTATTTTCTCAGCCGTTGGTCTTAGATGCATACTTCCAATTACAAAAATGATTTAAATAAGGTAATGAATTATTTTTAAAGCAATTTGGGCCAAGAAAAACATTTATTAAAAAATTACGAAATTTAAATTTTTATACGGTCCCCCGGTCCTATAAGTGATATTTAGTACATATTCACTGTGGCACTAACAGGTAAGACAAAAAAAAGTCCCATTCATCTAACATAAAAATTGACCGAATTATGAAACTTTAAAATGCATGACTTATACCACTTTTTTGCCTATCAAAACAGATGATTTCGGCGATGCTTTCAGGGGTCGTATGTAAAGTACTTAAACTTATTTCAAGGCATCTGCGCTTTGAAAGAAATCGTACAACTATTACGATTGAGTTAAATTTTATTAGTTAAGTTTCAGATTAGTTAAAATAATTGTATTTTAGCATATGTTTTATTTTGTAAGGATTTGAGGTTATGATTTCTTTGAACAAAAATTATGTTATTTTCATAAGGTTTTATTTAACTTGCAACGATCGTCTTTCCAGTTTAAAATTTGTACTCGAACTTTAACGCACTTACAAATGATCGAAGTTAAATTTTACGTACTGACTTAAATCCGATGGCAATGTAATATTATTATTATTTTCCACGCTTACCATCTTATACATAGTTATACTAGAGGCATGTATACACACATTAACACACACACAAAAAAAATCGGATAGATTACCGTGAAGAAGTTTAAGAAAGAGTTTTAGATTAGATAACACAAACCTGCGATGGCTGAGTTTTTTAACTTTCATAATTACGTTTTATGTATTTTTTAACGCTGAATAAAAAAAATTACCTTCACTTTTAATCGTCATATCAGGATTTTTCACAATTCGTAAATTTCAAGGTTAAAAAATAGCGAAAAATCTGATACTATAAA
Source organism: Maratus speciosus (assembly GCA_963932465.1). Lineage (NCBI taxonomy): Eukaryota > Metazoa > Arthropoda > Arachnida > Araneae > Salticidae > Maratus > Maratus speciosus. The sequence continues at coordinate 316,587,628 of OZ010787.1, read as the reverse complement.
ATAGATGTACGACTTTTTAATTCAGTTTAATTTTATTTAATTCAATAATTTATTAGATTTTTTGGCTTATACTGTGTTTCTTACTGCTAAACAGCTCGGGGGTTCGATGAGGTTGGGAGGGGAGGGAGGATCAATTCTATCTTTTAGCTTTTTAACTTTGAAATTTGCGATTTGAGAAAATTCCTGACGTGATGGTTTAAAATGAAAATTATTTTCGGATTCAGCGCTAAAAATACATAAGAATCAATTTTCAAAAGCTAAAAAACATGGCACAACACAAAATTTAGAAGACAGTGTAATCTAACAGTATTTTAAAATATGTAACATTCTATAAAGAATTGAGGCTGTTGTTTTTCATCCTTTACTTAACAAACATTCTGTTATTTTTATCATCTTATATGTTCAGTACAAATTGTATATTTGGAGTAATATGTCAGAACGATTAAAGATTTCAAATTTATATTGCAATGCTAATTTTACTCTCAACCATTTTTTTAATATATTGACGAAATGATATTTCTACTAAATTTGTGAATCTTATACTATAATGTGAGCAAAAATTGTGTGTGTGTGTGTGTGTGTGTGTATTTGTATGTAAATTTTATCTGGAAAACGGCTCTAACGATTTTGATTAAATTTTTCGACTACCGTTTTTAGTCCCGAAAAGACCATTGGGATGGGTCTCGTGTTCGAGAAAATTCGATTAGTGGGTCATTTTGGGTCATAATGGGTCAGGGTGAAGCTAATTATAGCTAAAGAACGGCTCAATCGATTTTGACTAAATTTTGTATCTAACCATTTTCGGGTACGAATAGATCATTGCGATGGGCCACATGTTCGAGAAAATTCGATTAGTGGGTCATTTTGGGGTCACTGTGGGTCAAGCTATTTTTATCTAAAAAACGGCTCTAACGATTTTCACTAAACTCTATATTCTACAGTTTTAGATTACGAGAAGACCATTGGGCTAAGTCACATGTTCGAGAAAATTCGATTAGTGGGTCATTTTTGGGTCACCGTGGATAAGCTAAGTTTATCTAGATAACGGCTCTAACGATTTTGACGAAATTTTGCACCCTACTGTGTTCGGGCACAAAAAGACCATTGGGATGGGTGTCGTGTTCCAGAAAATTCGATTAGCGGGTCAGTTTGGGTCATAATGGTTCAGGGTCAAGCTAATTATATCTAGAGAACGGCTCAATCGATTTTGACTACATTTTGTATCTAACCTTTTTCGAGCACGCAAAGACCATTGACATGGGTCTCGTGTTCGAAAAAATTCAATTAGTGGGTAATTTTGGGTGATAATGGGTCAGGGTCAAGCTAATTATATCTAAAGAGCGGCTCAATCGATTTTGATTAAATTTTGTATCTAACTATTTTCAGGCACGCAAAGACCATTGGAATGGGTCTCGTGTTCTAGAAAATTCGATTAGTGGGTCATTTTGGGTCATAATGGGTCAGGGTGAAGCTAATTATATCTAAAGAATGGCTCAATCGATTTTGACTAAATTTTGTATCTAACCATTTTCGGGCAAGAAAAGACCATTGGGAGGGGTCACGTGTTCGAGAAAATTCGATTAGTGGGTCATTTTTGGGGCACCGTGGGTCAAGCTATTTTTATCTAAGAAACGGCTCTAACGATTTTGACGAAATTCTGTAATTTATCGTTTTCGGGCACGAAAAGACCATTGGGATGGATCACGTGTTCGATAAAATTCTATTAGTTGGTCATTATGGGCATTATGGGTCAGGGTCAAGCTAATTATATCGAAAAAACGGCTCAAGACATTTTCACAAGATTTTTTAATGTACGGTAGTTTCTGGTCATGAGATGACCATTGGGCTAAGTCATATGTTCGAGAAAATTCTATTAGTGGGTCATTTTGGGTCACAATGGGCCAGAGTCAAGTTAATTGAATCTAAAAACATGCTCAAAAAATGTTGAAATTTTTTTATATTATACCGTTTCTGAGAATGAAAAGAGAATTGGGCTAAGTCACATGTTCGAGAAAATTCGATTAGTGGGCCATTTTGGGTCACAATGGGTCAGGGTCCAGCTACTTGTACCTAAAAAACTAAATTTTGTATTCTATCGTTTTTGGGCTCGAGAAGACCATTGGGCTAGGTCGCATGTTCAGGAAAGTTCTATTAGTGGGTCATTTTTGGGTCACAATGGGTCAGGGTCAAAGTAATTGTATTTAAAAAGCGCTTCAAAACATTTTGATAAAATTTTGTAGAATACCGTTTCCGGGAATGATAAGACCATTGGACAGGGTCGCATGTTCAAGAAAATTCAATCAATGGGTCATTTTGGGCCCTAATGAATCAGGATCAAGCTAACTGTATCTAAAACACGGCTCAAAAGATTTTGACAAAACTCTGTACTACACCGTTTCTGGACAAGATAAAACCATTGGGCTGGGTCGCATTCTCAAGAAAGTTCTATTAGTGGGTCATTTTGGTGATAATGGCTCGGAGTCAAGCTAACGGCATCTCAAAAAGGGTCAAGCAATTTTGACAATTTTTTTTGTTATACCGTTTCACAGCACAAAAAGACCATTGAAAGCTCACATGTTCGATAAATTTCGGTTAGTTGGTTTTTGAATCAACGTGGGTCAAGCTTATTTTATCTAGAAAACGACTAACGATTTCCACTAGATTTTGTATTCCATCGTTTTCAGGCTCGAGATGAGCATTGTGTTAGGTCGCATGTTCGAAAAATTCGATTAGTGGGTCATTTTGGGTCACTATGTCTCAGGGTCAAGCTAATTACATCTAAAATAGCAAGAATGATTCAGTGAGAATAATATATCGAGATAAACACAAAGCTAATATTGACCGAGCTTAGCTCGGTCATTCCTGCTAGTGATCCCTAACTTGCAGCAAAAATTATGCTCCAAATTTAAACATCAATTACTCGGTCAATTTTAATCGTAGAATAACGAGACTTTTTTTGCCTTACTTGTCAGTGTAACAGGAAAATTTTACTAAATATAACTTATAGGACCGGGGGACCGTATAAAAATTTAGATTCTGTAGTTCTTTACTAAATTGTTTTTTTTGCTTCAAACTTTTTTTATCTTAACTCTACACCTAATTTTGACCACTTTTGTAATTGGAAGTATGCATCTGGGACCAACGGTTGCGAAAATAATGGTCGGTCAAGTTATACGTGGACACACTGTATATATAAAATCCTAATGAATCGAATTGAAACGAATTTATGTAACGATTCTATGAAACGACTGATTAAACAACTGATTACGTTTCACAGCGATTTCTCCTGAAATATGGAATACTTTGCGATGAAATTCCCACCAAAAATCCGTATTTATCCACAGATCTCAAAACTGGTATTAGAATTTTAAAATTAGAATTAGTTTTCGAAATATTAATTTTTTTCTAATTTTAAATACTTTTTTTCTAATGATGGCAACTCAAATTTTAATCCTAACAGATATATTTTTTTCATATTTTAGAAAAGGTTATTTTAAATTAATTTGGCAACGAGTTTGGCCTCCCTTAAATGTATGCTAAGAAATTCATCATGTTACATTTATTCAGAATTCAATTTGTATTTCATTATCATTTTATTAAATACAAAACTTTCATTTAAAATTGAAACCTTTGAAATAAATGGCTTTTACTCCATTCTTTTTTTTTAAACGAAACGAAAAGAAAAATATTAGACACAGATGTCATATACGCAACGGGGTACCTAATTGGCGCCAAAATGGCGTTATTTTGCCTGACATGTTAACCCGGCTATTGTTGCTTATTTATTAATAACTGTTTATTTGAATTTATTTTCTTTTTATTTACAAAAAATGTTATAAATTGTTTTGTTCTATAGCTATTAATTAATATTTTATTTTATTTTTTGTTTCATTTTAAAAATAACAGAAAATAATTTAAAAATACATATGTAACAGGTATTTGAAAACGAGGTTTTCGCCAAATTGTCGTAAAAAAAATCACGCCAAACCCGGTGCGTATGTGACAATGCAATAAATCATGAGATTTAATTTCCACTTCAAAGCAACGTTTTAATGTTATTACTTCTCCCGTCGACCAATTTCGCCAAATTATATAAATAGCCAAATTATACAAATTGACATATTTTTTTATTTTAAATAACAAAAGAACAAATAAATTAGTATAACATTAATAAAAATACAAATAAAACGTCGAAATAAAAATCGCTTGATGGCGCGAACATGTGTAACATCCCTAAAGTCAGGTGAATGTGACATTTACGATCAACCATTATTGGCATTTAATTTTATAGTTTGGCGGCAGATTTTTGGTCGATGGGATAACCAAGTAGCACCGTTTTAATTTACCACTCGAAAAATAAAAAAATGCTAACTGGCGAGTTAAAAAAAAGCTATTGGCGAGATTTTCACCCGGCTAACATAAAAGTACCAGGAATTCTTTGTGATCATGGCAACTTTTATGTAGTTTTATTCAAAAAAATTATTTTGATGCTTTAATCAAAATGGAAACCTTTCTTATGAAAAGCGAAGGAATCAGCCCTTTGTTTATGGCAGTTACATCACTTGGACTATTATAATATAAACAAAATAATGGGGTTAGAATAATAGTCGGCGACTTATCACACCTGTGGCTGGCTAACATTAAAGTACCAAAATGGCCGCCTGAAATATAAAAAGCGAAGGGATCCGCCTGGGGCTGTTGATGATAGTCACATGACTTAGGCTATTATTATAGAGATTGTTTTCAATTTTAAAAACAGCGCAGAGAATAATATTTCCTAACGATTAAAAATTTATTTTCACGTGACTATTAAAAACAGAAAAAAAAACTTTAAAATTACTATTAAATGAGTATGTGTTAAAGGCAGGAAAATATTGAGAATTATGTCCTGAAAATTGTATTTACACGTGAATATTAAAAGGGAAAGGAAACTTTAAAATAATAAATTCATTAATATGCGTTTAACCCTTTCACGGATAAGGCACTTCTATTCGTAAAATCTTGAAATCAGTGAATGTCACCAGAATTTACAAACAAATTTCGAAATACAAAAATGCTTTTGTTCACTTACTTAATAAAAGGGAAATTTTCAACCCAATATTTTGATGCTAATGTGACATTTAAGAATTAAAATTAAGTGGTCCAAAAATGAACCACCGCCCTTGAAGGGGTTAAAGCAGCAAATTTTAGTAATTGTATTATGTCAATCGTTTTATAGCGCTGTTAAAAAATACCGAGAGACAAAGACTCTGTTTCCTTAATTCATTTTATTTTATCTTCTTTTCAAATGTTTAACTAATCTTCTTTAACCAAACACGAAAACAACCATTGGATGTCTTAACAGCAACTGATTCTACCTTAAATTTTTGCAATCAAAAGGAATTGAATGGAAGCCCGTTTACAGGGAGATCGCTACAGGTTTTTTCAGTATAATTCAATCTTCTCTAATCTTTTTAAAACCGATCAGATTACCGTGCTTTTAGATTCTACAGTGTCTGAACGGGGGTTGGCGAGCGTAGCTTGCAGGGGGCAAAGCCCCCTAGTAAGCTATAAAAATATCAAAAAATCTACACATCTTTTTAGCATTAAAATTGTTCGTATGTCCAATTTTACTTTTACATATCAGTATTATTCTTAAACTGCCTTTTTTAACTGTAAAATATTGAAGGATGTACAGAAGTACTGAAAATTAACATTCTTCAAATTAGTATAAACGTTGCAATAAAAATTTCACCTTTTACCAAATTGTCAGTTCATTTTTTTAAGTTTAAGACAAGTAAATCTAAACCTTATAGTATCGATCATCTCTTAATTAGCCCTCATTTAATCTAAATGAATATTAATTTCAAGAAAATCCAGAGTTTATACAAAAAACCCATTTTCCATTACAATTAATTATGCCAATATATATATGTAAGAAAATTATAAAGATTGGACCTATTGATTAGTTTTTGTAATGAATCGTCCCTCAATTTGGATACGGCCCCAATGACTAATAATCACGGGTTTGGCGGGGTAGCCAACTAATCCATTTTATCGTTAAATTAATAGAAACACATGGCCCTTTTTAACTGGTAACCCTAGAAGATGAGCAATTTCAGAGATATACCTCTACGCCACTTGGTATCTGAAGTCTAACCTGTAAGCAGCTATGGAAATTGATTGCCACCTTTTTGATTATTTAAATAAAACTTAATAAAGTTAATTTCAGTGAATACTGTCATTTCGTTAAAATGTGACAGTATTATGAGTCGGCTGGATAATACTACCTGCTCAGCGGGAAAACATGAGAAGTAAAGAAAAGAAAGAAAAAAAGAATTCTTGGTGCTACACGATACGGATAAGCTCCGATTGAACATTCAAAGAGGCCCCAATTGGGTGCTGGGAAAGTGTTCACTCTGCCCCTTCAAGTAGTGTAAATACAAGAAGTTCGCCTCATCAAAGAATCTGGAAGCAGTGATATCAGTATTCGTATGAAATGTGCTTTTAACTCTCCAGTTCCATTATAGAAAGTGTCTTCCTATTTCTTCTACTATTTTTTGAAGAATATCATCTTAATTAAAATCGATCAAAATGTAGATCATTTTCAACATATTCTGCGTTTTAAAAGTCAAGTATTGCAGCAGTGATATCCGCATTTTGTTTCAACGGTGCAGTGAAAGTTTCACAACATGAAAACTGCAATCTCTAAGTGGAATTCATCTTCTTCAGTTGTGTTGATGATTTTATAGTGATTTTCTTCAGAGCATCTCTTAAAGTAAATTTCATGCAGTGAAAGATAGCATCGTTGCTGTCATTGCTTTTTATTTCATGATAAGTGCGCACTACAGTTCTTTAATACAGAGATATATATTTTTTTTTCCTTCTCCGTTTTTGCGGAATGTTTTTTCCTTTTATTTTGTGTGTGTCTGTATGAGCTCATGGGGTACCCTAGTGTTATTTATTTTTATATAATATTATTATCCATATTATTTTTTATTTTTATTCTGATTACATAATTTAAGGTAAGTGATTTAATAAGTAGTATATCTCCAGTGATGTTTTCATTTTTGGTATTTATGAAAACCATGGTTTTAAAGCATTGCAATTTTTTGAATTGAAAAAAAAAAAATGATTCATGTTTTCTATATTTATTTCTTTAATTATTTTTAACTATTTTATTCTTTTTATCAATTTTATGCACATGCTTATATTATGTTGAGAATGTTTAAACATTTTGACGGATATTAAGAGTGTTATAATATTTAGATTATTAAAAAGTTATCTTAAAATTAATTCAAAATGGAAAATATTAAGAAACAAAAAACTGTTCTCAAAGCAAAAATTACCCGTATAAAAAATATCATAAATCCCAAAATTGATGATCAGACGATAACTCTAGAAGAGTTAGATTTGTATCATGGTCAGGTGCAAGATATTAGTACGGAATTAGGTAAAAATCAGGAAAACGCCGTTCTTGAGAGCGATACAACAGAAACGGAAGCTATAATTGAGGAATACAATGAAATTGCCCTTAAATTGGATGCGTTAACTATCGAAATAAATACATCACGTAATAAATTAACTAAGAGTTTAAGCATTAACGAGGGTGGTTCAGAGAATAACAATAAAATTACAAGTAATGTTTTTGAAAAAACAGTCAATCTTCCCAAATTTGAATTAAAACCCTTTTACGGAGAAGCTGATCAGTGGCTCTCTTTTAAGGAGATTTTTACCACAACTATAGATCGAAATCCAGATTTGGGAGCCGTTTCTAAATTGCAATATCTCTTAGCTAGTGTAAAGGGTCCTGCCCATAAATTGATTTCCGGATTTCCTCTTTTGGAGGTCAATTATAAAAATGCATGGGACACCCTTTGCGCTCGCTACGATAAGATTAGGGATTTGGCCATAGCACAAATAGGCAAGTTATACAATTTAAAAAATATGAAAAATTGTTCCACTTCCTCTAAAGCTATTTTCGATATAATAGATACCTGCAATGAATCACTTCGAATTCTAGATTCTTTAAAACTTACTCAAAATGCTTTAGTGGATAACATGATAATTTATACCATAGTTCAAAAATTAAGCGATAATCTCAAAGAGCGATGGGAACTATCCCTTACCCATAATAATATGCCTAATCTCACGGAATTTCTGAAATTTTTAGAGATTCAAGCTAAAAGCTTGTTAACTTTAGAGAACCCAACTAAAACAGATGTAAGAAATATAACTTATGTCAGAGATTCTTCCGATAGATCGAAAGGCCACAAAAATTTAGAAAATAGTAAATGCGGTGTTTGCTTTGATTCGCATGCCACCCACACTTGCAGAAAATTAATAACTATGCCTGTAGATAGCAGATGGAGAACCATCCAATTGAATAAGTTGTGTGTAAATTGTTTGCGTAGTGGCCATTTTGCAAGTAAATGTGCATCCAAGATGAGTTGTAAAAATTGCCACCGAAAGCATCATACTTTACTACATAAATATGATGTTCAGGGAAATGCAGGAACAACAATTTCATCCAACTTAGCAACCCACAGTAATGAGACCCAACCCCAAAACGCCCATGGGTATTCCCCTGATCAAGGAATACACATGAATTCTTTATGACGGTTTATTGTGCCCGAGTACCTCAAATGCAAAAATTACGAAAACCGTAGAAACCCAAAAACTTGTCATAATGAGGTTCAAATACCCTTTTTATTGGATAGCGGAAGTACTCTGTCCCTCATTCCAGAAAATCTAGCTACAGCTTTGGATATGACGTCTATTCAAAGTTGCCATCCTCTTAATGTTAACCAAACCCAGGGACAGGTCCAGATTTCCGAAAAAATTCAAGTACCCCTCCAAATAGGGAATATCAGGCAAAATATCACCTTATATCTAGTAAGATCATACTTGCCATATGCGATACTGGGAACCCCAGAATTACAAAAATTCCATATCTCGATGGATTTTTGCTCAAATACTCTGACTCAAGATGGAGTCATCATTATGAATGACCAAAACGTTTCCGGTCAAATTTCTCCTGAAAGTTCATTCAACCACACCTTAACTTTAACGGGTGATATGAATTGCCAGAAGCCGCTTAGTTTTCCTTCCAAATCAAATCAAGCAAGTTTGTCTCAAGAGGGACATTGTTGCCTTGATACTCAAAATCTCTCGGATTATGATGATATAACTTTTAATCATTATACTACTGAAGAGAACCTACAATTGGAAGGGCTTCTGAGCGACTTCAAAGATATTTTTGCACGCAATCGGTACGACGTAGGTAGAGTCAGATGGGAACCCCAGCGAGTAACTCTCACCTCGGAACTTCCTATCTCGCTTAGGCCTTACCGTACATCACCTAAAGATAATGCAGAAATTCAAAAACAAGTACAGGAGTTGCTGGATGCTAAACTCATTAAGGAATCCTGTAGCCCCTATTCCTCTCCCGTGACAATGGCACATAAAAAAGGAGAAGGTAAAACGCGTCTCTGTATTGATTACAGGAAAATCAATGCCATTACGAAGACAGATTCAGAGCCTTTGCCGCGAATAGACTGGCTTTTAGACAGACTTGTCAATGCCAAATATTTTTCCACGCTAGATTTAGCCTCTGGCTACTGGCACGTCACCCTCCATCCTTCAGACACAGAAAAACTTGCCTTTGTAACCAATCAGGGACTTTACGAGTGGTTGGTCCTCCCATTCGGATACAAAAATGCTCCGGCTCAATTCGCAAGAGCTCTCAGAAGGATCCTAAATAAACATAAGGTCAACTTCGTTACAAATTATTTCGATGACTTTATAGTTTATTCGGACTCCTATGCCGAGCATTTGGTTCACCTTAAAACTATATTCAATATTTGCCGTCAAGAAAATCTAAAACTAAAACTTTCCAAATGTAATTTTGCCAAATCTCAAATTGACTTCCTTGGCTATGAAATTAGTAATGGCCAAATAAAACCAGACAATGCTAATACTGAAACCATTAAAAATTTAATTCCTCCAAAAAATGTTAAAGAATTACAAAGATTCCTCGGATCCATAAACGTATATCATAAATTCATTGACAAGTATGCTAAAATTAGAGCCCCTCTAAATAAATTATTAAAGAAAGACACTCCGTGGGAATGGTCAGAAATCTGTCAGCAATCATTTGAACTACTTAAAAATGCATTAATTTCTAGACCTATTTTGAGATTATTTAATCCTAATCTCCCATGCCATGTTTTTACTGATGCCTCGAAGGAAGCTTTAGGTGCTGTATTGAAACAAATGGATGAAAATGGAGATTTACATCCCATTGCATTCCACTCAAGGCAACTAAGGCCCTACGAGCGAAATTACGCTATCACAGAATTGGAGTGTCTAGCCATAATCGATGCTCTTGACAAATTCCATTATTATCTTCATGGAAAACCTTTCACAATACATACCGATCATGCTGCTTTAGTATGGCTTAAAAAGATAAAACATTTAACCGGTAGATTATTCAGATGGTCACTAAAATTAAGCATGTACGATTATACCGTAAAATACAATAAAGGGTCTACAAATTTTGAAGCCGACATGCTCTCAAGAAATCCCATTTTATCAAACGTAAATCCCCACATTCATTTATTAACCTTAGATGAAATTAAAGAACACCAAGAGTTAGATAATGTAACAGGACCTAAATTTCAAAAAAATAATGACATTTTGGTAATTCACAAAAAGGGTTTTCAAAAAATTGTCGTACCTTTCTCCTTAAGAGAAAAATTATTAATAACAACCCATAATCAATTTGGCCATCCAGGAATTCAAAAAATGCTAAATTTAATTTCACCACAGTACTACTGGAGCAGCATGACACAAGATATTACGCAATTTGTCAAACATTGTGAAGTCTGCCAACTAAACAAGAAATCCCACCAACCTAAATTTGGCCTTCTTGAAGCCTTACCTCCTGTAGAACAACCCTTTGATATAATATCATTAGACACAGTAGGGGGCTTCAATTATTACAATTCAACAAAAAAATACATGCACTTAGCTATTGATCACGCTGCTCGTTATGTTTGGGGTTTTACCTCTAAAAATGTTACAACAGAAGTTTATATTAATATTCTAAAACAGATTTTTAGCATTCAACTTCCCAAGAAAATTTTAACGGACAGAAACCCTGCTTTTACAGCGTCTAAACTGCGTAAATGGGTACATAAACATAATGTAAGAAAATTACTTACTTCATCTCACAGGCCCCAGTGTAATGGGAAAAATGAACGCGTAAATCAGTCCATTTGCACTCGACTAAGACTTAAAATCAATGCTACACCTTCAAACCTTCCATGGCCCAAAATTCTGGAGGAGGTGATTAACGAGTACAATAATACACCGCATTCAGTAACCAAATACCCCCCGGCATACTTAATGTTTGGCCAATTTCCTTATCCATCAGTATTAGGCAATGAAAACTATTACCCTACGGTTGAGGAAGCCAGGAAAGAGGCTTTCCAAAGAACTGGTGAGCACCATTTAAAAAACAAAGTCAGATATGACCTAAAATTTGTGGAAGCACCTTTCAAACCTGGTGATCTCGTAATTGCAGAAGAATTTCATTATCCGAACACCAGGAAGTTAAGCCCGCCTTTTTCTGGTCCATATCAAATTATTGAAAAGTTGTCTAATGTAAGTTTTAAAATAAATAAACCTAACTGGTTGACAAAGAAGGACTATGAAGTAATACATGCCTCCAAACTAAGGTACTTTTTGCCCAACGATCAATTTAAGTTAACACCATCTATGTAAAGTATCAGATATCATATGAACTGTTATTGGATGATATTTGATAGTTGAATTTACATCTTTATGAGTATAGTATAATTGTATTTTGAGAGTCTACACTCTACTGAATGAAGTCAAGACATTTTCATTCAAGTTTGTATTTTATATGTAATGTTGGACTTAGCAATTCTAGAATATATTTCCTATTTTGATTATTTTATTTGGCATATAATATTACCAGTGTCTTGCATTTATTAATATTAGTTTTTATCATGTTCAATTGTTTATGGTATTGAAAAGTTTAGTGGTATTATTCTTATTATTTGTATTATTTTTACTATTTTTAATATTTTTATTATTGTTGTGATATCACATGTTAACTATACGAAAGAAATAACTCATCTCCAGGCAGCTCGATTAAAAGTAATTCACTTCCAAAATTTTAACATCCCTTTAATAAAGAATGCTTTATACTTTCCAGGCGACCCTCGTGTATGGAAGCCGGCCCATCCCCGGGGACTTGTCTGGAAAGGGGGGAAATTGTAAGAAAATTATAAAGATTGGACCTATTGATTAGTTTTTGTAATGAATCGTCCCTCAATTTGGATACGGCCCCAATGACTAATAATCACGGGTTTGGCGGGGTAGCCAACTAATCCATTTTATCGTTAAATTAATAGAAACACATGGCCCTTTTTAACTGGTAACCCTAGGAGATGAGCAATTTCAGAGATATACCTCTACGCCACTTGGTATCTGAAGTCTAACCTGTAAGCAGCTATGGAAATTGATTGCCACCTTTTTGATTATTTAAATAAAACTTAATAAAGTTAATTTCAGTGAATACTGTCATTTCGTTAAAATGTGACATATATATATATATATATGCACATTCTAGTGTTACTTATGATTTAATAAGAGTACGAAAGTTTATTTTCTCGAAAAAATGCATTTTTATTCAAATAAAGCGAAAAAAGAAAAGATTTATTTAGTTCAATGTCTCAGTGTGAGGCATTTTGAAAAGGTTCTTTTTGTATTTAAACAAATTTAGACTACTTAAAAAATAAATGGGTATTCATAAGTCTGTTGTATAATTAGTCAACTTAATAAAAATAATCAATGAGCACAGAAGTTTTTAGACCAATGTCAGACGGGCGTCTTTATTGCTGCTTTTTGCTTAAGTATTATCCATTCACAATGCTATAGCTTTGCGAATGGATAATACTTAAGCAAAAAAGCAGCAAAAAAGACGCCCGTCTGACATTGGTCTTGGGAGATAGCTTTTAATAAATATCTTAAGCATCACTACATTCTTTAAATTTATCTAAACAGAGGAAAACTTCTTTTGCTATTAAATTTCTTAATAGAAATAAGCATTTATAAGTTTATTGCAATTAACATCTTTTCTCAACTTACGCTATTGAAATAGAAAGTTTTGAGCTACAATAAATTACTTTTTCAATGTTTACCTTTTTCAAATTTTCTTATACATATTTTAAATTATAGATAATATAAAGTACTGTTACAGAATTATAGATAGTATAGATAGTACACATATTAGTGTAAATTATAGACAGTTTAAATATAACTTCGGCATTTAGCAAATGGTAAAAAATTTTGAAAAAATTCTTAACCAGTGTCAAAAGAAAAAAATATATATAAATTGATATATTTTTTAGAATTTATTCTGCTTACTGCATATTTGCGAAATTAAAATGTATTGTCTATTTAACTTGTACACTTATATAGTACAAATTATCTCCTTTAGTGTTTGTATGCAAACGACCTTAACGAATCTAAACAATATCTGAAACAAATTGCACTGATCGCGAGATGTTCGTCGGTTCCTGCAAGAGAGTGTGGCAGTCAGAGCTTTTGGAGAATTTTCTTTTCACGGGTGAAGATATCTTCTCCTACGTGATGGTGGGTTTAACATATCTATAGGTAAGCGAGTTCAAAACCCATGTAGAACATGTCCACGACTGAATAAGTAAAAATTCTTCAATGTTTGTGCAGGAACCATTTTCAACTACCTAGCAGTGCAACATTTAATGGCTTAAGGCCCTGCCGGCGAAGGCACGGACGTATTTTCCCACCTGTACATTACCTGTAATTACAGGTGAACGTAGATCAATCAATTCATGTACAATATATTGGGATCACAAAAAATGTTCAAAATGCGTTTATTTACGTACTTAGGGCTCCTGTTCCTACCGGCGAAGGCACTCACGAGCTAATCCTATGGAGAGGGATTTTTCTAATATCTCTTTTGCATTTCGACATTTTTAAATAATTTATTTTGCATTGAATAGCCGAGATCCGTCTCTACATCGCACTTTTTTTACTTTTTCGATTTTGGTTGTAGATATTTTTTAGAATGACACTTTCATTTTCAGAACCGGTTTTGAAAGTGAAAGTAACTTTATAAAAAATATCTACGACCAAAATCGAAAAAGTAAAAATAGTGCGATGTAGAGACGGACCTAGGCTATCCAATGAAAAAAAAAAAAAAAAAAAAAAAAAAAAAAAAAAAAAAATCAAAAATGTCGAAATGCAAACGAGATATTAGACAAATCCCTTCCCATAGGATTAGCATTAGCTCGTGAGTGTCTTCGCCGGCAGGGAAAGGAACATTAAGGGACGTCTACCAGATAATCATTGGGAATGTTACCGAAGACCTCGACAAAATGCGATTGTTTTAAACATAACATGGAAAACTGTAGTAACTGGTGCAATCTGTTACAAGAGTCTATTTCAGCTATAATACTATGAAATTTGCTTCAGAATACAAATTGACAAACTAGAGATAATGATAAGTGTACTTTTCAAACTTCTGTTTCTTGAAACATGTGTTTGTTAGTTTCACTCCCAATATTCGCAAAGATTCATATTTTCAAAAGACATCTATATACATATGTGGATTCTGAATGATGGAACATACCCCTGTTTTCGGCGAAAGGTAAAGAAGTATCTGGACGTCATTTTCCAGGTCAATGGTTTAATGGTACAACAGACTTGTATCACATGCCCTTTCAAGAGCCTTAATATAAGACTTTGGAAGTCACAGAGGAGCTTATTCCCTGAAATTCAACAACTGTTCATTAAAGGCATACCATTCTCTGTGTAAACGAGAATGATCACTAATCCGTCAGTTGTTGTTGTGAGTGCATTATAAAATATGCCGGCGTTCTTTTGCATAATTTCTGTAATTAATTTTAAATAAATTTGATTTTGTGACTTTTTCCTCTCCAACAGCGGTTGCAGTAAATCAATGTGCAGCACTTCAACATTTAATTTTCGATCCTACACTGTAAAAAATTATAATTTTTTGATTCAGTATTATATATCTGCTTCCAAGTTATCCAATATATTTCCGAAATTTAAAGAAGCATTTTTGAAAAAAAAAAGAAAAACATTTTTGCTGGCTGTAATTTTGCAAAACTTTAAGAAGAAGATTTTACAGTGTATTAAATAATTTTCTCAACTAGGTTTCGACACGCGATATCGGTTTTTCTAAAGCTGTGATTTCTCAAGTAAATATTTTCATGTTTAGAAAACCATCATGTTAAATAAACAGAGTAAAATTAATATCATTTTGTCACTCTTGCATATGTTAAGTCAGTTATGCATCTGAAATTATTTGCTTGAGAATTGATATAACATAAAAAAAATTAATATTTCGTGTTGATACGGGGCAAGGTGGGTGATTTACCGATTCTAACTGGCCAAAAGTCGATTTTTTAATGTTTATCCTAGCGTAATTTATTTTTTGCATGTTATAGTTCAATAGTTAGGGCGTTGTACCTGTTATTGGTTTTGATATAAATATAATTCTGTGGTCCGTATACTAGTGCAAAGTTGGTGCTTCTTAGCTGGGAATGAATCAGTCAATTTGAGCATAGTTCTTTAATCTGTTACTTGAAGCGTAATAAAATATAGTGCTCGATTTTGGACGCTTCCAAAGAAAATATAGACTTTATTTTATCGGATTTATGTGCATAAAATTTAAACATATCAGCTATTATTTCATATTTAATGTCGCAAAAAACTCTGTATTTTTTTACAGTTTTTCAGTTTTAATATAGAAAAAGTTATATGATAAAGCACGATTAAGCTCAAATTTTGGTATGATTAAATAGTTTAGATTATTACATTTTCGTCCCAATTTAATTTGTCTGCCCCTAGGTGTCCCCACCCCCCAGAATTTTAGAATTGTTTTTAACTTATTAAGTCTAATAATTTTTTTTGAAATTTTAGTTCAAGTACCAATTTCTTTTTATCAAAAACAGCAGAATTTAAGTTGGTCACATAAATAAACTTTTGCACCATTATGCAATGGCAACAATAATTAAATTTCGTTAAATTAAAAAAAAAAATTAACGAAAATGTGAATTTGATTGGAAATATTTTGTTTATGGGGGAAAGTTACAATGAAGAGCACATGAAGTTTTCCAAGAGCAAAATGTTTAAATTTATGACCAAATTTGGACAAAAATTACCAGTTGTATGTAGATATCTCAGGACAAAAATATTTAAAATATATTACTTACCTGCAAATTTCGAGTGGTTACAAAATTGATCCAAACAAATTCTCTAAATTCAGATTTGATACAATGCAAAGCATAATGCAGGTATTTTCTCATGATATCTTATGATTCCCATTCTTTGCATAAGGTTCTACTGTGCAGTGGTAAATATAAATATACAACAGAATATACAACACAGCAATTTTCATTAAATCTGTCGAATGTTTGCCCGTATATTAAATTTTAGAAAAATAATTTTAGGATTTGTTATAATAATACAAAAATAGTTTTATCACTTTAGTTTCTATACCGTGAAAAAAGTATTATTAAAATTATCAAGAAGAACATAAAATCATGCGTCAATCAGATTATGAAACATTTCTCAACGCATTCGGACTACTATAATCAAACTTTATAGCTTAATAACGTGAAAAACGATGTCTAAGTAATAATTTGCAAAATATATAACACGTTTGAAAACACAATTTCAACCAAAGCCGAAAAAATAACTGAAAATTTTGCACATCCTTGTATATGAACTATAGATTTATCATATAATTCACAGTACGCTGAAATTTAGAACAGTTAGTGAACGCATAGCACACTTGTAAATTACTCGTTAGCAATATCCGTCAATAAACGGAAATGTTCTTCAGATGTGTTGTGCTGCCCTGTATATGATTTATAGAATTTATACACACTAAATAGTATGCAATTTTTATAATTTAAAAAAAGTGTTCCACAACTGAAAACGCACTTCCATCAATTATTGTTCATACAGAGAAAAATATAACTGATTTATTTTGTGTGCCCCTGTATATGAAAGACGAATGACACATCATATTCAATAGTAAGCATCTTATAGAGCACTTCGGATATATATATATATCTTTAAATACGTTTTAAATAGTGTAACATGAACAAAATACACTACAAACATTTTTTCTCCATAAACCGTAATGTGACATAATTCTTTTTAGTGTCCCTGTAAATGGTTGATAAGGCTATCCATACAGCAATCATCTTGTAGTGCACTTTATAGATATGTATATGGATTTCAAAGTGTTTGAAATTATGAAACATCATTAAAAACTACCACAAACGATTTTCCCCCATAGGCCATAATGTAATGAAATACTTTTGAATGTCCCTGTAACGAAATTATGACTGCTACACGCAACATTTTGCAATACCTAACATTCAATAGTGAATATGAATAACATTTTTCAATTTCATAGCGATGCGAATATATTGACGCCAAAAATAATTTTGACCAGCTAGAATCGGCAAATCACACACCGTGGGGGGTTGAGAAAACTGATTAATACACTGTAAAAATTATTTACGTAAGATTTCTTGAAAATTACGATCAGCAAAACAGACTTTTGTTTCAGAAATGGTTCTTTAAATATTGGAATCTATTGGTTTCTGAAATTTCTGAAGATAAGGGAGCGCTTTTCGAAATCGTGGGTAACTCAAAAGAGATTATATTAAATTTTTGTAAGCTTTTATTGTATAGAAAGTTTTTTTTTCTTGCATTGTGCAATTTATGAAGAAATATGTCAGACTAGATAGAATACATTCTTAATTAGAAAAAAAGGTTCAAATAAATAATGCCAATATTTATTATAACTATGGAATACGAATTTAACTTATTAAAAAGTTACATACAGAACAATACGCACTTTTTTTGTATCTATACGTATTTCCTTTCAGTATAATAATTACACCGTGCTAGCAAGATAGCACTCTACATGCGTATAATTTGTCCATTTCATGCGATTTAGTGTTAAATCAGATACTCTTGAGTTATGGACGGTATTTCATGAGCTCATTTGGTGATAAATATGCCCAGTTTTAAATATTATTTCAGGTGGAATGGCAATTGAAATGTCAAACGTGAATCCTATCGGATACAGCATAAACTTTTTGGTTGATTTTTCTGCTTTTCAAGATTCAAGTCTGTCAAAAATCTTACGAAGCTTTTGTGCTATGCTTTTGTACATGGCTTTTATTTGAATTAGAACTGACAAATCAAACCCATTATAATAGCCTTTAAAAAAAAAATTATGAACATGCATTGAAAGTGCTGTATTTCTTGTATAATTTATCATCACATCTTGTGCTCTGAGCTTCTTCATAAAGGTTTCTGGTACCAACTATTTCTAACATTAGCAAGGTATTTCTAACATTAATCATTTGAATCTTGCTCATTAAAAGTACTTTCGATTTTTAATTCCACAATCTAACACCTGATGAAGTGTTATAACTTCAATATGTAAATTCTTTAAAAGCATGTTATTCTTTTTACGTTTTCGTGTTTGTTGCATACCTTTTGAGCACAAGCGTGATTAAAAAATACTATTGCAAATAATTTTGTCCGATCGTAACACTAAACAGGCCTCTCTGACGCATTTATACGTCATTTATAAATCTATAGTTAACACATTCTAAAGTCTCCCCAGAAAGTTTGAATAGTTATGTTTGGTTATTACAATGACGAATAAAATAAAGGAAAATTAGCATTTAAAGTTTTCTTGCGTGAACTCGAAATTTCTGAATAAAAAACCCACCAGATTTGACAACACTGTTTGGGACCTGTATATTGTTAAGGCTAAATTGAAGATGAAAAAAACTTTAAAAAAACTTGAATGTTTGAAAATAATATTGAAAGTTGAAAGAAATATTAAGCTAGAAAGAGTGTTGTGTTCATTTTTTAAGTTTGTTATTCTAGGCACATCAACGATCTGTGCAGTTTTCTTACCCTCAAAATGTGTCTTTCAGCTTCAATGACTGAAAAAGCTGAAAATTCAAAAACTTTGTAAGTTTTGTTCGTAAAAAAATAATTAGTTTATTTCATTTGTTAGAATGTCTATAATGTTTTTATAAATATTATCCATGTGGCACAGGACCGTACTTTTCTACATACAAACTTTGTATACGTAAATGGTTTTAACCAGATGAAGAACAACATTTGAATAACATTACAATTGGTAGTATACCGCAGATACTAACGATTTGAGAATTAGCGATTGGACAGCGAAAAGAGCGGCCACAGTGTCTAAAACAGGAGATTATTAACTTTTTAACGTTTATTCGTACTATCACATTTTGGAGATGTGAATATCACAAAGCACAAGGCTAGATAATCCGTAGATATTCTATTAATGATTTCTTAAAAATAAAATGTTCTTCTAAAATTCATCAAATTTTATTCTTTATAGTTAACATGTGATATTTATGTTTGAATAACATTAAGTCTGAAAAATATTATTCAGTCACATTAATAGCCTTTCCAAGTGAATGTGTGTACCTTTTTCCTGTAATATTTGACGTTTTTTTATAACCTTTAGTGCTTATTTCAGTTTAAAGAAGTGCAGGAAGCAATTTATACTTTATTTTACAGTCGATTGTGTAAGCTTTTAAAATGGTCTATTTTTATTGGTTCACCGAATCTTTCAATATATAATAGAACGGAATCTTTCTGTGGAAATTCCAGCGGTGTTGGCATTTCGCATGAGTTAGGATGTATTGCTGTTAAAAGTTAAGTGTTGTAGTGTGTTTTGTGATAGTAACAAGTACTTTATATTGTTGTGAACCAGTTTTTATTTTTTTCAGCATTTTGTTCAACAACAATAACAAAAATCTTGAATGTTTCAACTCGAAAACACTTTATACAGTAGCGTGTGTTAAAAAGAATATATAAATAGAGTAAATTCTTATTCCTGTTATATGTGTGGTAGTATTTATTACGCCATTTTACGCATTAAGATTTTCAATTTTTACGTCATTCAAAACACGAAATACGAAGGCTGTTTTTTTTTCAACGTCCGATGGGCTGTAAAATAAAGACTAGTGTGAATAATAAAATTCTTTTATAGCCTGGATTCAAGTACAATCAACTACTTAAATTCGACATAGTCGCAATGAAGTGGGGGGATACTCTTTTCACAGAAAGTTGCCGAAAACATATTGAGATAGGTCTCCAAGGCGTTTTGAAGATTTCTTTTGGAATGGAGGGGGAATGGAGTGATGTCGTCCCAGAACTGTCTCCAGATCTTGAAAAAGGTGACAGCCTAACTCATGGCCCAAGAGCTTCTTTCACAAATCGAACATGTCCCATTGAATTTGTGAAAGAAACTGTTGGCCCACCAGTTCGGCTTGCACAGAGGTATTGTCACCATTTTC
This sequence comes from Maratus speciosus, assembly GCA_963932465.1. Classification (NCBI taxonomy): domain Eukaryota; kingdom Metazoa; phylum Arthropoda; class Arachnida; order Araneae; family Salticidae; genus Maratus; species Maratus speciosus. The sequence goes on along the minus strand of OZ010787.1, from coordinate 316,567,172 downwards.
GAGATTTTAAGACAAATCTGGGACAACAGCAACATTCCACTTTCATTGCAACAACAATCTTCAAGACGCCTTGGAGACCTATCTCAATACGTTGGCGGCAACGTTCTCTAAAAAGGGTATCCCCCCTTGCCCACCAGTATGACAAATTACTCAATATTTATTGGGACTATGTCGAATTGAAGCACTTGATTGTACTTGACTCCAGGCTAAGAAGAAATTTATTATTCACACTAGTCTTTATTTTACGACTCATCGGAAATTGAAAAAAAACAGCCCTCGAAAATATCCAAACTTTTTATTTGTAACTCAAGTAGGTGATTAATATGCTTCGTTAAGATTGCTAAGGTAAAAACCTTAGCAAAAGACTTTCCTACTTTCTTTACATAGTTGACAAACGTTTTAATTAATTATTTTTATTTTCACTACTATACTTATTCATGTTTATGTATTATTCAAATATTCAGGAAAGTCACCGCGAATCTTGGCGAAATTGAGTCTAACACTGTGTCGATAAAAACGGATTTTAATTCTCATTTCATTCTTTTAATATTCGAGTTTAAGAAAATATTCGCAGTGCGTATATACGACTTAAAGTTATCTTCATCCTTGATTTTAAATTTCTAAGCCTAATAGTTTTAGAAAAACCGGAGGGGAAACGTGATTTAAGAATTTTGAATGCTGGCTGAAAAGTGTAAGTACTTATTGCGTTTCTGATTATAAAAGAAAATATTGATTTAAAAATATCTAAGATCTAGTGATTTACAAAAAGCGAGGGAGAGGGGAGCTAAAGTGTACCCTGTTTGCAGATCTTGTGTCTGTTACATGTTACAGCTTAAGACAGTCTCAGGAGCTTTTTTAGAAATTACTGAGAACCTCATAGCTGCCGACTTTTACGATCGTGAGTTTTTTTGGTAGAAATTGAAAGTTTGGGTGGTTTCCCCTTATCGATAGGATCGTATTTGATTGAAGAAAAAATATAAAAAAATACCCGATCTGAGGTTATGCCAAGGGAGGAACCACACAATTGTGTGGGTTCGGCCTTAATGCAGCCGTTTTTGGACTAAATTTACACAATTGTGTAGTTTGGGATTATGTGGGCAAATATCTAAAAATAAAAAGTTTAAAAGCAAAAAAAGTTGTTGTTTATTGAGATAATTTTCAATCAGCCACAATGAAAATGTCTGAAACAATTTTTGTTTTTGGACAGACCACTAGAATGTCATTTTCTGAGACGTGCTCAATGCTCACACCCCTCTTAACCCTCTAGTGCATGATTTTTTATTTTCCCTTTTAAAAAATATATTTGATTCCTGAATGGGCCCACATTAAAGGAAAAATACTTAAAAAATTATCACTCTTACATTTTTCAGTATTTTGGATTTTTTTAAAAGGTTGCCAAATAGCAACACCATGCATTAAGCGTATTCTAAGCATATTCTACGATACTTCTCTGGTCTTTTTCTATTAAGTGTCTGGTGGGATTCTGTCTCTTCTTATTATTACAAGGCATGAAATTACTTTTTATTTTAAAACTGGCATTAGGTTCATTGATGTTTAATAGTTATCAAAACACAGTTTATGATTTACAGGTTCAATAACTGGTTGAGTTAGTCTAGCATTGACTCAAACGGTAACCTCCAAGTCATGTCCACTTGGCAGACTGGTTCTATGTTTTTTTTTCGTAAGAAATATCAAAATTGTACGCAAATCTTGATACTCCTGCTAAAAACAACAATTTAAAACCACAATTATGGGAGTTTTTTGAGGGCGGGGGGTGGGGGTGGATATACTGCTTCATATGGTGACGAGCCTTTGTCGCACTTGTTTGCACATAAACACAGAGAAATTCATTCATGGGAATGTATATGAATTTGCATCCAGGGTAGCGACTATGGGTCTCAACTTGAATAACTTATCTTCCCAGATAGACAATTCATTATCGTTCAGATGGGAAAATTGTCGTATATTTTCAAATGTATTCAAGATCATAGTGCAACTACCTGGTGGTACACCAATGACCGAGTTCCCAAACAATCTTATGATTTTAAAGTTTGCCACGCTACTCAAGATACAAATCATTAGATACTTTTTTGTATGTGTCGAGCATAATATTGAGTGGTTTTTGAATATGTTTTAGAGCACTATACAGGCTTGTTTGTTCAGAGATATGCTCGAAAAGTACTGGGTGTAAAAATACAAAAAACTATTTATATGGCGTTTTTAATGGTAAAAGACTTTCAAGCAGAAAAACACCTCCAATAATCTTTATCCAAGAAGAATCTGGCTGAAGAGTTTGAAGCTTTCACTTTTTTCTGTTCACGTTTACCTGACTGCTTTTGTTTTGATGTAGATGGAAGATTCACTCTCCCAACGTTTGCATGAACGTTTTAGTCAATTTCATTAGCTGATTTATCTGCTTGTAAATCGCATTCAGTCTCATCATAAGTATCTGAAGCGTTTTTTAACAGAAGGTTTGGATCAAAAGGTGGATCGTCCTCTCTGTCAGTGTCATAAAAGTCACTTTCACTTGACAATAGAATCCGTAATTATTCTATTAATAATTTTTTTAGTGTCTTCGCTTTAAAATATATGTTGAGCATGATGAGGCTTTATCAGAACAAATTTTTTAATGAAAAAATAGACAAAAAGCAAGATGAAACAATCAACAAATTCACTGAAGATCATACTAAAAATGTATATAAAAGAGGAACTCAATGCATGTTGTTGCCAAATGGCAACAAACGTATATTCGCATGCATTCAATATTTGTTGGAAAAAATCTTACTCAAAATTATTTGGAATAAATTTTAAAAGCCTATTCTTTTGAAGAAGATTTTTTTCAAATGAAATTTTGCATTTTAAATATATTTTATTTGTGTCAGAAATCCATCTATGGCTAGGAAAAGGGAAAGCTTTAAAAGTTCCTTTTAATTGTAACTGATAAACAACTATTATCATCTATGGTATTTTTAATGAATTAAACCTAAATATAGGGTCAATATGAATACTTAAAACATAAAGTTATCAAAAGGCAACGGTAAATAAACGATAAGGAGAGAAATTTTAATCTGTTGCCAATTGGCAACAGTATGCACTAGAGGGTTAAGAACCGTTGACAAATGGTATGCCCTTCACTCCGTTTGGATTGTGCTTGATCTTTCAAATTTCTTTTTTTTTAGTTTTTCCAGCAGCAGTATTTTGTTGAAATACCGATCGAAGTACATAAAACTAGTTCTGCACCAGAGTAAGGACTACAGTAGGTCCTAAGACTAGATCCTTTTGGACCAGGTCTGTAAATTACAATAGTACCACAGCACCACACGTTCGGGATAAAACACGATCTATCAGTGGACATGCTAGTCAGCGCTGAGATCGTGATGGCAAGCTCGCATACATTCAATCTGTCGAAATGATACTTATTTATGGTGGATGTCAAAGGAATCTGCGAGTGTTTATTCAGAAAATTTCCCTAACAATCTATATCCAACGCATGAATAATTGGTGCATTGCACCATCTTAGAGAGATCGGCTCTGTTTCACCCCGACCCAGATCAAGTAGATGGGTAAGATGGAGGGGAGGACACCGGAGGAGATGCTGTCATACGCCCTTTTAATTCCACAACTGAGCACGGCGGTTGCACATGATGCGCTTCCATAACATCCGACACTGGTGCAAGCATTGATGCTGGGTGACTCCGCACGACGATTTGATTATTGTAATGTCATTATCAACACCTTAGAGGAAAATCCGTTGTTCTTTTGTGACATTCTGTGGACAGATGAGTCAATGTTTACACGGGGTGGTATTGTGAAAGTGCACAATGTGCATTACTGATTTCTAGAAAACCTCCACATCGCCCGCACAGTACGACACGTGTGCTGCGGTATACGGGGAACCCAGATTCTTGGACCCATCTTTTACGATGGGACCTTAAAGGGCGATCCTTACCTGCATCTGCTACAAAACACGGTACGTGACCGGTATGAAGAGCTGCCTCTCCGACATGCATGCCGGATGTGGTTGGTTTCAACATGATGGAGCCTTCTCTGCCCGAAACATCAAATGTCCGGGCGTAGTTGGTCACCGAATTCGGCCAACAGATCCTTGGATATGGTGGTCCGGTGGAGTAGCCACCGCGTTCGCCGGAATTGACTTCCTTGGACTTCTACGTCCGGGGTTACGTCAAGGCATAGGTCTATGTGAGTGAGACCACTTCTCTGGTTTATCTGAAGCAGGGCATCGTCCTTGATTGTCGCACAGTTTCCACACCTGCTATGCTCTAACGTGTCCAGGACTCAGTACTGTCAGGCATTCAGTTGTGCATTACCACCTATTGAGAACACTTTGAGCAGTATCTCTAGTAGATTTCGCCATTTGATGTGTTCATTTTTAGGTAGCTTTCATTAAAAAAAGCTACGTACTTCAGCTGTTCGGAGGAAAGCGATTTCAAAAAATTTTGGTATATTTTCATCGATCATAACGCCCAAACCCCGAAACCACCCTCCGTTCAAAAGTTGATATATATATATATCTGATCTTTGTCACACTGTAACTCTCGTATTTATGAGTTGGATGTAACTTCGTGTATACATAGTTCAATCCAATGCCTCGACCGAGTTCGTTGGCCATATTCATCCGCCATCTTGTTTCAAAATGGCGGCCTTTTAAATTTTTTAAAAAAATTTGAAATTTGAAATGTGGTACCAAAAAATTGAAATATGAAAAATATTTTTTCTTATGTGTTTGACCTTGATACAAAGATTCCGGAGCATTTTTTGTTTCGTCTATATCTTAAAAAATGGCTGAGTTATAGCACTTTGAATTTCTAGCTTGGCTGACACTTTGAAACAACCTGATTTTTGTCACGCGATAACAGGCGTATTTATGAATCGATTTGGATGTACCTTGGTGTATACATAATAAGTACCAATGTCTCGATCGAGTTCGTTGGCCAGCTTTATCCGCCATCTTGTTTCAAAATGGTGGTTATTTAAATTTTTTTTTAATTAAAAATTTGAAATGTGGTACCAAAAATTTGAAAATACAAAAATATTTTTTTCTTATGTGTTTGACCTTGATACAAAGATTCCGGAGCAGTTATGTTTCGTTTATATCTTAAAAAATAGCTGAGTTACAACACTTTGAATTTCTAGCGTGGCTGACATTTTGAAACGACCTGATTTTTGTCACGCGATAACAGGCGTGTTTATGAACCGATTTGGATGTAACTTGGTGTGTGCATAGAACGTACCAATGTCTCGACCGAGTTCGTTGGCCAGCTTCATTCGCCATCGTGTTTCAAAAAGCTGCCATTTAAATAAAATTTTAAATTTTAAATTTAAAATGAGTTATCAAAAAATTCAAAAATGAAAAAGAATTTTTTTATGTGTTTGACCTTAGTACAAAGATTCCGAACAGTTTTTGTTTCGTATATATCTTTAAAAAATGGTTGAATTACAGCACTTTGAATTTCTAGTATGGCTGATATTTTGAAACAATCTGATATTTGTCACGTGATAACACGCGTATTTATTAACCTATTTCGATGTAAGAAGGCAAGTGGATAGTATATCGTAATGTCTCGACCAAGTTAGCTGGCCACCTTCATCAGTCATCTTGTTTCAAAATGGAGGCCATTAAATTAAATAAAAATTTATATTTAAAGTGATGTGAAAAAAAATTAGAAATTGAAAAAGGTTTCTTTCTTAAGTATTTGACCATGATATAAGGATTCCGGAGCATTTTTTGTTTTGTCTTTATCTTAAAAAATGGCTCAGATATAACAGTTTCAATTTCTAATGTGGGTGACATTTTGATTAATCTGATTTTTTGCCTGCGCAGAACTTGTATATATCAACCGATTTTGATGTGAGTGAGCATGTGCACAAGAATTACTAAGGTCTCGACCAAGTTTACTCGTTAGCCTCATTCACCATGTTGTCTTAAAATGATAGGAACTTCAAGATATCGCCGAATTTGGCAACCAAATATAAGTTAAGGTTAGTAGGGGTAACTGGGCCATGATTTTACAATATGACTCTGGAGCTTCTGAGAATTCAGCTTCAAAAAGCTAATGTTCTTTTGAATTAATGTCTGAACTTCTGTAAATGTGTTCAGTTAGGATCCTCTATTAGACAGAAATGTTCAAAATTACATTTTAATATTTAAAAATATAAAAATATGCATATTTCATCTTTGTTTCCTCATGGGCTCAGTTGCCCCGCAAAATGGGGTAACTGGACCAGGGGGGTCTATGATCCACACGCGTTTATATTTTTTCATATCGAATATCGGGAAAAAGTGTAAACAACTTAAAAAAATTTAAACCAGTCAGATCATGTAAATTATATGTCAATAAACAGCGTTGTAAGGGAAACCTTTGCTGTCAATATGTCTAAAAAAGCACTAAAAGGGAAAATATTAGATTTATTTATACCAAAAACATAAAACTTAAGTATGTACTTATGTACTTTAGTATAGATAATAAGTATAAAAGTCACATGGGTATTTTAAGGAAAAAAATAGCAAGGTAAATCTATGAACAAATGGCTACGTAAGTACTTAAGTACTTTATCCAGCGGTCGCATTATGTAGGGAAAATTTTATTGTTCCTAACAGAACCCTTAAAGAAAGGTGCGATGAAGATATTATTTTCAAAATAGTGGTAGGAACGATAAAAGTTTCCCTATAGAATGCGACCCCTGGTTATCGTACAATTTAAAGGTCTGGCTATCTCACTTTCAGGGGCAAGGTACTTGCATTCGTGAAATGTTGAAATAACTTAATGGCACCAATATTTACAAGATAATCTATCTGAAAACAAGTAAAAGTATATATTCGCGTACTTAATAAAGGTGAAATTTTCATTATAAAATTCAGGTGACAATGTGGCAATTAGGGATTAAAATTATGTGATGCCATAACGGCATCACCGCCTCACAAGGGGTCAAGAAATTTAGTTTGATACCACCCAATATGCTTTTTTAAAATTTTATTATGTAATTTTAACAAGGTATTCTATAATTTTCTTTATTGTGAGCAACAAACAATGGAGAAATTTACTTCCCGTAGTAAGAGAAACACAAAAAAATTATTTATAACTATTGGGGTAACTTGATCCAGCATGGTGCACTTACCCCGGATACATGTCCCAGTTACCCCATTCTTGAAAAATTTATAGGGTAACTGGGATACCGTGCTTACATTTGAAACATGAAGTAAATATGTATAGATACCTAATAATATTAATGTAGTTATATGTCTAATCTTTAAAAAAAGATTGTTTGATAAAAGTACGTACAGTATTTTAATAAAAAGCCGAGGAAGTTCAACCATATTGACCTTGTTTTTAAAAAAAGAAACGTAAATTTTTGAAAACCTATGAAGCGAGAGTTATGATTGAATTGATACACGTTGTTTTAGGAAGTAGAGATTAAGGGGCATTGTTCACAAAAGCTAAAACTTAAAAAACACCAACAGATTTTTATATAATAGCGTATGGCTTCGTTACCTCGTGGGTCCAGTTACCCCAACTAACCTTACTTTAAATAAAAGCAGCTCTGATAAAACTGACTAATTTCGCGAAATTCTCATTCATAATGATTTAGCATTGATAAAAATTAGTATTGAATCTTATATAATCGGTTTCCACTAAATTGAGCTTCGTGTGTTTGAATAATGTAAGCTTGCTTTTTAAAAATAAGGAATATGAAAGGTATCTCTTCCTCCCGGCACTGGCCGGAAGGACTTTTTATAGTAGACCGTTTTCTGATATTATAATAAATTGATATTTATTTTTCTGTTTAATTTCAGTATTCCATTCTTCGCTTTGTATACGACACCTAAAAGTAAGCTAAAATTTTTAGATGAAATAACCTTCTTTAGTAATACCCTAATTTGGCGATACCGGCTAAAGGTGGTTTCGCTGTAAAAAGGACATTGTACCCTGATTTTGATATCGAATTACTTTAAATCATCTTTTAACTGATCCCTTAATGAAAGACAAAATCATGTGCAAAAATTCCAAACTTTGAAATTTAATAACTGTGTCATTTTATGTAGTAGAGATCTACTAAAAAACAACTTTTCAAAAGTAAAAAATAAGCCAAGCAAAAAAAAAAAAAAAGAAAAGAAAAGAAAAAAGGTGAAAGTTGTGGCTAAAAAATAGTGTGATATCAAATTTCCAAGCTTATATTGCGGTATTTATTTAACATTTTTTGATAAAAATTTACCATATGTAAGTCGAGTATCTAAGTATGCGTTGATAGAAAGCCTTTTCTCCTTTACTAAATACATCCTAACGTGTTTCTGAAAATTAATTTTTTTTAAATTATGCATGATGGGCTTGGCGGCCATCTTTCCATATTTTACACAAATTTCTAAGCACACAAGTTCATTGTTAAGATTGGAAGTTCGAAATTGTTTCTAAAGCAAACATTTTATTCTTTTAATTTATGGAAATGAGTGCCTAAAAATTTGTGTCTAAAAATAAAGCTGAAGTAACTTCAGGTTTCATCTTATGATTCTCTTTTTTGGAGGGGGGTTAATTAATTAGTTAAAGCAGTAAAAATCAATTTGTTTTTTCAAAATAAAAAAAAACTTTCTTAATTTATCTGTCTGTAGCTAAAACTATAACTTCGAAATTCTTAATAATGCAAATATGTTACGAGCTTGAGTGCTTAGAGTGCTTACTCGACTTACATATGGTAAATTTTTATCAAAAAATGTTAAATAAGTACCGCAATATAAGCTTGGAAATTTGATATCACACTATTTTTTAGCCACAACTTTCACCTTTTTTCTTTTCTTTTCTTTTTTTTTTGCTTGGCTTATTTTTTACTTTTGAAAAGTTGTTTTTTAGTAGATATCAGTTCTTTTTTTAAAACAAATGATATATAACTGAAATAATTCTACTAGCTCAAATTAAAATTAGTCCTTGTATAGCCTTTATAAGCAGGGAGCAAACACAATATTATACATTTTGTTTACCTATCATTCATTTTTTATAGTGATTAATAATTTAAAAGTAAGGAAAGTCAATTTCTTCTTTCAAAGTATCTGTCTTTCTCAATTTATATCTCCTTAAAATTTTCTACGAAAGATGAAAATTTAGTAAAAAACAGAGTCGAAATAAAATATATATTTACAGTTAGTCTGTCAGTTAATTGTTTTTTCTATCTTTTTTGCTGACGGTTTTGCAAAATAAATTTACCTTTACAAATACCTACGGTTAATCCGAGAATGAAAACCCGCAGGCATCTAAAGAATCGAAGATCTGTAAATCTAGCAATTCTAGACATAATAAAGGAACATTTTTGATAAAAAAAATCTAAAAATTTAGAGATATAAACTGTACATAGAACTTCATCTTCATTTAGATCGTGTTATAGAGAAGAAAGAATAAATATGTAATTTTACTCAAGTCTGTTTATCCATACCTATTTGCATAAATGTGAGGATATTAATTTACTATAAAATTTCCCCTAAATTGATTATCTTTAATAGTCTATTATTAAAGCCGCATATACATTAGAATTAAATATTTTTCGGTTAAAAATTGCCTGAAATCTATAGTCTTATCGTTCGTTAAATTTATCTTTTTTTTATGCCCAGACTCTTTTTCTGAACTCTGACAAAAGATCTCAGACATATCGAAGCTATCCAAATTCTTATATCTTTCTATAGTATTTCCTTTTTTGAGAGGGGTGTGAGGAAGAGCCTTAAGAACTTCGTTTTGTTCTCAGAATTCTGAATTATTCATTCAAAAGATCTACCTACATAAGTCTTGTTGCAGAATTTTCAATAGTTAAGAGTTGCATCAAGTTATACATCATGTGAAACTATTAAATTAATTTTGTGAAATACTAGATGGGAGCCATTGATATTTCCAGACCATTTGCCTACATTTTAAACTTGAGTCATTTACTACTATTCATCAATTTTCTATACGAATTAAAGAAGTCGTTGTTTCCATGCCAACTGTACCTTTCACTATTGCTTGCTTGTTTGTTTGTTTGATTTATTGAACACATACATCATATCACATGCGGATCACGGCGGGATTCGAATCTGCTTCCACCTACGCTCTCAAGCGATTAGCGGCATTGTGTCTTATCCACTCAGCCACAGTGGGCCACTATTGCTTTCTCTAATGCCCAGATACTCAAATTTTACCAACTGCACTTAGAATCATGGTCATAACACAGAACATTTATATGTTAGAGCAGTGTTGCCAGCGGGCTACTTTTTTTTATTCAGATTTCTTGATTGCCAGCACTTATTATAAACGGTAAAATTCCCTTTGTTTTCGCCTTAATTAATATGTCATTAAATAAGGCGCATTTTGCAATTTCAAAAAAGTGGTGCCAATCAAGTATCTGAATTAAAAAAAGTAGCCCATCTGGCAACACTGTGTTTGAGTGGTGACATATGCACAATTCGTGTACTCATATTCAATTTTTTGTCCAAAGTACGGTAACTCAGTTTTCAGTAATAGACGAGCAAGATTTCAATTAAACTAACCAGAAAAGTTAACAAACATTGGCCTCCTGATTTGATTTTATTCAAAATTGTTTTAACCAACCAAAGTTAATGTCCGGGATCCGGATAAATTTTTCTCTGTTAGTAAAATTACATTGACCAATCAGTAGCCTTTATCCTTGCAGGCTTTTCGGTGTTTACTGCAAACATCAAAAAGTTCGGAAAAATGCAGACGTCTGATTGATCGATCCCATCCCGCTAATAGCGAAATATCTATCTTGATCCCGGCCTATTCAACGCCCTTTAAATATTGGAGAAAGCCTTGATACGTGTGTCAGAAAAACGTCACACAAAGCAGGCAAAACAAAGAAGAAAAATCATTCATTGGCTCGTTCATATTCACGAGCCGATGAATAATTTTGTTTCTTTGCTTTGCCTGCTTTGTGTGATGTTTTCGTGACGCGAGTCAAGACTTTCTCAGATATTTAGGATGCTTTGGCGTATTTCACCACCATGAAGTTATGAAAGGAGAGGAACAGACATGTCAATCTTCCCATGTGAAAAACTAGTTACCAAAAAAAACGAGTTATTTCCCTCTCTTCTGCCCTTTTCTCTCTTGATTTTGACCGATAGCAGCCCATTTAGCAGTCTCCAGTACAAGATGCCACTATATACGGTGGACGCAGGAGGGAGGGTGTTAGCGCGACCAATGACATAATAGGCCAGTTCATGATGTTTAAAAGTCACACGCAGTTGGATCGAGGCTAACGAAAAAGACAGGCTACCGCGGTGGGTCCGATTCTTCTTTTTTTACAAACCGCTGGAGTCACGTGATGCTCTTTTCACGCACCTTCTTTGGTGCATTCGAGCATCACGTGACTCCAGCGGTCTGTAAAAAAAGAAGAATCGGACCCACCGCGGTAGCCTGTCTTTTTCGTTAGTCTCAGAGTTGGATCATCTTTACACGATGATTAGTACAAAGCTGCGAGCCGATTTTTTTTTGTGTCCATTGCTGTGTACAGATAATCAACTCCGTGTGACGTTATGAACTGGCCTTATATGTTGTTGGCCACAGTTTAGGAACAGCTACAAATTACTTCATCTATATCTACTCCGAGGTAAACGAAAAAGACAGGCTACCGCGGTGCTACAGCGCCTGGAATATATAGTGTGGAAATCGGCTATCCCAGTAATACTTTAAAAAGTGCTAATATATTGGATCTCTTAAATTTCAAATGATGCTGAAATCCAATGAGTCGATCACAGCGATATCTGCAGGATATTTCCTAAAACTTCATGACGATTTGGTAACAGCATCTAGAATACCTAGTGTGGAAATATTTTATTAAACAACGCTAAAAATTTGTATCCCGTAAATGATCGACGATACTGCTAAAATTCCAAGTGTCGATCGCAGCGAAATCTGCGGGATTTTCGTATTACATTGTATAGACTAGCAATATCTTTCAGTTATAGAAAATATCCTGCAGATGTCGCTGCGCTTTGTATATTTCAGCAGCATCGTTGCACATTTAAGGATACAATATTTTACCACTTTTTTAAGTATTACAGGGATAGCCAATTTCCACACTATATATTCTAGGCGCTATAATTTGGTCTAGACGCTGTAGCATTTTTTTTTACATTTTATTAACATACATCTGACCTATGTGCTTGGCGTCAATCCCGCTGTAAATGACTGTTTGGAATTCAACATCGTTGTACATTTAAGGGATTCACTATTTCCGCGCTTTTTTAAGTATTGCTGGGATAGTCGATTTCTACAACATATAATCTAGACCTATAACGGAGCTATAGTACAGCGCCTAGAAGATACAGTGTGGAAAACGGCTATTCCTATAATGCTTTAAAAAGTGCTAAAAACTTTTATCCCATAAATCTCCAACAATGCTCAGCGGCAATATGCTGATACGAGCGCCATCTCGTAACTCTTTTGAATATAAACACTGAGTTTTCCAAAATTATAGAATGTTAAATATCGGAAACTATAAATATAGGATATTTTGGTCTGTTATAAGCTAATTTAGTTAAGGAACGACGTGAAATATGTTAAAGAGTCTCTTTTAGAATGACTATCGTTTTTAAATCACTACGATGGCGCTACTATCGACATTTTGTTATTCAGCATCGTTGTACATTTATGGGATTCAATTTTTTAGCACTATTTTGTAGCCGTTTTCCACACTGTATCTTCTAGGCGCTGTATATATAGTGTGGAAATTGGCTATCCCTGTAATACTTTAAAAAGTGGTAAAATATTGTATCCCTTAACTGTGCAATGATGCTGCTGAAATATACAGATCAGAGCGACATCTGCAGGATATTTTCTCAAACTGCAAGATATTGCTAGTCTATACAATGTAATACTAAATCCCGCAGATGTCGCTGTGATCGATACTTGGGATTTTAGCAGTATCGTCGCACATTTAAGGGATACAAATTTTTAGCGTTGTTTGGATAGCATATTTCCACACAAGGTATTCTAGACGCTGTAGCCATACTTTCGGCAAAAACTGCAAATGAGCATGCTTCCTGTGCATATATCACCACTCTTATGTATGAAGGCTCTCTGTTATGGTGTTGATTCTGAGCGCTCTTTGTTAAATTTCTATATTTGTGTTTTAGAGAAAGCAATAGAGAAAAGTACTGTTACTATGGAAACAACAACTTCTTTGATATTGAAAGGTATAGCAAAGGAGTTCAGAATCAGTGCCTTAAATAGTTTCGAATATGTATTGTTGTTATGACAATTAATACCCTACCTGGATGTGGAGATGCAAAATTGTGTTCAACATAATGGAGGATATTCCATCTACATTTTGATCACGTGGTCAAGGTAAAAACTTCTATCGTAAAGAAGGGAAGGCTCCGTAGACGTGTAATGTAAATCCCCGCTAGCCAATGAAACGGTTCATGAGGCAAAGTAGTAGTATCTTCCCTTCTTATCAGATAGAAGTTCCTTGGATAAATTACCGGTATTACGTGACTTTTTCAGCCTCGAACCCATATTTGGAATATCCTCCATTGTGCGCAATCTAGATAGATTTTTGGCTGTCAGAGAAACGAGATTCATCAATCAGAAGCCTGCATTTTTGTGAACTTTTCGCTGTTTGCAGAAATGCAGGCTATTGATTGGCGATTCTCGTTTCGCTAACAGCGAAAAATCTATCTGCATCCTAGCCTACATTTCTACAAACATTGCACTTCATCCACGGCACTAAAAAAAATGACTCAAAACTTTCATGACATAGGCCGGGATCCACAAACAGCAAATATTCTCAAACATGCAGGCTTCTGATTGGTCAAACTCATTTCGCTAACAGCGAAAAATCTATCTGAATCTCAGCCATAGTTATCTTCGATGAAATCAATGCAAAAGGATAATTTAAAAGAAAAGTATAAGATTTCTAAAATATTTTGGCGGGTTTATCACTATTTGGCATAATTTGTAAACTTTAGAACTAATTAACAGTTTTTCGCTAATTATGAATAGAAAATTAATGTTTTTAAAGCTGAATTTTATAAAAGCACGTAGATTGAGTAAATATCTATCCAAAAATTCAATCCTTACTTTTTTCTGTCCATTATTTAAGTCTCTACCTCGATTTAAACATAAGTTGTGACGAAGAAAATAAATCTGTCATTTTCAGTATCTCGACGTTATTTTAAAAAATCTATATCTCTGTTTATAATTAATTTATGAGGATGCATTTGATCTCAAATTGAAGATCTTCTTTATTAGGTCCTTTTAGTGTTGGTTTTATTTTTCTGCGATGATTGTTTCTTTTGATATGGGAAATTTTACGCTGGCATATTTCGTTCATTTAACATGGAGAAGTTGTCATCAGTATAATAAGCAGTTACGGTGTCTTGCCTTATTCTTGGCGTTTGTTTGTTTGGCGGGGTTAGCATTTTTTTTCAGCTTGGCTTGGCAGAACGACCGTCCTGCTTGATGTCAAACTTTTTGTGTTATATCTGTTATGATATGCGCAAACTTTTACTAATATAACTATAGGGACTGCGGGACCGTATAAAAAGTTAGATTTCGTAATTTTTATAAAATGGATTTTTTTTCTTTAAATAATGCCACAGAATGAATATTTACCTCATTTGAAACGTTTTTGTAATTGGAACTATATGTCTAGGACCAACGGTTGAGAAATTAAAGGTCGGCGATAGATAACATATTGCACCCTGTATGTTAGGATTTGTAATTATTTTGGATGCCAGACACACACGTCATTTGTTCTTCAACTTTTGTAAAGCCTAATTAAATTTATCAAGGACAAAATCAATTAAAATCATGAATAAAGTATATGAAAAGAAAAATTAAATCTAAGCAAACACTAAAAATCATATTTAAAAGAAATTAGGACAGTACATACTTTTTGTCTATTGCTGTCAGATGATACAGTCTTTTTAAAAGCAGATAATCTAACCCTGTATTGTATTTGTTGCCCCCTAGTTGTGTCTTATCAAAACATCTGAAGCAAATTAACTCATATAAATGTGCAGATATGATTTTAAATCTCACAAAAACAGGAAATAGTCTTTTCTTTTACTTTAGTATCACCCACACAATTGTGTGGGTCAGGGCTTTAAGGGCCTACTTCAGTCACGCGAAAAGACCTGTTCGCTAATGCTATTTCTATGGAAGAAATTTATAAAGATATCTCGGTCGCATTTCAATATTTTTAGATGATTTTTTTGCAGTGGCTAGCTGAAGTCGATCTGTATGAAGGACGTTTTCTACTTTTTCAATTTCGTTTACAAGTGTTTTTAATCCGGACACTTTCATTTTCAGAAACGGTTCCTAAAATGAAAGCATCCTCTTGAAAAACATTCTCAATGAAAATCGAAAAAGTAAAAAACGGCTTTTTTAAAGATCGACCTCAGCTAGCCACTGCAAAAAAATTCATCTAAAAATATCGTAATGCGACCGAGATATCTTTATAAATTTCTTCCATAGGAATAGCATTAGCGAACGGGTCTTTTCGCGTGACTGAAGTAGGCCCTTAAAGGGTTATTACCGCTAAAATTTAATAAAATATTTTGCTTTATTTAAGCCAAGATTTGGGATACTAAATATGAAAAAAATTACTTAAAAATTTAGTGGTAAAAAAAAAAATCGTAAATGTTGGCAGTTATGGAACCATGCTTCCTCTTGTTCACTTCAAAATCAATACAAATATCAATACCTCACAATCACAATTCAGATACGTTCTGTGTAAACACATGTAGGAGCTCAACACTCTACCATATGCATTTAGGGCTAGGCTTTTATAGAAACTGATAAACATGTGTCGTCAGAATAACTGTAAAACACATTTTGTAGGACAGATACAAACTATAAGGAAGGTGGCAAAGAATAAAAGCCTTGATTTGAGAAGTACCTTAACCCTTTATCTCCCAAATCATGAATTCATGAAAATTTCATCTTCTAAAGTATTTTTCATGAATTTATGAAATTATATCAGAATATTTACACAATCATTTAATACATTTTAGAAGGATTTTGCCAATTAAAATTAATTAATTAAATTCGAATTTATAGAGATTTTGTGAACTCCACTCAAATCTTTTATTTTAAAAATGTTTTTTAGTATTTTGCAATATATGTTTCGTCGTATTTTGCAAATATAATTTTCTTACAATAAAAATATAGAAATATTTCCGAACTAAAAGTTTCCCCAACCAATCTATCAACATCAAGAAAACTGAAAAGATGCAAATGCAAAAGAAATCATCATTTTAAAAATATTTTTGTTTTGTGCAACCAATAATGCTTTTAGAACAAGATAAAGTAAAGTAGCTATAACTCATTCTAAACTGTATTAAAACTAATCAATGTATTAAATGAATTTTATAGCACGTTATCTTACTGGTACTTTAAAGTACTGTCGGGGCATAAAGGGCTAATGTGAGGGGATGTACTCTTTTTACATATACCAGAATCACTATGCACATTCGGCTGAAAAAAGGGAACATCCCACGCATTTGAATCTCCAAATTGTCAGAAAATAAAACGAAAAATCATATTAAATTAGAAAATTTGTGGTCTTTCAATTTATGGAGGAAATATAAGCTTAGGGGTCGTCTTCATAATGAAATTTTGCCAAATAGTGAAATGTTAATTGTGACATCGTGATTGGCGTTTTTGATAAATGTTGCCATAGGATATCAAACTGGAAGTCATTTGCTCCAATAGTTTAGAAAGAATGAAAATTTGAAATTTCGAACCCTTAATGTTAAAATAATTTGTAATTGTTGCAAAACTGAATGCAAAGCAGGAAGTTTATTAAAAAGAACTCAAAAATTATTCGCGGAGTAAGCTTTAATTTTGAATTCCCATTTTTGAAACTTCTAGAGATAAATTTCTGTTAAAAAAATTATAGTTTACAATTAATATTGTTTTTCAAAATGGATTTAAGAAAAAAAATATTTTCGGAATTCATTTTCGAAAAAAATATTTTTTTATTTTATAGACATCATTTTTACGAAAGTTACAGAATTTCTGCTAGACAAAGCACAAATACAAACATATTTCTAATCTACTGACTTTCATGAGAGCAAATACGGAATATCATAAAAATTATTCGCGCCTGGTTGCATAATGGGCAAAAATCAGAAATTTGTGCGTAAAAATAAATTAAACTAATGTGTCGAATTTGTGTGATTGTGAGTCAGTATGAGTAATTATTATTTAGAATTTTTTTAAAGCTTACTTCTAAAAAAAATTAATTAAAATACATTTGAAAGATAATATTTTAATCAATAAAGTAATACATACTAAATAAAAAGATTATATAAAAATATGTTTATTCGACTTATTTATTAATTTATTTGTTTGCGTTTTAGAAACTCATTGTCATTTGATATCTTTATCCTTTGTGTAACCTCCCAAGAACTTCCCGAGTTAGTTACTCAAAGAGCGCCCAGGGTACTCCCTAAAGGTGCGTTTTCACTGGTCTACCCAAGGTCTAACTTACCTAACTTTTTACCTAAACACAAGATTTTAGGTCGTTAGAACGCGATTTTGTAGGTTTGATTCGTGATCAATCCTAAGCACGGCTTACCTAAGCGCAGCCAATTAAAATAGAGCTTTTGATAATAATGGCGGTGTTGTCAATTTACTAAGTGATATTTATGTTTTATATCGTTTTATTTATTTATTTTGTTTTACGTCAAAGAGGAATCTATTTTTTGTGATTGAAGCAAAACGGTAAGTTTTATTGACATGTTGGATAGATATCATCCTTTATTATTGTCTTTTAATTTAATAAATTGTGGGTAATCCATATGGATTCTTTAAATTGTTGTTATTTTTGGTAATCATTCAGATACATTTTATTAATATTAGAATACTAATTATATAGTTTGTTTAAGGATTTTGTTGCGGATATAAGGATGAAGATATGTCCAGTTCTCAAAATTATTTTATTTTTATTGAACGTTAATAGTATACAATGATTAAAAGTATTTTTTAAGAATGTTTGTTTCTTAAGATGAATTACTTGCTTCATTGATTATACTTGGTTACTTGATAGGGTATTTCTGATCAATTTAGATTTAAATTTCCATTTACTCACTTAAAATAATTGTAATTGTTAAGAAGGATATTGTTTACTGTAGCCCATTGATTTTTAAATGGAAAATTAGTTACAGGCAAACTTTAATCCAGTTTTGCTAATAGTAGGTATTTGATTATGCATGTTTAAGCGAGCATGTAAACAAAGTTTCTATAAAATAAACAAGCCGTTGTATTTTGTATTTTCCTGTTCTCTTTTAAGCAAGAAACATCTGATTTCAAAACAGTTTGCTCTTTACTCCTTTTCAGATATTTACTTGTGAACTTTGTCATGTAAGGAAAACACTGCTAATCTATTTTTTATTTTAATTTTAATGCTTTTCACCTGCAGATGTGCTATTTTTCTTTTTGTTGTTAAGATTAATGCTGAAACTTCTATGAAGATTTATAACTTTGTATGAAATTTAAATCAATTGAGAGATATTCAGACCATGTGTAGCTTTTCTATGTGCCCATTTTGAAGAATTTGTACACATTACCATTCCAATTCGATAAGCAGTTATAAATGCATATTCAATGTATTTTAAGTTAAATCTGAATGTCTTGTTAGCGATTATTTTCATTTATTAAAAAAGTATTGCTACCAAAATAATAGGAGATTCTCCATTTGAAATGCATATTTATAAAATTTTGTTTAAATTGTTATTTAGGTGCATTTCTTTTACAAGTATGGCTACAGATTTATCTTACAGCATAGGTCATCGGTTTTAAATGTACCTATTTATCTATTAAAGTAAAGAACTATTTATTCATTTATTTATTTTTTTCAAAAATCATTACTTATTATTCTTACTATTTTTGAAAATGGAATTCATTATCAAAAAATAAAATGCTCTCTGTGGGAGATTCTTTGAGTCTATATGTTTGAGTGTATATTAAAGTTTTAGACGAATCATGAATTCATGATGTATATAAATTCAGCGGTCAAAATAGTATATTAGAAGTAATGAAACTATAGTAGGTCCTAGTTTGTCATTGTTTGTTGTGTAATATGCTGTTTTTTGGAAAATATAATTTTGCGAGTAATGTAATAAAAAGAAACTTGTTTGTAAGAAGCATCAATATTTTTGATGTTACATCCAGAAATTGTATATATCAATCAATACAAAGTATACCAGTGGAGGTAAGCATCTGGCAGATCAGCTGGTGCCGGGATACATCTTCAAATTTGAATGCTTTCAGAAAATCACAGGTGTGTAGTTTTATTGTATAATAAGTGACTACCATTAGTGATCGTCTGCAAGCAACTGGACTTCAGACCAAGCCCTTGGACTTCAGAAAAGAAGATTTTAAAATATCTGTGAGTACCACTTCTATGTTAAAAGAGGAGACAGTAAAGTAAATTTAAATAACATCAAAAATAATATTTGTGCTCCCTACAAACTAGTCTTTTTTTAATTACATTTTCCAAAAATAGCATGCTGCACTACAAACTATGAGAACACAATATATTACTCAATGAGTAAGTACAAAAATTATTTAGCTGAAAATATTTTTAAATGCCCATATTGCAAATATAATGTGAAATAAGCATTTATATGTTTCAGTCTGGGGCATAAATAAAGTCTGCTGCTAAGTAAAAAAAAAAAGTGTGGGCCAGCCTTACGTATATCTTCATTTTGTTGGTTACCAGGGCAATTGCACTATTTGGTTTTATTTTAAGAGATGAAAAAAAAAAAAAAGGCGAGGGAAAGGGGAGATATGTTTTTAGATAATGAAAGTTTCTAGTGTTTTCTTTTTTAAAGTAAAAAAGTGTTCTTAAAAGATGCAAAAATGGTTTGTTGTTTATATTCATATGAGACTAAGTGTTTTTGAAAGTAAAATAATAATAATAATAAAAAAGATAGCGAGTTTGTTGTTTTAAGACGACAAAGTGTCTTCTTTTTTCCTTATGTTAATTATATTTATTGTCATCAGAGCAGTTACATGATACAGTTGGTATGATTTAAAATTAAGTATCGACCGAAACTTGTTAAATTTTGATTCTTCGATTGCTTTGTAGTCTTATTGTTTTGTTAATAATTATGAATGCAGAAAAAAAAAAGAAAAATTTAAATGAGAAATCTTTATTTTTCGTTAGGAAAATTTTAAAAATTAGATTGAAAATAGTGATTTATAATGCATGCAACGTGCAAAAGAAAAAAAAAACCTAAATAAACAAACTGTCAACAACATTGCATACTTAAATAAATTGTCACATTGTATTAACCTAAATAAACAAACTACCCGTTGCAAATAATGTTTAAAAAATTAATGGTAAGGTAATCTTTCAAAAATTAAAGTTATGACAGAAACATTTTTATAATTAGAGGTTGCCACCTTTATGTGTATAATAAACTTAATCTTTTGTAGAAAGATTTTAAAGTCCACCAGAACAACTTTAAGTATATGCAGGTAAGACAAATTTCTGCAACTTTTAAAATTAATATAACTGTTTTTGTATTTAAACGTAGCTTTATTAAAGTCTTCTGACAGTTGATAGAATTTAGGCCCTAATCTAAGTGGAAGCATTTGTAATTTTATAAATCATTGCTTAGGGCTAAAATTCTTTTATGAAGTTTTTCTTAATGTTAAAAGTGATATACTATTTTAATAAATACATATATAGTCAGCTATTTTCAGTTTCCCATACTTGATTTTGAGTAGTACTTTAATAAAAAATCAACATTTACCATTTGAATCAAATATTTATGGAAAGTACCGGCCAAATGCAGGATTTTCCAAAGGGATTTCGTCAAAGAATTGCGGGAAAAAAACCGCGAATTTTGTCAAAAGATCGCGAAAATACCCCAAATACCGTCAATAGATCGTGAAAAAAAGCGAATTTCGTCAAAGAATCCTGAAAAAAATGAGACTTTAGCCAAAAGATCGCGAAAATACCACACATTTTGTCAAAGGATCGCAGAAAAACCCGAATTTCGTTTAAGGATCGCTCAGAAACTCAAATTTTGTCAAGTGATCGCGGAAAAAACACAGATATCGTGAATGGATTGCGGAAAAAACGCAAACCTCGTCAAAAAATCGCAACCCCCCCCCCCCCCCCCGAGAATTTTGTCAAAAGATCTCGAAAAAACGCACATTTCGTCAAAAGATTACAGAAAAAATAACGTAAATTTCTTTGAAGGATCGATAAAAAAAAAAACAAATATCGTGAATGGATCACGGAATAAATGCAAATATCGTTAATAGATCGCGAAACAAACGCAAATATCGTCAATAGATCGCGAAAAAAACACAAATAACGTCAATAGATCGCGAGAAAAAACGCAAATATCGTCAATAAATCGCGAAAAAAACGAAAATTTTGTTAAAAGATCGCGAAAAAAAAACGCACATTTCGTCAAAGGATCGCTAAAAAACCCGAAATTAGTCAACGAATCGCGAAAAAAACGCGGAATATTGTCAATAGATCGCAGAAAAAACCGAATTTTGTCAAAGAATCGCGTAAAAAAAGAGAATTTCGTCAAAAAATCGCGAATTTCATCAAAAAATCATGAAAAAAGTGTGAATTTTGTCAAAAAATCGTGAAAAAAAACGCGAATTTTGTCAAAAGATCGCGCAAAAAGCGCGAATTTTGTCAAAATATCGCGAAAAAAGAACACATTTAGTCAAAGGATTGCGGAAGAAACACAAACATCGCCAATAGATCGCGGGAAAATGCGAATTTTGTTAAAGTATCATGAAAAAAAAGCATAAATAGTTCCATGAGAGACCCCCCCCCTTGTAAATTTCAGATTTTTTTTTTTTTTTGAAAATTACCTAAGTATAGGGGACTTATGTAGTTAGCTATATAAGCATGTTACATATAACTTTGCTGTTAACTTAATTTAAAATAGATTGGAAATTAGTATCTCAAGTTTATTCAAAACAATATGCATTAAAATATTTTTATTTATAACGATATATTTTAAAATTAAATATTCAGTGACATAAATGTACTTACTGGCGATTAAAGAAATTATTCTCACTAACCAGTAACTGGCTACTAAAAAAAATCAACTTACCGGCCAGTGGCCACTAAGCAAAATTCCTTATTTTCATCTTTATTTGTATTATATTTTGCCTTTCATTTGTTAAATATTAATATGTTTAAAGTGCTTTTATTTTTTTTTTAATATAATTATGTGTAAGATATTTTGATTTAAAATTTCTAAGGTGTTGAGATTTGCCTTTTGGGAATCTATATTATAACTTTATCCTAAAATTTGATGAAAATGTAATGTAAACAAAAAAACTGTTTTGCAGTATCATATCTTTTTTAAATTACCATGCAATAAATTTATTCCATAATTTATATAGTTATAATAAATTTATATTTATAAATATTTAAAGCATTTTAAAAGTGTTTTTTCATAATTAGCATTCTGTAATAAATATTTAGATAGTACGGTAGCATAACTATTTCTGTTTTTGTCTAATTTTGTCTATAAGCGTACTTAAATTTCTTAGCTAATTAATAGTTAGTTAGGCTTAGATGCCTTATATTCCCAGGTGGCCACTATCTTGGATGTTTTGAGATTTCTTGGTGATTTTATGTTGGCAATCTTTATCGATATGTGGAACCCCGTGTGAGTTCTGGCGTGTTATGTTCTGGGAACCCCTGAGAAGCTCATTTTCGCTTAGGATTTTGTGGATGTGTTTACATATCGTGTTGTATTATTCTGTCTTTTTATTTTTGTTAAATTTATTGGATGTATTTGATTGACTATGGTTTCTGTAGTCTGTTTAAACACTCTTGCTGAAGTAATTAATAAATTTGAGGAAATTTTGACGAAAGAAGGAGGTTTGTTTATAGTGTGTCAATGCGTATTCATAAGCCTATTTTTGAAAATGATGGTGATGCTATGACAGTATTTCATGCTTGAGCTTTCAAGAAAGCAGACGTCTGTTAAGGTATGTTAATAATTTTATGTATATTTTGTTGCCTTTCGAGTTTTTTACATTTTGAGATTGCTACACAGCGTGAACTGCTGAATTTTGAGAATGCTACACAGCAAGAACTGCTGAATCCAGTGATGGTTTTTTTTCAGTTAATGAGCGCGATTACTGATTGGCACTTTAATGAGTTTCGTGCATTTTTGTGGTCGCGGCAGGAGTTTGCGGAATCCAGTGATTTTTTTTTCGGTTAATGAGCGCATAGCGCTCATACAACGTTTAGTGAATGCCACTTTAACGAGTTTTGTTTATTATTTACATTTTAATTTTGTTAAGCCTAACATGCGTATAAACCGGTGTTTGGCGACATTTACTACTTGGCAGAAAGGGGGTTTTCACTCCAAGAAAAATTCCAAGATGGCAGCTCCGGGAATTTATGACATCTGTTTCTATAGCTATGATGTCTTCATTATTGTAAAAGTAACAAACGAAAATTCAAGATTGAGTGAGATGAGATATAATGTATTTATGATGACTCAAAAAGTGGATTATGGTTTTCTGAACAAAAATTGTCTGTCTTTGTACCTATCATCAACCGAAAAAGTTTTTCCATTTTGTTAGAAACTCTTTTTTGTAAAAAAGCAAGAAACATATTATTTACTAAACAAAATTTAGAAACTTGTATTTGTACATCATTAATTCCTATGAAAATCCAAATTAATCATCATTTTAATCCTCATCATGGTTATTTTTTTTTAAGTTACAGCAAACAAATAATCTAAAAACATCTTATTTTATTTAAATATGAACTTGTTTCTAATTATTTTAAATATATTTATAAGTTGACAGTTAAAGGTAGAAATTGTGAAAAGTTTTTTAAAATGTGTTTCAAAAGGTTTTTTTAAGTATTCGGTTCGGCTGAATACTTTGATATTCAGCTTAACCAGATAGTTTGATATTCGGTGCATCCCTAACCAAGAGTAGACTCGTGTTACCTAATACTCCAGAATTGTAAAAATGATGTACACCTGAGTGCTTCTTTTGGCAATAAATTTTAGTATCTTTAAGAACTTAATTATAAAGTGATAAATGAATTTTAATGCATTTTTCTGTTAGAGTCACAGGTGATAAATCTCCAAATATTCTCTATGGTTAAAATAACAGGGTTTGCATCAAATCATGTCATTAAAACATGCCAACTGGCTGTGAAACTGTAGCAACGAAATGTTAGGTAACAAATGAAATATAAATAAAAAATGGAGAATTTTTAATTACAATAATAAAGAAATAATTTTTTAATCTGCTTTTATCAAATGATAATTTAATATTAAGTAAATTATAATTAAACTTCGAAAAAATAATTTAAAAATTCTCAATACATAGTTTCAAAAATGTTTTTTTCGCCTTTTCTGTTGTCATACTTGAAAAAACGGGAGAAAAAATAACCATTTTAATAAATTCAGTAGTTCATGCTTTCTACCAAGTCGAAGTGGTGAATTTTCCATAATTAGAGTCATGCCAAATTAATGTACTGTAACAGAAGTTTTTTGAACCAACATGAATTATAGTCCTGAAATTAGGGATGATTTTTTATAAACATTCAATGTTTATAAAAAAGTGGTTAAAAAAAAAACTATTTTTACTTTTATGCTTATTTAGTAGTAACTCTATCATTTTTATCATAATTTAACATTTAAACTTACAGAGAGGCAACATAATGCGTTTCATTGGCATGTTACGGTTGGAGATATATTTATTAGTGAAATCATTGCTATGCCATTTGATCTAGTGAAATTTATCAAATTCACAACATTTTTGGGTAGCTACTTTATGTCAGCCAGGCACATGAAATAAACCAGGTCTGAAACTAGCCTTTTTTGCACCCAGCACAAACATAGATTTTGCCCCCCGGCCTCCGCAAAGTAAATTTACGAAGAGAATTTTAATTCTAATCGCTGACTTATTTCAAATTTAAAATATGTAATAAAAAAATACGGAATCAACTTTGTCAAATATTGATTCATTAAAACTTTGAAAACGAAATCCAAAGGAAGTCACATGAAGAAACTATGCAGATTCGCAAGCTAATGTTAAACTTATAGGAGCATTCTTTTCAAATTTCTCTCTTGCACTTTAATATTTTTAAATGATTTTTTCCGTTTGGGACAGCTGAGGTTGTTTCTAACAGGATAAATGTTTACTTTTTAAATTTTGTTTGCAGTTTTTTTTAATATATATATAAAATTACTTTCACTTTTTGAACCGGTTCTGAAAGTTTAAGTAGCCTCATAAAAAAACTTGAACCAAAATCGAAAACGTACAACCTAACAATGTTAAAGATCAAACTCAGCTATCTTAAGAAAAAAAAATATTTAAAAATATTAAAATGCAAGCGAGAAATTTGAAAAGAATACTCCCATATTTAACATTAGCTTGCGAGTTTCTTCGTGTGACTAGTGTAGCTTCTTAAGAAATCAAAAACCAAAATTCATTCGACACCCCCTTCGTTTTCCTTATGGCGACCAGGGAACATGCCTCCTCTGCCCCCCCCCCCTCTAGTTTCGATCAACCATTAAATAATGTCATCATTTGTATTCATTTTTTTAAATATAAACCTCTCATTCATTTTATTTGAAATACAAAATTTTCATTTAAAATACATATATTACATACATTTAAAATAAGTGCCTTTCACTCATTTCATTAAAAAAAGGGAATAAAACAATAAGGAGAAATAATACGATGAACCAAAATTGTTATTTCAAGCTCAGTACATTGTTTCTAATTTATACAAGTGAACACTAAAAGGATTGTTGTTGGTTGTATTTTTGACGGCCAATTATCTACACGAGGGATATAGGCCCGGGGGAAGTGCCCTCCGTAGGGGTCTTTCTAGAACACTAAAATGAATTATTGCTGGAAGAAAAAAAAATAAAAATATCCAACATAAAAGTACCTTTTTTGTGATCTATTGACAAAAACAGGGATTGCCCCGGCAAACATTTATACCCCTTTATTCTTCTTAATAAAAGAAGCCCCTTCACAAAATTATTCTCCATAAAAGCGACTTCACACAATAAGAAAAAATTGTTGCAATTTAAAGTGTGTAATTTACAAACAAAATAAGCTCAGAAGAAAAGTATAGCAGGAAGACATTTAAAAAAAAAGGATGATTAAATGTTTACTTTGAATTTAAACAACTGAATTTGATTTTTCTTTACAGAAATTTATTTTTCTCAATTCTGTAACAAAAACGGGTCCCCCCCCCCAAAAAAAAAAAAAAAAAAATTCACCCCTGATGTGAAATCATAAGGTAAAACTTACAATTTTAAGTACATTTATTTTGCATTTTACTGTTAATTTTTTTTTTTTTTTTTTTTTTTTTTTTGGGGGGGGGGGGTTGTCACAAAAAGTAGATTTAACTAAATTGGATAATTTTATACTGACTGTAGTGATGATATGTATAAGAGAATCTGCCAGTGTCACATAGGCGTACGGTTCAGGGATGTATGGAGGGTATATGGTGGTATACGGCGTATAACTTCGGGATTTTTTTAGGAAACACCGTATACCGTCTATTTCTCAAAAAAGCTATTGTATATACACTGTAGAGTATACTCTCTGCCTTGAGCGTATGCCTTCTGCTTTTTTTACGATTACACCACTGGTACAGTTGTATGTGCTCATGGGTCCCAAGTTCCACCATTAATTTCTAAAATATTCTTTTTCACTCTAATATAAAAAAGGTTTTATTTTAGATTTTATTTAAGTTTTAAAGATTTTTTTCACACATATTTTTTTCCCTTAAATTTTGTTCTTTTTCTTTTGTTACAGAGATAAACATTATTAGGAATTTCTATTTCTCTAAATGTGCCATTTTTAAAAAAAATATAATGAAATGTTAAACGTTTAAAGTTTTATAAAAAAAAACTAAAATATAAAAAAAAATTCCATATTTAAAAAAATAATAAAATAAAGATAAACATTCTTAAACGTTAACTTTTCTTGTGAAATATGAAAAACGATTCACAAAAAACAGTGAGTATATCACTTCATAAGCGGGTCGGAACATTCAAATTTTTACATTGCCTTAATGTTTTATTTAATTTGTTGATTTATTTAACAAATATAATTCTACTCAATTTCTTTAAAAGGAAATTCAAAAAGCAACATTAAATTTATAGTCGATCTCTATTACACATGTGCCACTAACGTACGTAACGTTTTTCACACGTACTTGTGTGAAAAATAATTTATTCAGTATGTTTTTAAATATACATAAATCATGGTGACCTAGTGTTTTTATTTAATTTAGGAGTATAAATCCATTGCCACAATTTAAAGTTTGAATAAACAATGATTTGTGGGGCATTTTTTAAGACCCTTTAGTGGGGAAAACAGTCAAAACTTTCGATTAATTTCTATACAAAATATTTGCTACTACTAATTAAACTAACAACAACAAACAACAATTATTTGTTTACATTTTTTGACATCTGTTCGATCTGCAGACAGTAAAGCCGTAAAGTAGACGCTTGCGCAGTAAAAACTTGCCTTTGATTGGTTGGCGTAAGGATTTTATATGTAACCAGTGAAAACGCTCTTAGGTTAAGGTTTTGGGTCACTTGGATTTTTTAGGTCGTAGAACGACCAGTGAAAACGCACCTTAAGAGCTCAAAAGCGAATGGACCTTATGCACGCGGCCTGAGGTCGAGGCTAAAATTCGTCTGCTGGCGGTATTTACTGGCGGTGTTTAACATAGCAATGTATGGAGTGTGAATTATTAATGCTTGTTTGTTAAAAATACCGCAAAAGAATTCTTTAATGCAGCAGCATATACTTAATGTATTGTAATCTAAATTCAAAATGTTGTTCTGTATGCGAAAAAATTCCCTAAGTTTGCAAATTTTCAGTTAAAATATATGCACTCAACCTGGGTCAAGGCTAAAGTCGTCTGCTAGCGGTGTTTGCGCCTGCGCATTCCGGTATTTTGCCGGTGCAGTAACTAGAATAACAGATAATCATACCGCCAGCTCTGGCGTCTGACGTCACCTGAATAGAGTCCATTTTTACGGTTCCTGAAGGGTGTAGGTTCACCCAGCGCGGGTCACGGAACCCCCATTCTAAATTTTCTCTCAACTCAGAACTCCGATGGGGTTACTGCTCTGTGAGTTACTGTGTTAGGAATTTTATCGCTCGTTTGGCTAAATGAATTTAGTATTTACATAGAAAATAAGCACCGTGTTTCTATACGGTACTACAATTGAACACGAAAAAAGCGTCGTGTAGAAAATAAGAGTTTCTTTTTAAAGTTGTACTTTCTCTCTCCTAATAAATATTTCATATTTAATAACGCAGAAATTTACTCAGCAAGAACAGGTTCCAAAAAAGTTTTATTTAAAGTAATCTGTAGTTAAAAAATATTATTTTTTAGATGTGGTAATCTGAATTGGAGTTGCGTGATATAGAAATGTATGCAATAAGTAAAAATACTTATTGATTATTATGTTATTAAAACTAAATATTACAGTTTTCTGTTTTCTAAATTTAATACACTTCACATTTACAATAAATATATCTATATGCATTTACAATTGATAAGCGAGTATAAAAGAGACTTAAATAATTTAGAAAACATAATAATTTTTTGTTAGTTTTGTTTTTGAGAAAAAATTTCAACGTCTAATTTTTATAACATATAATTATACAGACATTTTATGCATAATTGATAAGAGAATGATGCATAAAAACTGAATGTGTTAAATAATTAAAAAAATTTAATAATTTTTTTAATAATTTTGTTTTTTTAAATTTCATTTTAACTCATTTCCGTATTTTTACAAGTTGTTATATGGATCCTTTTATTCCACATTTAATACGAGAATAAGTAAAAACTAAGTATGTTAAATAATTTAGATATTTTAATAATTCTTTAATATTTTCAGTATTAATATCAAGCATTTTTCTTCAGGAGGGATTTTTAAATCTCCTGTGGTTGCGGGAAGGATTTTCGCTTAAACACCATCAATAAGTATTAAATTAAAAGTAGGAATTGTGTAGAATTCATTTAGTAAAAATTTGTATTTAAAGCAAATGCACTTCTTTTTAACCTGACTTATTTTATGCCATTACAAAAATATTGATTAATGAACAAAAGCGAGGGGGATGGAAAAGGGGGAAGTAAATTTTACATGTACTCTATTATATGTCTGTTTAGTGATTACGTAATATTTAAGTTTATATAAATAGATCAGTTTCTATAACATTGTAATTAAAAAAAATTAAATTATTTATCTAGCTAATTTAATTAAGATTGCAAGGAATACTCAGAAAATTCTGAGAAAATAAATTTTTTAAACTAATTTTTGAGACATGCTTGTCATGAAAACACAGTTTTATTCTATGTAATGGGCCTTAAATTATTTAATAAGTTCTTACTCTATGTATATGTGATATTTATTTTTCCTAAACGAAATGATAAAAAAAGCTCAGTCATAAAAACTTTTGCTCATAAAAAATATTAAGAAAAAAAAAGTCCTTCCGGCCAGTGCCGGGAGGAAGAGGTAGCTTTCATAATCCTTATTTAAAAAAGCCAACTTATATCATGTAAACACACGAAGCTCAATTTAGTGGAAACCGAATATAGGAGATTCAATACTAATTTTTATCAATATAATGAATGAGAATTTCGCGAAATTAGTCAGCTTTATCCAAGCTGCTTTTCTTTAAAGTAACTTATATTTGGCTGCCAAATTCGGCAATTTCTTAAAGTGCCTGTCATTTTAAGACAACATGGTGGATGAGGCTAAGCAGTGAACTTGGTCGAGACCTTGGTAATTGCTGTGCACATGCTCACTCACATCGGAATCGGTTAATATATAGGAGTGCTGTCGCATGCAAAAAATCAGATTTTCAAAATGTCACCCACAATAGAAATTGAAACTGCTATATCTGAGCCATTTTTTAAGGTAAAGACAAACAAAAAATGCTCCTGAATCCTTATATCAAGATCAAATACTTAAGAAAGAAACCTTTTTCAATTTCTAATTTTTTTGCACCTCACTTTAAATATATATATATATTTTAATTTAATGGCCGCCATTTTGAAACAAGATGGCTGATGAATCTGGCCAGCGAACTTGGTCGAGGTGTTGATGTATACTATCCACATGCCTTCTTACATCGAAATAGGCGAATACGTGTGTTATCGCGTGACAAATACAAGATCGTTTCAAAATGTTAGCCATGCTAGAAATTCAAAGTGCTATAAATCAACCATTTTTTAAGATATCAACAAAAGAACAAATTTTCAGAAACAAAAACTGCTCCGGAATCTTTGTATCAAGGCCAAACACATAAAAAAAATCTTTTTCATTTTCCAATTTTTTAATACCTCATTTTGAATTTTAAATTTAATTTTTTTAAATGGCAACCCTTTTGAAACAAGATGGCGAATGGAGCTAGCCAACGAACTCGGTCGAGACATTGGTATGTACTATGTACAGACCAAGTTACATCCAAATAGGTTCATAAATACGCCTGTTATCGCGTGACAAAAATCAGGTCGTTTTAAAATGTCAGCCACAAGAGAAATTCAAAATGCTATTACTCAGCCATTTTTTTTTTAGATATAGACGAAAGAAAAACTGTTCCGGAATCTTTGTATTAAGGTCAAACACATACAAAAAAAAATCTTTTTCATTTTCCAATTTTTTGGTATCTCATTTAAATTTTTTTATTTTTTAATTTTTTTAAATGGCCGCCATTTTGAAACAAGATGGCGGATGAAGCTGGCCAACGAACTCGGTCGAGATATTTGTATGTACTATGTACACACCAAGGTACATCCAAGTCGGTTCATAAATACGCCTGTTATTACGTGAGAAAAATAAGGAAGTTTCAAAATGTCAGCCACGCTAGAAATTCAAAATGCTATAACTCAGCCATTTCTTAAGATATAGACGAAACAAAAACTGCTCCCGAATCTTTTTATCAAGGTCAAACACATAAGAAGAAAATATTTTTTCAATTTTCAATTTTTGGTACCACATTTCAAATTTAAATTTTTCTTAAAAATTTAAATGGCCGCCATTTTTAAACAAGATGGCGGGTGAAGCTGACCAACGAACCCGGTCGAGACATTGGTATGTACTATGTAAAAACGAAGTTACATCCAAATCGGTTCATAAATACGCCTTTCATCGCGTGACAAAATTCAGGACGTTTCAAAATGTCAGCCACGCTAGAAATTCAAAATGCTATAACTCAGCCATTTTTTAAGATATAGACGAAACAAAAACTGCTCCGAAATCTTTGTATAAAGGTCAAATACATAAGAAAATAATATTTTTCCATTTTCAATTTTTTGGTACCACATTTCAAATTTTAAAATTTAAAAAAAAATTTAAATGGCCGCCATTTTGAAACAAAATGGCGGATGAAGCTGGCCAACGAACTCGGTCGAGAGATTGGTATGTACTATGTACACACCGAATTACATCCAAATCGGTTCATAAATACGCCTTTTATCGCGTGACAAAATTCAGGACGTTTCAAAATGTCAGCCACGCTAGAAATTCAAAATGCTATAACTCAGCCATTTTTTAAGATATAGACGAAACAAAAACTGCTCCGGAATCTTTGTATAAAGGTCAAATACATAAGAAAAAAATATTTTTCCATTTTTAATTTTTTGGTACCACATTTCAAGTTTTAAATTTTTTTTAAAATTTTAAAATGGCCGCCATTTTGAAACAAAACGGCGGATGAAGCTGGCCAACGAACTCGGTCGAGACATTGGTATGTACTATGTACACACCGAATTACATCGAAATCGGTTTATAATTACGGGAATTACAGTGTGACATAGGTCAGATATATATATATATATATAT
The DNA here is from genome assembly GCA_963932465.1 of Maratus speciosus. Taxonomy (NCBI): domain Eukaryota; kingdom Metazoa; phylum Arthropoda; class Arachnida; order Araneae; family Salticidae; genus Maratus; species Maratus speciosus. The sequence goes on along the minus strand of OZ010787.1, from coordinate 316,535,314 downwards.
ATATATATATATATCAATTTTGAACGGAGGGTGGTTTCGGGGTCTGGGGGTCATGATCGATGAAAATATACCAAAATTTTTTGAAATCGCTTTCCTCCGAACGGCTGCAATAGGTAGCTTTTTTGTAAAGAAACCTACCTGAAAATAAAATAATACCAGTTCAATCAAAATTACTTTGAATTGTATTTTACCACATAAGACGTTCATCTTCATTTAAATTTTTTATTTTATCGTAAAAAAGGTACCTTTTGTTTGCTTTAAAACTAATTTAATTTCAGAGTATTAGGTAAAAAATTATAAACATAAATAAACAAGCAAACAAGCATAAAGAAAGGTGTCGCGGGGGGGGGGGGGGTAGAAAAAGTTCTAATATCACAGAATACGAGAGTATTTTTTTTTAAATTTAAAATCAATTTAATTTCAAAACATTTAGTTGAAAGCAATGGAAATTAATAATCTAATGAGAATAATAATCTAACGAGATAAAATAATAGATTACTACTTTAAATATTAATAGTTAAATTTAGTTACATTATTACATTTAACTAAAAAAAGATAATTTCACTGATATATACAATGTATTCTAGACAATGTACTATATTGTACCAAAATCAACTTTTTTTTTTTTTTAATAATTTAAAAAAATCATGCATACATATTTATAGAATATTATATTAAAAGTAACTGAAAAATTCAACTTAAGGAATATCCATTTACGAATAATTACATACTATATTTAATAATTATTGTTTGTAATTTTTTTTAAATGAAAGTAATAAATTAAAAGTTATAGTAATTATTTAATTTTGTATTGCACATATTTTATTGCTTTAATTTAAAGACTTTTTCCGCAAAATATTTAGACATTATCACGCTTACAACCAGCAGGAAGAAAAGTTTGGCTCAGAGCTAGAGGTTTTCACTTGTCGGAATTTCCAGGCTTGGATTAGCCCTGGGTTGGAAATTAATGGCAAGCCCGAACAAAAGTTGTCCCTCACACTAAAAGTTATCGAAAAACGGTCTGTGTAAAAATTAAAACTCTGGCCCCCGGCCTGTACGTTTATACGTTTATATTTATAGTTCAAGGCCGGTTGATATAAAAAGCAGTGAAAGCAAGCACGGAAAAAGACCCATGCAAAAAAACAATTAAATAGAACCAAGTGCGGCGCGACTCAATTTCTACAAATAAATCCGATCTTTCTTAACATACAATTAAGATTTTTTTTTTTTTTTTTTTTTTTTTTTTTTACTACTGCATACATATATATGGAGAAGTTTTACAGTATTATTATCCCTTAACCGGAAACATTAAAATCCCGTGCACAAACGGTGTGTGAGACTGCTAAATTAAAAAAATTGCTATAAATTTTAAAAAGGAAAATAACTCTTAATAATTTACCAAATAGTGAACTTAAACACTTAATATTTAATAGTAATGCATTAACAGGACCAATTTTTTAATATGACAGCATAAAAATAAATTTTGAATGTCGGAGACACAAAATATTTTGAAATTACACGTTATTGTTCAAAATATAATATTTTCGTCATAATAATTAAATAAATGCTAATATTTTTATATATTTCGATGCAATATGAATTAGAAAAAAATATTACGCAGTAAAATTAACAAAATATTTAATAGTAAATATTGCAGCATGTTATAAATATTTTATTAATATATATACATTTTTTATGCATTTTTGACAATGTTGAGCCACTTTCGTGTTCAGAATTTATATATCCATCATCTGAAATACTTTCAATATCGCCTATGTCACTTACTACTTCATCAAACAATCTCAAAGCAGTTTCTTCAGTCTTTTTTATCACTGTAGTGTACCCACTTTGACGGCTCCTCCATATCAAATCCCAAAAAATTACATAAACGGAAACATACCGTCTCACAAACTGTGTTGAAAATAAAATAATTTTTCTTTCAACAACTAAAAGTGCGCAGGTGTTGCAAATGAGTGCGGGAGGGTTGTGTGATAAGATTGGGGACGCGTTAATTTTTGTGTAAAGGGTAGATATGTAAACGCAACCGTCTCACAGACGGCGCGTTTCCGGTTAAGGGTTAAACATTATTATATGCTCACAAAACGAAATACACAATAGCAACATTAATGATTGCTTAGAAGTTCGGACTTTTCAACATCTAATTAAAGGTCATTAAAAAAGTTAATGCAGTTTAGAATAAAAGAAAAAAAATTGAGGGTAAAAAAAATCACAGTTTTTGAAGCTGTATAGTGAAAAGCTGATTTTTGAAAATAGTTCTTTGTAATTTATTATGACTCTTCGCAAATCGAAAGGAGCCACTTTCAGACAAATTTCTTAATTCATTCTGGCTCAGAAGCGTATAAAATTTGCAAGTATTCTTATTAAGAAACTTAGTAATCGAATACCGTTTTCCATTTTTTGATAAAGGCAAAATATCTTTAAGAAGATACAATTAAAATGGGCTTTTGAATCGAATTTTCGATGCGATAGCACTGGAAAGGAAAAAAAGCTGTCTTCGCGTGGCAAAACTCGTTTGTAACTCAAAAAGTAATTTATTTATTAAAAAGTTGGGAAATGCTATTCGTTTCCAAATAGTTTCAATGACATACATGTTAATTTTATGATTTTATAGTTAAAAATGCGTCAAAAAATTTGGCAGAAAGTTTGCCGTTGTTGAGCAGGGAATTTGAAAATCAGCTTAAGATAATTCCAATGATTCCTTTATGGTTGTTACTATTTTTACAAAGCAACTAAGTCCAGTTACGGCTCGATTCAACTATGCAGGAAAATATAGTGTAAGCCTAATCCAGGCCCAGCCCGAGTCTGCTGAAAAAATTAAGCCTGGACTCAGACACAATATAACTGTCCGATGCCGATATCTACGCTGAACATGCTATATTTTTGTATTGATGTTGTCAAACTAGCATCGCCTCCTGCGGCATATTTATACTTAAATCGGTTCTCAAGTGCCCTGCTCAATAAGCGCGAAACTTTCTGACACATTTATTAACTCATTTTTAAATGTAAAGGAACAAAATTGTCAGGACTGACTTTGGAAACAATTTTTAACCCCTTGATGGGCGGTGGGATAAAATATATCCCACCTAATTTAAACTAGATTCTCAACAGAAAATTTTAACTAAATTTTATATTTTTAACTTTGGAGGACAATCGTTGAAAAATTGCTTTTCCTTATTTAAAAATAAAATTTTTCGATTATTCCGGTGAGAATTTAATATTTAGAGACATTTTTGCTTGCCCCTCAAGGGGTTAATCGAAACGAGTTTTCCGTAAATAATATCATAAGACGAAACGCAATATTTCACCTTGATTCAAACATAAAATATATTATATGAACTTTAAAAAGTTCACTGTTTTACATAAAAGGTGACTGAAATAAAAAGAGAGATGTTACAAGTTAAAAAATGCATATTCATAGCTGCCAACCTTCCAATAATCTTCCGTAATGTCTGGATTAATTTAACCCAGGTTAACCACATTTCGAACCAGAAAATTTATTTCATGAATACTTATTTATTTAATTCCAGGTTTCTAGGTAGAACATATTTATTTTCATTTCTTAAAAAATTTTCTGTTTGAAACGTATTAAAGAAGGGTCAAATTAACACAAGTATTACGGAAGATTAGTTTGAGGTTGGCATCTATGCATATTATTTAAAACTTCTTAGCACTTTCAAGATTTTCCAAGCTCTTCATCAGAGAATATTTTCATAGCAATGTTAATTTTAATTAAAATATTCTCTGATGAAGAGCTTGGAAAAGCTTAAAGGTACTAAGAAGTTTTAAATAAAATGTATATTTTTTAACTTGTAACATCTCTTTTATTATTTTAGTCACCTTTTAAGTAAAACAGTGAACTTTTTAAAGTTCATATAATATATTTCATGTGTCTTTCATTTTTTGACAAATAAATTACCGAATTATAAGCAATTTTGACCATGTAACAACAGATTTTTTTCCTTTTTCTGGGTAGTTTTTTCCCTTTCGTCCAGAAATTCAGTTCAAAATGCCAACTTTGACTGTATTTTCTGAAAGATCTTTTACATTTACCAAAAAATAGAAAACGTCTTTTGAGTACATAGTTTTTGAATAACAACTGTTTATTTCATGTGTTTCCGAACAAAAAGGAATTAAAACTTGTGTCATAAAGTTAGTTGCCCTTTTGGATATGAGAACAGTCTTATATTTCGCTTATCGTAAAGTCGAATCTATTGAAAATAATTCATATGTTATCAGCTTCCTTTAAATTTTTATATAGGACCAGTGTTTAAAAAACTGTTTTAATTCTGCGCTTTCAGCGCTTGGCGAAAATTTTCCGCTCTTCGCCAAGAAATGGGGTAGTAAGTAACACGCGAACCCTCCATCAATTTTATTTTTCCGTACCTCCCCCACTCTTGACCTTAGGGGGTGGGAAGTAATTAAAGCGAGCTGGTTATAGTGTCACCTTCCTCCTCAAGACATACGGAGGAGAGAGTTGGTTAAATTTTTATCATTTCCCAAACTTCCTGGATAATGCAAAAGGACTGTGGCAAAGGGTCTTCAGGAGGTGACACTATAACCAGCTCGCTTTAATTATCCTCCTGCCATAGTCCTTTTACATCATCCAGGAAGCTTGGGGAATTATAGGAATTTAACCATTTCTCTCCTTCATATGTCTTGAGAAGGAATGTGGGATATATGGAATGTTATTACAGTCCATCAATTAACACAAAACGGCAGCGTGTCTCACGCCAAGCCTTGCTAGGATTTACTCTCATAAATGAACATAAATAAGGATATTTTTAGCGAAACTTTCATCAGACTTACCATCTCTGTGTGTGACGATATGATGGGAGTAAATAACACTAGACTTCAATGACCCGGTATTTCTTAATGTAGCTCAAAGTGCATACAGTATCATTGATCGAATGAATGTGCGTTTCCAGAAATTATGAATATGTTATCATGTTTCATGCGAAGCAAATTATATCTGTTGTAATTGTCTATATAAAGGCTTCTGTATTGTAATATTTATGAACGAAAATCTGGGTTCGGCATGGAGTCAGACAACGTGTGGTGTTGTCTACGTAGATGAATTGCGACATAGATTCTATGGCAAAATGTTATTTTTTTTTTCCCGTGAATTATCGCCGAACATTTTATGTGCCTGTATATAAAAAACTTGTAAATAAAATAGGATAAATTATATGTTCATACATATGTACATAAAATAGGATACATTATATGTTCATATATATATATATACATAAAATAGGATACATTATATAGTCATATATATGTACATAAAATAGGATACATTATATGCATATATATGACCGGACCATATGCCACAGTACGTCCGGTGGGGGAACATGTGATATAAAGCCATCGAATGTTTAACATTTGATTTTGTTACTCACTGTTTTAGCCAAAACCCACTGCCACTAATACATATTTTATATACATTTTTAGAATGCTCGGCTGCTTTTGAAATATAACCCACTGTCGACGAGGCCGCAGACTGTTTTTTCTAATTATTTTCTGTATTTTCTTGTTGAAATTTCAACCTTTTAAAAACAGTTATATATATATTTCAAGTTCTGTGAGGGGCTGCGCTAGTTCAGGCTAAATATATTCTTTTGTTAGTTTACATTGAATTTATGTGTTTTACTGCAGCATTTTGGCGCATTTCACATGAATGTAATTTGTTTTTTGTTGGTGATTATTATACTTATCGCTTATGTGTATATATATATATATATATATATATATATAGATAGATAGATAGATAGATAGATAGATAGAATACATATATATATAAGTATACAATATATATATATATATATATATACACATATAAATTTAAATAATTGAACAAATGTCTGAATCATTACTTTGCCTGACTTTTATATAATTGTATTTGTTAAATTTAACTAATTACAAATCTAGAATGCATCATTAAGAAACTTTTGCATGAGCTTTCTTGTTGTCAGGACGTTCTTTAAAGAGCAGATTCTTTCAGTTTCATTCAAATGTTCTTAGTTTAATTTCTATTATCTTTTATTCTCTACTTTCAACAGAAAAGAGTAGAAAGACCGTATTCTTAAGAGAATAGCTGTTTCAAAATGTCTATATCAAAATATGTGTCTCCTTAAATTTTTTGTTATAAGTTTTCTTTTTAAATCAATAAACAAAAAATGTAATTGAACAAATTATAGATATTTCACACTTTGGAGAAGAAATTCGTTGTATTTTAAAGATATGAGTGTTTGAGTTAGCAACTAAATACTTAAAAATCTGATTTCAAGTGATAAAAATATTCTTAATTAAAGACACAGATTTTTATAAACTGTACTAGTACAGGAATTATAGAAGTTTCATTGATATTTCCAAAAGAAGACATAATATATTCTCCATTCAACATCATATTACAATTTCAACACTGTCTAGTTATTTTTGCCAAAATAATAACTCGTGTGGTCCGATAACTGAAAAACAACCAATGAGAAAAAAACATCCTTTGACACTTACATATAATTTTTAAAGATTTTCTAGGGAAAGTATAATTTGAAATAGCCACGAAATAGTCATTAATAGCGTTGAATGAGGCCAATTGTTATACATGAAAAACTCATTAAAATGAAATCGAAGTAAGAGCCTTCTTTAACAATAGTTTAGTTAAAAGCACTCCTTAGATATTTTGCCAAGATCCAGTAATGAATCCTAAGTTTCAAATCTCCTAAAGTCCCCTCAACATCAGGTATGTCTCCTTGTACTCCAAGATTAACATAGAGATCACTTTAAAGCGCATTGTTCATTTCAAAACTATGTAGTTACTTTCTGTTTCGTTTATATGTGAAAAAGTTTTGAAAAAATAAAAATAAATTTTGCATAGGTAAAAACAAGTTTGGGGAATCAAACACAAAGATTATTTTATGATCTTGTTGAAATTGTTAATATTTTTTAATATATCGAATGTACTTAAAACAATTTTACAAACGTAAAGAAATCTGAAGAACAAATTTTTTGGACTATTTCGATTTAAAAAAATGCACAATCCTCTTAATCAGATTTTAGCATTTACAAACTCTCTTTTAAGACAAAATTAAATGACTAGTTTGTGAATTCAAACAGTGTATGTATTCTCATTTGACTAATCGGGTGAAATTATTTCTGTTTATATTTTTCTCTTTATTTTGTATTTGAATTAGCTGTATTTATAATCAGTATTTTTCCAATAATAGTACCACTATCGTTTGTCGCACATATAGAAGATTTAGTGTGAAATATGTGCTGCACTTGAGCTGAAAGCAAATTCATTAGTCAACTACTTGTTTTATTCTCCATTGAAGATATTGCTGTTATGTAATAAACTAAAGGGGTGTATTGTAGTTATTTCATTATGTGTGAAATTACTTTTTATAAACCATTAGTTACTGTAATTTGCGACATTTAATATGACAAAGATTATATACATTATTGATCACTTTGCACTTCATGCTGCTTTGCATTTTCATTATGTTAGACAATTAAGACCATTCATCAGAATCTGTAATTCTATGTGCCGGATTTCAATTTGAAGACAGCCTCAGAATTCTGCTCATTTTAAAATCATTAATAACTCTGAAAATAATCATAGAAACGCAGTGTACATTTGTATTTTAGCTAACTAAAATGTGTGGAAATTGTTTATCACGTGAAAATTCGATGGTACATTTAAAAGTTTTAAATTCCGTTTTAGACATACATTAAAGTCGGGTAATTTTCATCTATTAAACAGGAAGCTTCGCCCATGGCCACCATTCTTGCATGTTGCTTTTTTTAGCAAAAATATTTTCTTTGTCACATATAATAATGATAATTATTCTAAATGAAGTATGTATATGCTCAGTACATTGATTGTATAAATGTGAATATTCTGTACAATTTTGAGAAAACGTACAACATAAAAAGTGCAAAAAAGCGCAGCTTTTTGGTGGTACTTTTACATTTTATATGTTGTACTGTGTAATATCCATAATATGCGCTTTTTAGTGCCTCCCTTAATGAAAGTTTTAATTATTAACACATAGTGATCATTTTTAATAATATGATTTTTTAACAAATATTACTCACTCAAGGTACTCCTTATCTTAAGGCTCTATAAAGAAAATTTTCATACTATTTTATTCAACTTCGACGATATCATTTAAAAAATTAAAAATAATTGAATGTTTTAAAAAAAATCAATAAATAAAATAATTTGTTCCGGGACCATAAAAAATTTTCATTTGTGAAACGTAATTAAATATTAAATAACTGTAGGCATAATCATAAATTTTCACAAGAATAAGCTTGACAAAAAAACAATCAACACTTATATAATTGTAAAAAAGTGTAACGTATTGACGAAATAAGAAACAATAACTAAAAAATCATGTGTAAAGCATACATAGATTATGAACGACTCTTCCGCGTCATCACAATATTGTTGTGAAACTTCAACTTTTCATACGGTACGGTGAAAGGTAATATCTAAATAATTATTATAAGAAATTTTATACGCACCACATATTACACTAAAATTTCTTTCTTCCAAAGAAGTGCAAACACTCATAACGAAAATTAACGTACATAAACAGAAAGGCATCCAAATTATTTTGTGAAAACCTGTATATGAACTTATTTATAACAAACACACAGCAGTAAAATATTGCAGTACTGCAGTATAATTCAGTATACTGAAGTACTGCAGTAAAATATAATTCAACTAAAAGGCTCGTAACACAAGGTAAATTGTACAACTTAAAACAAGGTAAATTGAAATACAGTTTCAGAAACTTTCGACTACAAAAAAAAATTATTAAAAATTTAGCAAACCTTTTCTTATTAATAAGCGTTTAAAAAGTATCTTACCTCGTTCGTGAGTTAATAACCCCCTTATTCATGATCGATTTCTTTCGTAAGTATTATGTAAATTGAAGATTTCAAAATTTAGACAAAAAACAATTTAATTTCGTATGAGATGATGACTAAACAAAAAAACCAAAATATTTACAAAGCATAAAAAATGCACATTATCTTTGTGCGATCAAACTTCTTACTCAAAAGGAATACAAAGAATATGTTAATAAACAACATATTTTCAGTTCATTTGATAGATCTGCAGTTTGAGCTCCAAAGAGTCTCCAATAAAGTTAAAAACGGCAACATCATCCGCCCTAAAATGATAAGCTAGTTTATCTTTAGTTCTATCTTTACAATTGCCAAGTTCCAATGCGTGTAAGTCCTGCACTGCTCGCCGAATAAAATTTTCATTTGTGAGTCTTAAGGTGCAGGCACGAACTTTACCACCCTTATCTGTGACAATTTCAAGCAATCATCAAAAGCTTGGGCGATTATCTTCTTTAATTTTAAAAACTATGTTCACTTTTTCGCACATGCTTTTGATGCTCTCTGTTTGATGGGAGATTTTAAGTCCTTCAGATAAAGTTGTTTCAATTTCGACCAATTTTTTTATACTGGATTCAGTCGATGTCTATATTTTGGAATTAATTCACTTTTCGAAGAAGGAGTAACTCGAATATGTTCCGGTTGTAAAGCTATAAGGCTTTTTCCTACAAGGAAATGTGCTGAACATAATGGACTTCGCTCGTTTGCATCACTGGACATAAAGGATAATGGGCTGGAATTCAAAATGGCTTCTACTTCCTGCAAGGTAGTCTCAAATTACTTTTAATCCTGAGGAGATCTTTCAAGGATTTTTTTGAGACATATTTCCGTCGAACGTGATAGCTGTTCCTAAAATAGCCCCACCATGATGCTATGTCTACAATGAACGTCCATTCAATTCTTTTGTCATTAAAATTACTTTGCAGTTCCGGATTCTTTATTAAATTGCATATGTGTTGTAAATCTTTTTTAGCTCTCTTAAATGTCGTAGCGTTGTCGCTGTAGATAATCTTCCAAATTCCACGACGTGAAATAAATCTTTGAAATGGCATTAAAATTTCAGCTGTTGTTAAACTCACAACAATTTCGAGGTGCACTGATCTTATTACTGCACAAGTAAATAAAACAACATAAATCTTCGTGCAGTTTGAAGGTGTATTGGCCCCAGAAAATCTGTAAAAGTCACTTCAAATGATAATGTTTCTTTAACTCTATCTGAAGGAAGCCTTAAAATAGCTTGGTAATACTGTTTAGAACTGAATTTTTGACAGGCGGCACATCGGCTTATCATTTATTTTGCTAGTTGCCTAACCTTTAAATTCCACAAACTTTTCTAGAGAGTGTTTCTGCAACTCTCGCATGGGCCACTTGTTCATGTGCTTTCATTAAGATTGGTAATATGACTTTGGCGTGGAAGTTTAATTGGATGGACTTCCGAATGACTTAAATTTGAATCCTGGAGTATTCCTCTTATTCCCATGATTCCATCCTCATCTTCGAAAGGGTTTAACTTTAGATTTTTGATTTTCTTGAGACTAATTTCTTCTAAACAGTGCTTTTCATTCTTCTAGAAAGTAATTTTTTGCATCTCTTTGATCCAGAATTTTCGGCTTTCGAAATTTATTCAGCAATCAAAGATCCTAGAAACTTACATATCAATTCGTATTATTCACGAATCTGAATATCAAAAGAGGTAATGCAAAGCACTCTAGTAAATTTACTATGATTTTCATTTTCAAAAATTACATCTTCTGCCTAAATCACACTTAGAGAATAGAAGAATTTTTGTCTTTTTCGATGATCTTTTCTTTGCTTCAGCAGCTTTGATATTAATGTCTTTTGTCTCTTGTGATCGAAAAATTTCTTTTTATTGGAACCACTTTGGACCCTTAAACCATGCTTCATATTCCATAAAACAATCCTGCTTTTTTACCTATGGTTAATAGGTTGGCTTTATTTTCTGAACTAGGATAATGCAACCAATAGTTTGGATCTGTTTTCTGCTGTATTTTTCGACCTTATTTTGAGCAAAAGGCTTTCCATTCCTGAGCATCGCTTCTTATCCTATAAAGGAGAATCATCGAATTTGTCCAGAAACGTAGACTAACTTTATTTATTTTAAAAGACGTTATTTAACATAAGCAGTTAGCATGTTTCCTACTACTGTGGTCGTTAGCTCAAATGTTGGTAGATGTAACTTCTTTATCTTATATGCTTCTGTTATTTCAAAATGATAATACTTGTAAATATATGATGGTTGATGGAATGCAGTACCGGTTTGCAAATAAAATAAATATCTTGTGTTACGTTTCCATTTTAAATTGATGAAACTAACGCATTTATTATTTCCCTGTATCCCCGCTTTCATCACAAGTCAGAGTATTATGCTTGCGTAAACATATTTTACATCTATTTTTGACTTACAATGTTTAACTAAGTGAAATCTTTCAAAGCATAAAAAATACCTCGCTTGATTAATTTTAATGTTTTCCTTCTCTTCTATAATTTTAGAACAAGATTCTATATCATGATTTTCAGAACAGATCAAACATTTATTTTCAAAACTCGTTTCAAAGTAACCGCTGTAGGCGTTTTGTGCTTAAAACATTTAATACTAGAAAAGCCTTTTACAAACAATTCTTTTTTATTAACAACTTTACTTTCAAATATGGTGTTATCATCATATTCTTGTCTGCGAAATGTCAGTGTACGTTCTCTAGTTTCGATTTCTGCTCTGAAATAAGCTAATAGATTAGAAACATTCCCAGATTCTGTTTCGTTTTTTCTTTCCCTGTTATAATTCAACATTAAATTATCTGACTTTGTTATTATAGGAAACAATAATCCATAACTTACAAACTCAATTCCGAATGATTTTAAACTACGTATATGGGGCATTCTCACAATCTTTTGACTTTCATGTCCCTGAATAATAATTTTTATTTTAATACACTTTTTGTGTTTTTTTTTTATTTCATATACTGGGGAACATCCCATTGCATAATTGCACAACAATTTTAACGAGATAAATAAGCTTTGGACGATGTTGGGGGTCCAAACACCTGGAAAACTCCTATACCGTCCCGTGTCCCTGATGCTGATTTTTAAGTTTGGAGCTGTCTGGATAAAATTGTTTCAATAAAAATAATTCTATGTCATTTTTTTCTGAAACTGGAACTATTGTTTTATATAAATATGTAGCTAAAAATTAACCTGCACACATTTTTAGGGTTATTATTTTAGGGTTGTTATTATTTTTTAAACTCTGTCCCTGGGTTTTAGATTCCTTACCATCCCTCTTCTAAAATTATACAGAAAATCATTTCAGATGCAGCCACAGAATTTTTTTCAAGTTTTTTCTCATGCAGAAGTATGGTAGAGAAATAATGTCTAAAAATCTTTGGCAGACAATTTACTGTAGAATTTAAATCAGCATTTAAATATCAATTGCAAGCATCATGGCTTTATTGGTAGTCTCACCATCCCCAAGGTTTATTCCTGCACTTTTCGAGGTAAATTAAAAAAAAATTAATTTAATCCAATGTTAACAACTGTTTCTAAAAATCAATGAACATTGTGGCTATCACTTAGTCTTAACATGATTTTCCTAAAAAATAGGTGGCAATTTTCCTTACCGTTCCATCCTTACCGTCCCTTTTTTTTACCATTTCGTCCCTTTTTTCCAATACCATCCCCTTTTTTTACCTTACCGTCCCTTCTTTAATACCCATTTAAGACAATGTTATAAAAAATTCTGTATTAAAAGTACTACATTGTTATTATTTCTTATTTGAATGTCCTGTGGGTACTATGCAAATTCATTATAAGTAAAAATTTAGAAGAAAATAAAAAGTTATAGGGGTAAGGAAAATTAAACTCGCAATTTTAACTTAAACCTCAGTTAAATAAAAAAAAATTTTGCTGGTGACCGTTTTTTCTTTATTTTGAATCATTAAGGCATTCGTCTACATTAGTGCTGCACAACCTTTTTGCCAGAAAATTGTTTGCCACCACAAAAAATTTAAAAATATCATTTGAATTATTTAATAGCAAAGTTTCTGCCACTTAATTAGGAAAATTTTTCTTTATAAAAATACTGGTAAAATTGGTGGCCCGCGGGCCACAGGTTGTGCACCCCTAGTCTACATGATTAAAATGTTATTTTAGCAAGTTCAATTTTGTCAGATTTTTTTCCCCAAAAGTCAAAAGATTATCAGAATGCCCCATATGTATTTCACAGGTATCATGCAAATTGCGTATTTCCTTTAAATTAGAACAGTTGTGGACTGGCGGCAAATTTCACAACTTATTAATATGAGATCTAATAAGCATTTACTTTTTAAGTCAAGCACACAAGTCTGATGTATGTGTCCATTACAGTAGCAATTCTCTAAGCTTACACTGTTAAAAATTTTGCAGCATTCTGGCAGGTCATTCGACCGTTTTTTGAAAAAACGGTTTTATAACCATAATTTAACTATATTCTGACCATAAAATGGCCAATAATATGCTCAGAATAGTGTTAAAATTACGGTTGTGTAACCGTTTTCTGAAAAAACGGTCAACTGACCTGCCAGAGTGCTGCAAATTTTTAACAGTGTATAACATCCTTATCTTAATTTTCCTCATAAAGTGACAATTCTTAAATGACGATATGTGCCTATGATTTTTGTAGATTTAAGTATTATTTAAGTATTATTTAAGTATGTAAATTTATCTATTTTACTCATCTTCTTTTTGAATAAAAAGACCAAATGTCTCTAAAATTATTGCAAATTCTCTGCATTCCCATTGAATTTCTCAATGTTCAGCGTAGGCAGGTTAACGCGATTTTATTTTCAGCCATCGAAGGCAAATTTCTATTCATAGTACGAAGAGCAGCAGCCAAATATGAAATAATATTACTAACTCCTTTCTGTATATCTTTCATTTAAAGATTTAATTTAGATTTTGCAAAAATGAACTTAACTCTATATTCTCGATTAAAATCGAAATCCGATTCTAAACTACTAAAATATTTAATTTTTCCCTAAATAGATTTATGCAATTCAACAAATTGAATTTCTCTATCCTTAGTTTGTGCCAATGAATCTTCTAAACAAAGAACATCAATTGTACTTTCAGAATTTTAAAATACATCATTAATAATATTTATGAGTTTCGTTGCACTCAATTTTATAACTTTCCGTTTCGACTTCAGTGCATTTAATCTCTTTATTTTTAATATTCTCAACACAAATAAATACTTATCAAAACAAAATTTCAACCAGGCGTGACGTAAGAATGGCAAATTAATAAAAAAAATATATATAATTAGTAAATCTCTTCTTATTAATACACGTATAAAATTATCTTACTCGTTCGTGAGCTATGAAAGCATTAACTGATTGTCGATCTCTTTGGTAAATGTTATTTAAATTGCAGAATTTAGGCTAGAAACAATTTAGTTCCTCATGAGACGAATATTGGCTCAAAGAAAACAATAAAAGCTTTATAGAGAATCAGTAACTTCACATTACAATTGTGCGACCAAGCCTCTTTCTCAAAAGGAATACATAAAACAACTTAATAAACGAAAAGTTCTTTTCACTTATATTCGCCTTCGCACCAAAAGAGTCTGCAATAACGTTAGAAACTACAACTCTAGTAGGTACCATATCCGAAGTCTTTTGTGAAGTCCCGTATATGATCTAAAGAATTTATGCATGTCACATAATATACTAAAATTTAGTTAAGCTTAAAATTCATAACACAACGCGCTTCCCACTCATAGATAGTAATGTTCTGGATTATTTTGTGCAGTCCTGTAAAAGAACATTAAATGTTATATAAGACATTTTCAATAGGCGAGAACTTATTATGTACTTTAATAACATTAACGTATATTTGAAATATTATAGTACCGTTAAAACGCAATTTAAACAATTACTGCATATAAACAGTAGTGTAATCGAATTATTTTATGTGTCCCTGTAATTGAACTTTAACTGTTACTTGAATCCTTTTCAACAGAGAAGGTCTTATTGTGTGTCTCAATAACGTACGTCAATTTCATTATTTTATAAATGGTATAGCTTCGCTGAAACGCACTTTAAACAGTCACTACATATAGACAGTAATGTAATAGAATTCTTTTGTACGTCCTTGAAAATAAATGGTAAATATTACGAACACCACTTTTTATAGGAAATATTTTATGGTAATCTCAATAATAGCCAATCAATTTCGAAAGGTTTGAAGTAGTGGAACATCATTAAAATGTACACGCGTGGAAAAAATAATTCCACCCTTTCTACTAATTCTGCTACAAATCATCGTATAAAAATGATACCGGTCTTAACCGATTTGTAATAGCGTCTACTGTTAAATGTCACACATGCATTCAATGCCTCGAAGGCTCCTCTTTTTTCAAATGGTTAGGCAATTTTATTGGCACGTTTTCGTTACTAAACTTTATTATTTTCTTATGGTTATAAATCTTAATGCTTATGTACAAAATGTAAATGGGCAGTGTCAACGATTTCTATTTTGCCCACACTTCATCTGCTACTAATTTCCTCACTTATTCATGATTCTTTTACATGATATCACACCCTTTCCTTCTTTTTCAATTTTTATTTAAATTGATTTTAGTATTAATACATGAAATGCTTAAATTTCCTTTCAGTTTTCAAATATCTCGCATAATGTTTCTTACATTATTCCTTTAAATAAAATGTTAAGGTCTAATTATATTTTTACACAACAACGTACACAATAACGTTACTTTTCACATGTAATAATTTTCGACACATTTATGGATGGTAAATTGGAATTCTCACTCTTATACATGATTCTTCACATGTCCGTCATCTCACTTTACACAGTTTTGACTGTTTCAGATAATTCTCAAATTTTCGCTAGCAATACTTTTTATTTCAATAAAGAGTAGTTAACACATGGAATTAGGCTTTTTTGTATTATTATCCATAACCAGGTATACTGTATATTTATTTATATTCGATTTTTATTTATAGTTCTCCTATTTATGTATAGCATTATTATTCTACTGATAAGAAAAATGTCTCATATTAAAGGCTTTCAACTGATTGAACATTAATTCAAATTTGCCTGAATGATCTAATGACTCATTATCTTATTCATAAAATATAGGTCAACTACTATAAATATTCCAAATGATTATATTATAAAATACTCTAAATGTACACACAAAACGTTATAAAAATATGCTGCAGACATTATATAAATATAAATCAGATACCTTATTTAAAAAAAACAAAAAAAAAAAAAAAAAAAAAAAACATGCATATTGATTTTTATTTTACTTTGAATTCATTATAATATTATCTTACTTGTGTATTATTAATGTTCGTGGATATGTGCCAAATTTTCAAGATTATATATTATATTTAAGTATGTTTATTCGAGTGCACATAAGTATTTTCAGTTCCAGTGTATTATACAAGATATATTGGCGATATCACAAGATTTTTCTCTCGTCCCTGTTCTAAAGTTGTTGTTCTTGTGTTTGTAATTGGAGATATATATGATATAATATCACATATGTTTTAATTATTTCCTTTTACTGTATTAAAAATATCATTTTTTTAAAATTCATTAACAAATTAATTTTAAATTTTACTTAAACTCTATGTTTTACCATTCTAAATATGTAAATGAAAGAAATAATTAAACTTTTTCTATCGTTATACACTCCCACGTAAATTCTAATATTTAACCATCACGCAAGATTAACCACATAAGTCAAATAAAAAATGAAAGAAATATTCTGGCTGCAGAAATGTCTTTGCTTCTCTTTTACAGTTCGTTACAACTTGTCACTTATACTATATTCTTTCTGGCTCCTATAATGGCTAAATGGTAGCCTCTCTTTTTTTATTTTATCGGTCTTTTAATTTCCCACCGAGTTTCCAAAAATATTGGAACGTACTGTAGGCATGCTTTCAACAATACTAACTTATCAAAATGTTACTTATAAATTCAAAAATCTCCTTGTGTTAACACCTAACGAATATCTTATGATTCATATGTTTTCGCCAAATTAAACATTCTAATAATTCAAAGCAACAATTTGAGACGAATGATTTTTTTTTCTTTTTGACCAGCATCCTTAAACATGTAGTCGCTTACTTTTAGCATGATCATTAAGTCACTAATCATCTTCCAGTTTCACCTGTTTTCAGCTCACAGGCTATCAAAGCCTGAGAGCTAATGTGCCCGCAGGTTCTGCATGTACGTACGAATGTACGTACATAACGCGATAACTCTTGATAGAAATATCCGTTTTGCTTAAAAAAAAATTTCTAGGTTCATTCTCATAAGGCGCTTCCTTGATTAGATTTGGGGATTCATTGGTTAAGTATAAAGGGATTATGGGGGCTAATACCTCCTTTAACTGAGATAAATGGGTTTTTCATGCAGAATTATCAGATTTGATTCAATTTTGGTATGCCGGTTAATTCTGATAAGGCGTCCCTGATGAGATTTGGAGGTTCATCGTTCAAGTATAAAGGGGGGATCGAGGGGGGGAGTAATACCTCCTTAATTTAGATAAATGGGCTTTCTTTTCCGATTTGTTTCAAATTGGGTATACCGGTTTATTCTGATAAGACGCTTCTCTGATGAGATTTGGAGGCTCATTGGTTAAGTATAAAGACCTGAAACAGGAGGAGGGGGGGGGGGGTAAACCCCCCTTAATTTATTTTTCGAAAGGCATTATTCTTTGAAGTAAGAGTGTAATATACAATTAGTGTGAATAGACTGGGAGCTCAATGCCATCAGTTTAACTGGACACTTTTCTTTTTTATTAATTGAATTTTGTAAAAGGTCAATAGGTGTCTGATTCATTTTAATTGTCCAAAAGTGGATTTTTCTAGATTTTCTAAAGAACCTGCAGCAGGGTATTGCTACTACTGTATTGTTTGCATTTTCACAGCCATATGTCATGTTTTGGAAAAAATAATTTGGTACATAATTAACTCCATTGTTACTGTAACTTGTATTCGCTTGTAGTTATAAAAATATTTAGGCGATTTATCACCCGCGGCCGGCAAACGAAAAAAAAGCCTTAATATTAATTTATAAATTTATGATTAACCCTTAAATGCCTGATTTTTCAAAAATCATTTTAATGATGTTTTTCGGCTTTCATGAAAAAAATATTTAAAAAATTCATATTTTGTTTTAAGTATGGTTTACGGCTAAAACACAGTTGGTTATTAATCGGCAATACTGGTCTTTAATTGAAAAAATAATTTTCCTCCACAAAATTCTATAATATTAAACACACAAGAAATTTAAGAAGTATGATAAGAAATAAATTTTACTTGCTCACTGCAGAACAAAATAGGGTATTTCGCAAGCTTCCAAACAAAATAAAAGGAACATGTAGCAACAATTGAAAAAATAAATCTATCTTTATTCTTAAACAGCACAAGTGTTGCCACCTACATGTTGAAAATCGATTTAATAATATCTTCAGAATGTATTTTATTGCAACATTAGACATTATAGCTTCAAAATTATTCTAATAGTATTTTAGAAGCCTAAATTGGGTATGTTGCCAAAAAGCAACACCCGGCATTTAAGGGTTAAATTCTAAAATTATTAAAATTAGTTGTCATTGGAAACAGACCTGTGTACATAATTTTAAGGAAGTGAATGAAAAATCGATTACAAAATTACATCTTTTTAAAAAAAATCCAGTTAGTTCAGGGGACGTACTTGTCCTGATATTTCAAGACCAGAAAATTCTTCGGCATCAGTATTTTCTTATAGAAAATATCTTTTAAAATAAGGCGAAATTTCGCTTGTTTAACCTAGATTTATTTTTATATGAAAAAAAACCCTGATATTTGTCCTGAAAAATTCCCTGAAGCGTACGACCCTTGTAAGTTAAATAAGTATAAATGTAATTTAGCAATTTTTGTACATTTGAATTAAAAAAAATCAGTTTTAGAAAATACTTACTTTTACAAATAAATAATTTTACTTAATTTTATAAATAAATAAAGTAAATAGAGTTTTTAGATTAAAGGTTTAGAATGATAATATTTCTAAATAAAGACTTTATTTTAGAAATTTATTTTTCGTGTCAATTTTTTATCATGTAATGAAGTTGCTGTTTATGTTTAGTAACTTCTTGAGAAAACTTGGATACATAAATAATATTCAGATTTTAAGAAACTTGAATTTTCGAAATAAGTATGACAAACCTTTTGAAATATTGCGATGGTGGTATTATAACTTTTTTGAACTGCTTTTTAATTGGCAATGAATTATTACGAATGATTACTATATACATGTCATAAGGGATATGCTTTTAAGCAAGCTACTTCATAAATTTTGTATGGAATAATTAATAAAAAATTAGTCAAATTCAATTAAATTTTAGGCAATAGACTTTACTGCCTGCGTAAATATGTCATAATATTCAATTTAACTTTATAATATCTAAACTGAATTTTGTTTTGTCGCGTTTCATCAGATAAATAGAATGAAATGTAAGAAAAGAGTGACATATGACAAGTTTGAACATTTTTATAGAGACATCGCAGTGCTACCTAGTGACAAAACTAGGAACTATTTTTTTTAATTTCCTTATACAACTTTTATAAGATACCTTATAAACATGTTTTTTTTTTTCATATTCATATTTATTACAGTTATTGAATTCTTGAATATAAAAATTTCTGCGGTCTTTTCGCGACACTCTGCACTACTGAAGCACTATTGTGTCTCGAAAAATGAGTAGACCAGTTATATAGTTAAATTTATAGTTAGTTACAATCATACTAATTGCACTGGTTATAACATTTTGATGTTTTAAGCGTTAATAAAAATCCTTTTATTGACTCTTTTTAATGCTTAACCCCCTCGCTGCGTAATTGTTTTATCAAAATAGCTTCAAAAGTTGCGTACTTAATTCCTTCGCGGCGAGCGTCTTTTAAGAATTTTTATTCTTTTGTCACCGGTTTTTCAAAACTAAAAATTGGGAAAATGCTCCGATTAGATAAGGCAAAATTTACAATAAAAAGTAACTGGTGGGAATGATCAAGGTTAATTTGATGGAGAAAATGCGTCTCCGAAGAAATCTCGGGTTGCTCAAATTTTGCCACTTTTACGTTGCCCGAGAAACTCTCGGGTTGCGTAGCGAGAGGGTAAAATTACATTCTTATAACAACATTAATAATATTATTATAATTATAAATGAAAATTTTCTACCATCCAACTTCAACATTAAAAAAATTTCGCAATAAATGACTTTTATATGTTCATCTTCAATTATGAATATAGATATTTTTTTTAGCATTAATGAAAATTCTATGCTGGGTATCTGCTAAATATCCATGCCCTATGACATTCCACAAATTGCCACATTCGGGTGATTTGAAATGGGGCGATCTAGTAAATTGCTTTTTTAAAATCTCATTTTCGAGTTAGGAAATATATGAATTGAATAAATAATAAATCTTTGTGCGGCATTCATATTTTTTTTCCAATATAAAATTATGCTACCCATCTCTCTCTCTCTCTCTCTCTCTCTACATATGTACAGTATGCCAACTAAAGTCCCGTGCCACCCTCTTAACTTCGGAACGGCTGCTGCTATATTCATAAAAGTGGTGTCGAGTGTACAGTAAAGTAGCCATGCGCTACCGAATGAAACCTCCTACGGCGCCACCTGGTGGGAAACTGCGGAGTTAGCATTCCTATCTCGAAAACGGAAGAGACAGTAGAAAAAAAGTGATTTACAAAGTTGTAGGGCATCATCGATTTAGTACGAAAAGACACCTTGTGGACATTAATGCGAAGATCAGAACGGTTAAAACGCGCATTTGTTTTTTCGCGACGTAACAAAACGATCTTAGAAAGAAAAAAAAACAACTAGTTATAACAATATACCTTTATTTGAGATGTTCAAACCTCTCACCGTCAGCTGCAATGCCCATTTGGATGCACATTTGTTCGAAAGATAATCATTTCTCCTTCCGTTCAAGTTTCGTGACGCCACAGTGTAGGAAATCACGAAAAAACAAATTCGTTTTAATCGTTCTATTCTTCGCATTAATGTTTCGTACTAAATCGATGATGCTCTACAACTTTGTAAATATCTTCCCCCCCCCCCTATCTCTTTCCGTTTTCAAGATAGGAGAGCTATCACCGCAGCTTCCCACCAGGTGGCGCCGTAGGCGGTTTCATTCAGTAGCGCATGGCTACTTTACCACTACTACCACTACTTTACCTAGACACCACTTTTATGAATATAGCAGCAGCCGTCCCGAAATTAAGAGGCTGTGGCCGAGAGGTTCTGCTCTCGAAGCTGGTAGACGGGAGGTACTGGGTTCGGAACCAATCGCGCCCGCCGGCCTAATCGTTCGGAGTTTTCGTGGTTTTTTTCGAACAGTGGATTTCCATGCGTAAATACGGGTTAGGCTCCCTTAGAAATACCCCCACGGAGGGCACTACCTCCCTTAGGGCTTATATCCCTCGTGTTGAAAATTGGTCGTCATAAACAGAACCAGCCAATCGAAGTTAAGAGGGTGTCAAGGGACTTTAGTGGACATACTGTATATACGAAATTCAATAATTTATAGTGAAATTTTTCGTGCAACAGGGAAGAACGATTATAGAAGGTGTAAGTAAAATTTTCCATTCTCACTTAGAAAGTTTTATAAATATAATTACATCCATATATTTTCTGTTATTAACGCTATAATTAATGCTGATAAATTATTTAATAAAAAACAAAATAGGGGAGTTAATTTTACAAGATTAGGATGTCAGAATTCTACGCATTTTTAATTTCAAAATATTTCACCCAGATAAGAATAGACTTAGAATTTGATGAAGGATTTTGTTCATGGTTTGGACCATCCAATTAATTTAAATTTTAATATGGCTCTTTTTAAAATTCAATTAGGGATAAAACGTTTGAATGTACGCGTTTGGAGCCCAATTAACAAAATGCGTATTTTTTGTTTCTGTATGTCTTTCTGTTTATTCGCGCTCTGACTTTCATAAATATACTTGGATCGACACAAAATTGATGCATATTATTGAGGTTTACTATAGTATATTTCCACTTGAAAATAGGGTATGTACCTCTTACAGTTAGTGTACAACGACACTCAAAACTTTTCGGATATTTTATTCTCTATGGACGATAATTGCTTGGAGGAATGTTTTAATGATGTTGCACAATCAATAATTCATTATCAATTTCATAATTGATATTCTGAATTATGACATTGATATACATTATTAGAAGCACGCACAGGAACATGCTTCTATAGAAGTTAGTGCGTGTAGAAGTTATCTTTCATTTATAAGGACACACAAATGAAATCGGCTGCATTACTATCTATAGATAATAATCGTTTGAGGAATGGTTTAATCCTTTCAGGGGTAACGTACTTCTGTAGCTAAAATGTTAAAATGATTGCTTGACACCGGGATTTATGAACAGATTTATATGAAAGCAAGTAAAAGCTTTTCTTCGCGTAGATTATAGAAAGAAAAATTTAATTCCCACATTCTGGTGCCAATGTGGCATTTGGGGATAAAGTGGTATGTATAATATGCCGGTACCCTTCAAGGGGTTAGCGACTTTACTCGACTTCTAAATGAAATTGGTATTTGTTATTGAAATGCGCGATTGCATATTTATTGTAGATGATAGTGAATGTAACATTTAATGCTCTTTTACAGGGCTTCATAAAAGAATTCTTATAAAGTATCATCTATAAGCTGGGTGTGTTTTTAGTGTTTTATGAGTTTTAAACCTTAACTATATTTTCCTGTATTATATATTTGGTGTGTTTAAATTTTACGGATTATATACAGGGCTTTAAAATGTAATACAAATACAGCACAGTCTATAGGCGTGAATTGCTGAAAGTAAGTTTGTAAATATTATATTCGTTTTTCAACTGAAACACATTTCAGTATGCTATATGGTGTATGTAAAATATAAAGAAATTCATACACTGTACAGCAAGAAAGTATTTGGTGAATTACAGTCTATGGATGATGATTTTCGGCAGCGCGTTATTAATTGTGTTATGCGTTTTTAGTTGAATTAAGTTTTAGTAATGAGTATAGAAATCTAAATATTAAATACAGCGCTATAGAAAATAATTTGAATGTATTACCGTCTATGGGTGGAAATTTCTGAAAGTATGTTTTGAAGAATTTTATCTATTCTCCAGCTGATTTCGGTGTGCCATTTCGAGTGCGTAAAATATAAATAAAGTCATATATAAAGCTGCACATATGTATTTGGATACATTGTCGTCTATGGATGGAAGTTTTCAGATAATTTGAAGTGTATACGTTCAGTTGTGTTAAGCCATTCCCAAATAAATTAAATTTTAATAATGTGTTTAAAATCTATTGATCATACATAGAGCTACATATAGTAAGTATCCATATACTTCACCGTCTTTGGGTGGTAATTGCTGAATTGTCCTGTGTGTTATACACTTTCTATTTATTATTATTTTTTTAGATGTGCCCTTTTATGGTTTTGAAAAAATGAAGTTCCGTAACAATATTATGTTAGTATTGGAAACTGTTTCACAATCTATGTGAGACACATACGTTTTATATTTGCTAATTATACGCCTGTATATGTACCCTTTTTTGCAGAAAATAGGAATAACATAAAACCTTTTACAGGCCGTAAACGCGTTTAATTTTTGTTTAGCTCTAGTTTCAATAATCTATTTGTCTAATATTGCGTGCGAATAAAATTAGACTGATATTGTTGGAATAGTTGCTTTTCTTCATAATAAAAAATTAAAAAATATATATGAGCTTTACTTATTTTTTTTTTTTATTTTTTTTTTATTTATTTTTTTTTTTTTTAAGGAAAAAGAGAAAAAGGCTTAAAGAACTTCATTCGTATGCTGTTCATATTTTTTAACTTACAAAAGATGAATTGCATTAGTACAAAATGCGCCAAAAGTTCGTTTCAACTTTAAAAATTCATACAAAAAATAGCAAATTGTCCTACTGAATTACGGTTTGCTCTATAAGACTTGTCAAAGAGTCAGATCGAGTCAGATATTTTGTGGCAAGAGAAACAAAATAGTCCAAAGAAACTCAAAGAAAGTTCAGACTTTTAAAAATATATCATCAAAATTAAAAAAATTATCCCATCGGAATGTGGTTTACACTAACATTTAAAAAGTAGAATTTTTCATAGCAAAAGAAACAAAAATGGTTTAAGAGTCCCATAAGTTTATTCACATCTAAAAAACAAATAAAAATGTAATAAATCGCAGTGCGATTTAAACTATAAAACGTGGCAAATAGTCAGAATTTCTGTAGAAAAAATTAGTTCAAAGAATATTTGAACTTTTCTTCCCGCAAAATAATCTATCACTTCGTCTAGTCTTATGATGCAAGCCGCACTCCGATAAGACAATTTAGTATATTTTTATGAATTTTTAAGTTTGTATTACGAATTCTGTGTTAGAAGTTATAAGATATTTAAAAAATACATTAGGATTTAAAAGAAGAAAAAATCCAGATTTTTTTAAACGTAATTTGATCTTCTTCGATCTTTCATTTACTTTCTCCTAATTATAGTTCTTGACTTTGTAAATGACTTAAATCTGTAAAATCTTAATACTTTGAAATTGACAAACGTGCAATTAAATAAATAATGTAATTTATGCATTATTTAATGCATTAAATAAAATAGTGTATCGTGATGGTAACTAAAATTCTAATATGAGACAAATAGAAAGAATTATAAGAATTCTTACTTCATAAGAATTATAAGAATTCCTACTTGATAAGAATTATAAGAATTTTTACTTAATAAGACTTATTGCTTGAATACTTTATGAAGTGTTCTTGCTAACTATACAATACAACTTTTCCATTAAGATATGAAATTATATATTTTCCAATACCATAATAATACCAAAGCATAACCTTAATAACAACAGGTAAATTAGTTTTGCTTCCGGTTTGATGACACGAATAACTTTAGAAATGAAACTTCACTTGGATAATATACCTAAATTTTCAAAATAATCTATTAATCAACTAACCCATAGACAGCATAGTACAAAGAAATTACAAAATTGCATGATTAATAATTGCGTAAATTAGGGCAATTATTATGCTATTATGGCAATCTGTGGAACAGAAATAAGGTATTTTTAATGACTAATTTTGAATTAGGTGATGCATTTATTGTAATCATAATAATTAGTTTCTGGTTATATAACCTTTTGTTTGAATTAAAGGAGTTGTTTACGTGGGATTTAGTTTTGTTATCTCAATTATGTGAACATTTAAAGTGTGCAACATTATGGCTGAGTTTTTTAAAAATAATTATCAGATTTAAAGCCTATTTAAAAAAAAAAAAAAAATAGCTCAAATATGTAATATTTATTAAAGCTAGTCAAGCTATCCTGTAAATTACATTGCATTAGACTGCAGTATTATCAAAATAGGACTTATATTTAAATATCCTTGCTTCGCGTTGGAACAGTGATAAGATACTGAAAATGTTTAATTCGTTTCTACACTGTTAAAAATTTGCAGCCAACTGTCCAGTCATTTAACTGTTTTTACAGAAAACGATTACATAACGGTAATTTAACTCTATTATGACTTTATTATAGCCCATATTATGGTCAGAATAGTGTTAAATTACGGTTATCTAACCATTTTCTGTAAAAACAGTAGAAAGATTGGATAGTTTGTTACAAATTTTTAACAGTGTGGCATATAGTAAAGACTAAACTCATCAGTATTATTCGAGTTTTAGGCAGTCACCACAAATAGTATTAATATAATAAATTCTTTCCCAATAAAATTTTTGTTTAACACTTAAATAAAATTTTTATTCCAATAAAATTGTTGTTTTTCTCAAATCCTGTACATAAGAAACTAGTCAAATTTCGTACTAACAGTGATAAATTTTACTTCATGACGTTGAGACCCGATAATTACGTACACTGTAAACGATTTCTTAAAAATACGAAGATTAAACGTACTGGCAACTTGGGTTATCAGTACAATTTCCTTATTTTTATAGTACTTGTCTGTTTAATGAAAATAGCAATTTAAGTACATCTTTACCACTGATATCAGTCAGGGATATTCTCAAATTCACATGCGCTGCTTTTTCACACATTCACAAAATCTCTTTCACAATTAAAAAAAAAACTTCGGAAAAGTACAACAACTGTACTGGAAACCCAATTGAGAGTACAAACTATAGCTTTCGGAATGTGCTTTCAAGTTATACTCGATGTAGTTAAACAGCTTTGTTGGATTAGTGCAAAATGACAAAGGAGAGAAATATTGGAGTTGCTAATAGTTGTGCCCATAAATATCTATAAACTATGCATCTTTATGGGTGCATTAAATTTGAATTTAGATTCGAAATCTTCTACTACTAAAAAAATTGGCTTTTTCTTCGATTAAAATAATTAAGATGTCAGAGGATTTTTTATTTAATTTTTATTTTTCCCTACAGCGATAATTTGTGAGGAGAACAAAATTAATTAAGATGAGGGGGTATGATGTTAGTATAGCACTGTATATCCAGATATAAGGGAAAGATTTTGTACTTCTTAAATGAGTGTTGCTATATATTCATAACACAATTTTCATTATCCTTTATTTTTTTCATTAAAAATGTTTCAAGTATAAGATACGTAAATAAAAAAATACTTTATTTAGAACTATTTTGACATGCTTATATCTTCTGAATTCTTTTTTTCTTAATACGAATAACATTTTAACGAAATTTGAGTTATTTCTACTGCAAAAAATGTGAGCATTGTGAAGTAGAAATTTGGAAATTGCCATTAATAAACTAGGAAGACAGAATTTTCTTTTAGTTTTATAAGTTAATAAAAATGTTAATTTCTTTCATTTGGCTAAACTTTTCATCGTCAGATTGTATTACTCTATTTCTTATATAAAATCATATTGTATATGAACATAAGCTATACGTTAACTGATTGCGAAAGAAAATAGCTTTTGAAAATAAAAGCTCGCTAGCATTTCCAAACAAATTTAAGGAAATGCTTAGGGGCATTAAAATCAATTCATTTTCAGCAGTAAACAGTTGCGATATACCAGAAACTCTTTTCTTGATTCACAAAATTGCGTTTTATTCCTGCTGAAAAGGACGCATTAATTTTGTTAAAAAAAATCACTTTATTTTAATTTGTTAAAGCTGAAAATTTTTCGTAAGTTTCTCATGTTATATTTTACGTATTTGTCTTCTTGAATGTTTTTTCTCTAACACGGGTCAATGAATATCCAATGAAAAATGGAACGTCCCTTTCGCGGACAATTCAAAAAGGCAATCTGGTATCGTGTACTCCTTTGAATGCGCCCCGCGTTGTCCTGGGCAAGCGCATTTTAAAACAAGCCCCGGCTGATCGATGCGGGTGGATCCCTTCCCCGCGCGAGGGCGCTCTCATGTGGCGGGGAGACAGTGGCGCACACTTTCCCCCTGCAGTGGAACGGCGCACATACACACACACAGGGACGAGATCAGCTTGCGAAAAGGACAGTAAGCCCGTCCCCACAACACTCCCACCCCTTCAAGCAGCGTGTGAAAGAAATAGTGCGGGGCCTATAATGCGACCCCCATTTTTCAAATCTGCAAGGATTTACTTAAAAGCAAATTTGGTGAAAATTCATCCATATCGGAGCTGTAAATGTATTACGCGCACACTCCAAGGCGACCCTTCTCAGCATATTTAAACTTTATGCAAGGTAAGTATTCAGTTTATTTTTTTAACTTGCTTTCAGAATACATTATAAATTCTAGTATTTTTTTCCCCTTTCTGTGCTTATGAATGAAGCGTCATGCATATTTCCGTCCGCTTCTGCCGCCTTTATCCGAAGTCGTCAATGATCTCTATAAAAAAGAACTATTTTGATATTCTTTCCTAAATTTCAAAGGGCAATCTCTCTGCAGATCGATTTTCACAAAGAAAAGATGATGCTTTTATTTTATTATCACTATCAAATAATATTATTTTCCTATTTTTTGTATATCTACTACAAATTACCTTTTTGCAGAAACATTTTTCTGTAGAATACACGCGCACAAAAAATACTTTTAATAAAACACTAAAATAATCAACACTTATGCAACACACTTGAATTTAAAACACTGAAACTAAAATTATTAATATGTATTTTTATTTTTTTGTGATATTTAAAGTTTTTTCAGTGAGGAGAAACACGCCGTTTAGATTATTGCTATTTATCTGGCGATATCGAAAGCGTTTGCCCTTTATAGGGCAAAGCTCTTGCACTTTACATTCCGGTTTTACTAATATAAGTAATCAATGCTAATTTTCTGAGTTGTAACTGGTTTTTGATTTGATCATAGATTCACCAAAACTCACGCAAATTGCGCAATTCCGTAAACAAATAGCCCGTATTAACAAGGAAGTCCTTTGCCAATATCTGTGTTTTATCTTATCAAAATGAAACATTAATATGATGTTCATATATTTAAAACTGCACATTTTAAAGCGAAAAAACGTAACTTTATTTTAGCATTAGAATGAAGACAATATAACTAATTTGTTTGTTTAATATTGTTTTCAAACCAAATCCTTTAATCAAAAGTCTCAACATTGATGTTCAAGATTATATAGTTTACCCAAACACAATTTTAAACAATATCAACAAGAAATTGAATTTTTTAGTTTGAAAGAAAATATTTTATTGCTTTTATTTATAAAATCTCTTTTAGACAACTGTTTTCATTTTTATTCCCAACAATGACATAGCAAGGGTTCAAAAAATTCTGTACTTGACAGGTTTTTGTACGATGTTAAAAAATTGTAAACTGATTGACGTAAGTAGTCTCTCTAAATCCATTGTATCGATTCAAGAATTTAAATACGAAAGATTCATTTTTATTTTATTCAATCTCTCTTGAATGTTTTTTTTCTTTTGTTCAGACATGTTTGATGATTCTGAACTAGAAAGAAAATTATTTTATAAGTTATGTTTAAAGAAGTTTCAAAGCATTAAAAAAAGAAGCAAAAATTATTATGCTATATTTAAATTTCCACAATCTATGAAATGTCTTTTTATACTTTATTAAAATACATTAAATATGTAGCCAGCGGATTGAAAACTTTTAAAATCTTCCTTAGAGTTAATCCTTTGAATACTCAACTTCGTACACTGAAACAAAATTTAAGATATTCATTACCACTGCTACAACTGTGTATATCGCAAATAGCAAGTCCAAAACTTTTTCAATACCATTTGTAATCTATATGCACAATTAGGGAGAAAATAAAGGAGAGATAATAGAAAATGTTTTGTCCAAGTTTTTGTGTGGCCTCCTTGTAAGATATACAGAGTATTATGTTAGACGTATTTCTTGTTTTCTTGTTCCATGGTTTAAGAGCTTCATCAAAATAGAGTTTCCCCAATTTGGAGATGACTTTCTTGCGTTTAATTTATTTTTGAAGCAATTCGAATCGTTAGCTATAACGTCAGTTTTCTCGCTGCCTTGATAATATAAATTCCTTTAACATCTTTTCTATGATTGATTTATTGATGGTAGTCACCGATGTATTGATAGTATATTAGACGCCGACAAACTACAAATGTTTACAAGGTACGAAAAAAGACATTGGAATAACTGCACAGCCAAATTTATATAAATAAATTTAAAATGGAAAACTCAACAATCATCATTAATACAAAAATAGGTTTGTGATACAGCGGTCGTACTAAACAAAAGCTAACACCACATATTTTAAAAGTTTGATGCCATCGGTGACACAAACAATAATTAAATAAATTTCTATCGATATCATTAATAATTAACTGTTAATAGTGAAATTTTTAGAGGGATTTGAAATAGAAGATAAAAAATGTGTAGCGTTTCTACTAAGTCTGTCTACGAGAAAAGAAGCGACATTATGGGTCACTTGAAGTTTCAAATGGCTATAACGAATGGAAAAATATACATCATAACAAACACTGCTTGGTAACTAACAATCTTGTATTCTCATCTCAGCCTTAGAAGCCATGTCCTTTGTTTTCTTCTTACGTATTTTCAGGTTATGTTTTTCAATAGGTTGCCACCGCAAACTTTTCGATATAGAAAGTACCAGAAACCAAATCCTTGACAGTATATATATATATGTTAAACTGATGAAAGCACCAAAGTTATTTTGGAAGATACCATATAGGCCTGAAGAAGTTTCTCTCATTCTTTTGATTTTCTCACTGCAGTTTGTTATCTATTGTCTCAAAAAAGCAGAAGGATGATGCTGGAGATGGGAATTGTTTTATTTTTTTAAATATGTGGAGAAATCTAATTTGGATTATTAAATTTAAACAAAAAAAGTTTTTTTCTAAAGGAGTTCTGAAAAAAAAAAACTAAACTTACTTTTATATTATTCTTATATATTGTCTTGAATCAGACCTGCGACAAGCATGGTTTGGTTGCTGGCCGAGTATCACATGTCTAGCTAGATAGGCTTAATATGCACCACCAATTGTGACTACCAGAAAATAATTAAATAGCATTTTTTGCAATAGTTACCAAATAGAGTCCCAAATGAAATGGCCTGAATATTTGAAATTATATGCACAACTCTGTATAAGGTAAAAAAGATATATTTGAGATAATGCTGCAGAAAGTTTTTTGAAATATTTGTGATATTCCAAAATTGTCTCTGAGTTATGCAATAAAAGGTTTAAACGCTTGTCTAATATAACGAAATAGAAACTACACTGTAAAAAAAAAAACGGAGTAAAAAACAAAGATTCTACTGGCAATCGAGACGCTAGTACTATTTCCGTATTTTAACGGAAATCCCCCCCCCCCTATAAATTCCAGAAATCCATACTTTTGCGGAAATTTTTCCCCCTAAATTACAGAAAAAAAATTTTAATCCTTTTTTTTACAGTGTATAATTTTCTTGTTACATAATTGGAAATATTTAGTTATCATACAACTATTACTTGACATGAACTTAATATTTTTATCTTATGCAACATCGAACAATTTTAACTACACCATTAGTAATTGCAATTTTTAACTGAACACCAGCCATAATACCTCATTGAAATTGTGTATGTGAATCATAATTGTATTATAGGGGAGACTTGGGAGGGTTGACCCACTTTTTACAAAATGATTTTTTATTTTTTAAATATTGAACATAGAATAAAGTTTTATGTATCATTTTATTCGTCATACAATCAGTTATCAAAATAAAATTGCTACAGAAGTGTAGTATATAAGAAATTTGAAAAATGATTGATTTTAATCATCAGAAAATAATGGGTCAAGGCTCCCCATATATAGGAGGGTTGACCCACTATATGGGAGGCTCGACCCATTTTGTATTATATTGAAATAAGTGAATATTGAATTTGTGAAGAGAAATAAAATCAGTTTTAAAAAAGTAAAATAACTTTATGCTACACGCTTTAATTATTATAATAAAAAATATTTTTGAAAATATGATGCTTCAACAAACCTTTTTAGGCGCAATCGCATGTCAGAGGAGAAAATTTTTGTTTTAAACAGGACTTTGTCTGAGCAAGTGCAATTGTACAACCGGGAAAATGAAATTTTAACATTTAAGACAGCATTCCGCTAGAGACAGGTTCCGTTTCCATATGGTTTCACGCATTATAACGTCCGGATTTAGTAGTCACCGTCCCGCTTTATTTGTCTCCTTGTCCTACTTTTTGTGACATTCGACCTGACAACTCTAGTTGTCACATAGTTTGACTTCATCTCACTCTATTCATTATGTTGAAATTTGTCAACATACCTTCCTAAAGTTTTTCGATTCATGCCATGTTCTTTTTCAGCCGCATGAGTACTTAACTTATCATTAACATATTTTAACCCTTTCAGAGGCAAAGTACTTTCACTACTAAAATGTAAAAAAAAAAAAATAAATAAATAAATGACTGGCACAGGAGTATAAAACAAATTTATTTGGAAATATGAAAAAGTCTATATTTCACATACCTGTTAAATTGAAAAGATTTTAGCAGAATTCTGGTGCCATTGTGGAGTTTGGGAATTAAAATAAAGTGGTTTCATAAACATACCACTGC
The DNA here is from genome assembly GCA_963932465.1 of Maratus speciosus. Classification (NCBI taxonomy): domain Eukaryota; kingdom Metazoa; phylum Arthropoda; class Arachnida; order Araneae; family Salticidae; genus Maratus; species Maratus speciosus. Next base: position 316,503,256 of record OZ010787.1, on the reverse strand, counting down.
ACCTGAAATGGTTAAGACTGTTGTTTTCTTACTTTCTAGTCTTTTCCACTGTTTGTATTTACCTACTGTAATATTTAAATGAAGAAAAGTTCCTGTCAACTTTTCTATTTACATTTCATTAATTTTTTTCGTTCAGTGCAAGTAGCAATTTTTTACATCTTTCATTAATCAGTCTTATACGTTTTCTTTTCCATCACCCCATTTTACTGTACCTTTGCAGAATGAATTTACATTCATTTTTATATATAACCATTAATCTTTCTTTATGCACAGTGTATAATAAAAAAAATATTTCCAAAACCTCTTAATAAACACATTGCAGACGGCAATTTTTATCAAATCTGAATTTTAAAACAGTAGAAGCTCCTCCCTAATCTGACAATCTTTTGTAAATTGGTGTTCTAGATAGACTTTTCAAGTTTATGCATTGGTAAATATCTTCAAATGAACGAATTTAATATAAAACTTCTTACAATCTAAAAAAATATGGACAAAAAGATATAAATGCATTTTGTGTAAGGTAGAACTCACGCCCTTAGTGAATGATGTTTTTTTGAATGAAAACGAGAATTCTCGTTTCCCGTCGTGAATGTGGTAAAGAAGCCCTGAACATCTGGTCAATCCTCCCTCACATTGGCTGGGTCAAGCCTCCCCAGATAGCTTTTTTCTAAAGACTAGCACATTGTTATATTAAGCCTAGCTTACTGTACAATCTTTATGCTTGGAATGAAAGCTCGATATTTCTGCATTACTTAAAACCTACTTATTAAAATTTCTGTGAAATATTTTAACTGAAAAAAGCTTACAAAATATTTCTAAAAAACACAGCTTTGTCAGGTTGAAAGCTTTGCTTGAAAACACAGCTTTGACAGCGTTCACAGGTTGAAAACGACTTACAATTGATTTTTTCCGGACATATTTCGATTATCTGCATGAAACAGAGACTGTTGTTTGAGCATTCCGGTAGCTTTGGTTGACACTAATTGATAAAACTCTGAAATTCTTCCAAATATGAAAACTGATGGGTGGGTCAAGCCTTCCGTATGGTCAACCCTCCCTAGTCTCCCCTATACCAGGTTATTCAAAATATATGTGACAATTATATATATATCTGACAATTATCTCACAAACTGCTCCGAATAGAAACATACTTCTACATGCCCAATGTACTGAAACTTTTACATATGGCATTTATCTTGTAAAAGGCTGTATATGTATTAGAACAGGACATTTTTTATACTGCCCCCTTTTCCTATAACTTACATTCAGAAAACGTTGCCCTGCGTTTAATAAGGGCATTAAAAAGTTCTATTATTTTACAATAAAAACTCACTGAGGTATGAGATTTTTAGTTTCATGAAACTTCAGTGTTTTCCAATGTTAAAAAAGCAATCTTTTTTGCTTTTAGTATGTAAAAGCACATAATTTTTTATAAAATTCAAAGCATCATAACTCGGTAAGTTTTGTGGTAACAGAGTAGGATATTTCACACACCTTCTTAAACACAGAGCAGATATTTTCTAAATATAATTTATAGGAAAATGGGATCGATAAACATTTAATTTTGTATTTTAATGCACATATTTTTTAAAACAAATTGCCATATGTAAAAACTATACTTGATCCCAATACATATTTTAATTCGACGAAAGAGTCTATCATCAGCGGTTTAAAATATAATCGGTATAATTTCTATTTTGATTCACCTGGTAAGGTCATTGTGATTAAATGTGATACGATTTTTCATACCTTTGTCACATTTAGAGTATATTTTGCATTTTACTAAATATAAAATGACAAATACAAGCAAAAAAAGAAAAAATATATATATTATTGCGTTTTTGATACAAATTAGTTTGTTTTGAAGAAATTGGATGATTATTTGTAATGTAAGCAAAAATATATCGTTTTTATATTTAGGTAATTTTTGTCACATTTACAGTTTTTAATACTAAAATCAGATGTCCAAAGTACATAAATGGGATAATGCATTTTATGCATGTGGGTTGATCATAATTTTATTAATTTAATTGCTATCAGTTTTTTAAATACTTAATACTGAATCATGATTAAATAATAAAACATTTAAAATTCAAACTTAAGACGGTTTTAATTTTGACAAGAAGTAGCAATTAAATACGACCAATACAGCATTGATTTTATCAAAACAATGTCTTTTACTGTATGTTTTGCACAAATATTTCATAAACTAATTTTTTTATTCTAATGAATTATTGGAACGCTGTACTTGTTCCAGGAATTTAATAACTGTGATAATTTCAAAGCTGCACACCTCGTTTTTCTAAGTCAAATAAACATAATTCTAACCATAAAAATTACATCATGAAATGTTTCTTGTTTCTATGTGGTTATTAAAAAAAATACAAAATTATTTTAGGAAATTTTGGTTTAGGTTAATTTAAACAAAACCCCGGAAGATTGGTAGGTATGCCAAATTTTACTCATTTCATAAAATGCTTTATCACACCGTTCTAATCACTTCCAAATTATAGGACCACTCAATACCTTTTCGGTTATTTCAACTTCAGTATCTATATTAATTGTAACAATAGTACAATAGAAAATAGATTCAATAGTAACAATAGAAAAATTCATCCTCATACTCTACAATTACATAGCTGCTAAACTTAATATTACCGTTAGACTCTTCAATTAGTATTTTATTAGATAAGCCAGATTGACTGCCAACAAAAAGTCCATACCTTTACGATCCTGTAATATTCAATGAGGAATATTATATTCCCCATGGTCCTGGCATGATGTGACCCGACCAGCTTTAACATCCTAGACAGCTTGCTTAACTTCTACGACCTTTCAACAGCTTAAATAAGCATTTTGTGTACTAGAAATTAAATCGGGAATTGTATTAACCTTTTACCCGCCAACGTTCCACAAGTGGAACATAAACTATGTGGTGCTGTATCTTTTTAAGTATTTCTTTAATCTGTTTGAAATTTTTAATATATCTTTTTAAAAGATGTGTTTTAATGGATTAAAATTTTTTTTAAATAATTTTTTGTGGTTTCTATTTTGGAGCTTGTTGAAATTTTAACAAAAAGCGTAAATGTAGTAGACTGTGCTTTTTACTCTATCTATAACTTTAGAATTCAAATGTGAGTTCTGTGATGAATATTATTGCATTGTTTAGTGTTGTTTATTACGTTTTATGCATAAATGAATGTTTTATCTTATTTCGTTTTTGTTTGATGATCATTTGAATGCCAATGTTCCACTTGTGGAACGTTGGCGGTTCAGAGTACAAAATTATATTATTGTTACTTTTATTTAGGATCTTGATCATTTTTACTGGGCTACCTCGGGCGATTATTTTTTTATTATTTTCATACCAGTATTATTAAAGAATAAATTTTATGATATTGCACCTGTTGCCAAAGTGTCTGTGAAATATTTTTGAACTAATAAATGCCAATACAATCTACAACAGAATTGCAAAAACAAAAGGGAGGAGATTTTGATTATTATAGAGATGGCAAAGTTGTTTGTATACGATGGAGTGACAACAGTGTCGTTACTGTTATATAAAATTGGGAAGCTAACACATCGCTAACTCAAAGTGGAACATGATATTCTAGAAAATTGAAGGGAGAAGTTTCAATCAAATAACCTCTATTGATTACATTGTATAATTAGAATATGGGTAGTGTAGAATTTTTGGATTATTTGCTAAGAACATATAGTCCAGTACATCGATGATAAAAATGGTGATGAAATCTGTTTGAAAATGAACTAAATATGGCTGTTGTTACTTGTCATGCAGTAGGTTCAAAAGAAACCCTAAACCTTTTGGAGTTTCGTCGTGAAATTGCGACTGTTGCTGGATCTGATGTTTGAGAAAGGGAATAGAAAGTCCTACTGCTCCAGTAAGTATGGACATTATCACCACATTCAGTAGCTATTGTTTTCTATATACTACTCAAGAAAATTCTCAAATTGACAGAAAAATCTGAATAAATGTTCTGAATATTGTGGAAAGCGTATGCATGAAAAATGTTTTCCGGCCTTTCATAAACATTTTACTGTTAGTGACTAGTTAACATGTTCCTAAAATAGAAACATTTTTTTTACTTTATCTTGTTTTCTTTGGTTTGTTATGCGTGCAGTGCTAGTATGATTTCGAAAGAAAAATTCGCCAAAATGTACAAATGTTATTCGTACCGCCAATGTTCCACAAGTGGAACATAACTGTAACTCCACTTCTGTTTTACATAACATCCCAAAATTCGGCATGCAACCTTAGAATGTATCTAAATCGTCTCAAAAAAAAATTCAAATTAATTTGACAAGCAGTTCATGGTGCGGCGGGTAAAAGGTTAATTAATCTATGTTCAGGAACTGTTGTCGGTGTTTGACAATTAAGGATGTACAATGCAATGAGAAATTCTTCTAGAAGAAACAATTTAAAGGCAGCAACAAGTTTCACGTTTTGTTCCTCAAATGCGGATAAGTGGATGTTTGATTATATCAGATTTATGTACGATTCTTACGGTTGGATTTCTGGTTTAAGAACTTTTTGGCATTTATAGGTCATCACATTGAGACACATTGACCTTTTCTTTATAACGAAGTTTTACACACTGTTTAGTATTTGAAATTCTAATAAATCAATAAAATTACTCAAAGTATGGCATTTTTTACTGTGAAATAGTTAGTTACCTGCATTTAAACGTATTCCACCTGTTCTATTTCTGAAGAAACTACGTATTATTATATTATATATTTTTTAACCAATTTAGCTAGTTTTAGTAAATAATTTCAAATGCCTATTGAATCTGTTCTAAAAAGACACTGATGAATTTTTTAATTTTTTGTTGCATTAATATGTGTATATCTGCCATTATGTTGTACATAAATAATTTTCGTATTATAATAATTGTTAGAATTCACAAATGAATAAAAAATAATATTTCTACAGTTGAAATAAAAAAAGTTATACACTTAGAAATAACAGTAAGATATTGTTTATAGAAATATAAGTTAAACAACATTCAGAAATCAAGAAATGTTCTTATATTAATCATCGAAAGTACTATAATGAATATGACTGAAAAATGAAACTTAATATTTCATCTTATAAAAAAAAATATGCAATGAAAGCATCCTTGATCCTATGGATAGAAAAAAATTAAAATGTATTACGTATAATATCAACCAAAGGATTGATAAATATCTTTTGTTATTTATGATGAAACTCTTAATAGTTTAAAGGGCGGTCGTATATTATTTATACCAATTAATTTTAACATCCAACTGCCTAAACTTCACCAGTACTTTTTAATAAGATAATGCTTTTATAATGTGAAGACGGCCAAAAGAAAAAAAAAAAAAACGAGAATACCCTGATACGTTTTATTCTCCAAATTGTTTCAGAAAAACTGAAATAGCCGTTTGACCAGAAATTGTCCTTTTTCAGTTTATTGTAAGAAAAATGCTTATGGGATAGTATTCATATTGTAATTATAATTCCTATTGTAACTCTCAAAATTTCAATGAACACCTAATTTTAACATCATGCTTGACTTTTACTTTACAATATCAAACGGAAAGTCATTCGGTTAAGTAGTTTAAGAATTGTGAAGGTTTAAATTTACAATTCCTAATGCTAAATTCATTTGTAATCGTTGCAAAACAGATTGCATTGTGGTTAGCTTTAAACATATCTCACGAAATACTTGGCGGAATGTGAGGTAATTTTGGATTCTCATATTTGAAGCTTATAAAATTGGTTTCTGTTTTTAAAAAAACCATGGATTACAATTCCTATTTTTTCCAAAAGTTTAATTCCAAAAATATTTATTTTTGGAAATTGATTTTAGATAACAATATAAACTGAAACATATAATTTTTTTAACAGAAGTCGATTTCTAGAAGCTTCAAATATGATAATTCAAACTTACAGCTTATTCTGTCATGTTGATAGTTATCCAACAAGTTTCACTAATGCTAAAAAAACTAGCCGCACTGGAAACTGCTTTGCAACGATTACAAATAAAATTAACATTAGGAGTTCCAGTCATTAAACATTCATAATTCCTAAATTACTTGACGAAATGATTTCCGTTCTGGTATACTAAAGTAAAATTTGCCCTCAAAAGCGAAATATGACGTCAAAATTCGGTGTTCGTATTGAAAATTTTAGAGTTTGACACAACTTCTGCATAAAGTTGATGCTATGAAGCTTATTATTTTAAACATAAAATGGAAAGAGGCATAATTCTTGTCTCTGATTTTCTGTGATAATTTAGAGGTTAAAATGCATGATGTGTTCTTTTTTTCTTGCCGACTATACTTGAAAACATTTATTTAACTCCAAATCAATTTGTTGGTAAATACTGGTTGTAGTCAATTATTTGAACATTTGAGCAACGGAATTACTTTGCCCCAGTAAGAGTTAATCCATTTTCTCATTCTGTTAAACAACATGGGTACTTGACTATTAAAAGAAACTTAGAAATATAAATGGGATGAAAATCTTGGAAAATAATAGCCTTAAAATTATCTTTAGAAATAATTTCATAAATGATACTTCTCTTTTTTTAAATTAAAGTTTTAAATGCTTTAAAACGTCAAATAAAGCAAATTATTCCGATTATATAAAAAGGTATATGCTGTTTTTATAATCAATCTTTTATTGAAGCCATAAAAAATTAATTCTTGGAATTTTGTTCAAAAATATATCGATCATTTGTAAATAATTTAAACCTAGAAAAACAAATATACTGAAAATAATGCTTACAAAACTTGACTTTCGAACTTTTATAAAGAACTGAAATGTTTGATAAAATAAATAAATAAATAAAAAAGCTATGTTGTATTATTAATTTAACATTGGAACATTTTAAGTTGCATAAGTTACATAAGTTTTAAGTTTAATACAGTTATATTTTTAATAACTCCAGAAATTTTTTTAACACGTTACTCATTCTAAAACATTAAGCACTTCAAAATACAGCAGAAAAATTTGCAGTGAAAAACCGAAACTTTTTTCAGAGATCCGATAGGCTATTAAATTAAATGATCCCATTACTTCGTCGAAATAGTAAAAAATCAAATTTTATAATTTTTAGAGGCAAATAACCACCAAAGAAATAATAAATAAATAAATAAATAAATAAATAAAGTTGTGATTCACTTAACAAACACAATATATATTTATATTTTTAATATACTTTCTATTACAAATTAGAATTTAAATGGGATTTCCTATAATCGCTAAAACTGACCGTTTGATAACATTGCTGAAATAATTAAATATGAAAAAATTATCAGACAAGTTGAAATTTTTCGTAAAAACGAAAAACAAACAATTTAAAAGTGATGTGTTAATTTTTCTTTTCAGCAATTGTGCACGATATTTAAATTTAAAAGAGGTATTTCATTGTGAGAAAAATGTAAACTTAAAAAAAATATTGGCAAAAATGTAGTTCTCATTTGAGACTGCAACATTCTCGTTTATTCAAAACTTCTTTTTCGTAAAACAGATCACAAAACTTAATATGTTTAACAATTCATTTCTTAAATTTCTAAAGAAGTACTCAAAGCTCTTTACATGATGAATACTTTCTCACACAACATAAAATTGAAAGTGCGATACGTCACTTCTAATTTTATTACATGTATTTTAAGGTGAAACAGAAAAAATTACAGATCCAGTAGCTTTAAATAAAGATTTTAAGTTTATTTACAGTTTACTTTTATTTACGTTCGTACAAAGAAAAATAAGAAAATTTCAAATTTTTCAGTAACAGTATTGTTAAATTATGATATATTAAATATTACTATAGAATAATATAAGAAGTGAAATGATAAAACCAATATTTTCATTATCTAAAATTAGTTTTAAAAAATAAGTAATTAAAAATAAAGTAATAGCATATTTTCAAATTAGTGTGTATAATGCTTTGGTTGCTTTTAAAAAGGTTTCAATTGTAACAGTTAAAAATTTTATCAAAAGAGAAGTTATTCCTTCTACGCTATTAAAAGTGTTTCTAAGAAAATGAACCAATTATCGTAAAAACGAGCGTACACTGTAAAAAAAAATCTGTAGTTCTACAGATGTAAAGTTACATGCTTACTAAACTTTCACCTGTAACTGTACGAAAAAAGCTGCAAATCTACAAAACTAGTTTTTGTAAAGCTAGAAAAATCTGTAACTTTACAAATGAATCTGCTAAAATTTCAGTAATCTTACTAAACTTCTATTTGTAACCCTAGCTGCTGTTACATGAAAAGTTCTCGGAATCCCAGTTTCCAAAAAAATTCTTAGTAACCTTACAGATTTTTTGATTTTCGGCGCAAAAGTGTGTCTGTTACATGAAATTTTGTTGTTGCCGTTACATGAAAAGTTCTAGGAATCCAAGTTTCCTAGAAAAACTTTAGTAACTTCACAGATTTTTTTTTACAGTGTATGAGCCAGATATCAAGCAAACATGTTTAGAGTAAGAAATACTATTTAATAAAATATAACTTATTCGTGTGTCATACTTATTTGATTTCATTCATTAAGAAAACATTATGGTCCAAAACATATTAGTTTGATTTACGTCTCATTCGGCGGTTTGTATGTTATACTGCGTGTAATTTTATTAGTTATATTCCTTTAAATCTTAAGAATATTTTTATGATTAAATACTGCTAAATGTAAGCGAAATATTTTTTTTCTATAACAATTGTATTAATTTGGGCGATTTCTTAGGCTAATTCTTTTAGTTATACTTTTTTTTTTCGTGTAAACACTTTTCTATGCAATAAAATTGATTCTTCTTATGGAATATGAAATTACGTAAAAATGTAAATTTAATGTTTTAATCTGTACATGCGAATCCTGATCGTGAAAGTTACGTATATGTTCTACAATACATGTGCGCTTCTGTATCACACCTTCTATACGTAAAACTTTCCTTTTCACATTTTCTAGGCGGATTGTTCCCAATCGTATGACATTTTATAAGTGCAAAAGAAATTTTTGATAATGAATGATAAATTTTGAATGCTATTAGGTTGCGGAGAATGCTAGTATATGTTAGGAAAGATATCCGCTGATAATAATATTGAGAAAACATCCCTGATGTTTAACTATGTAATAGATGTGCAGCATGTTTGAAAACTAGAAAAAACTGTGTGCACGATCAAATGCGGCATTTATAACAGTTAAATTGGAGAAACTGTAAAGAAAACACTAGTTATACCATAAATTGTGTGTACTTACATCCTGGTCTGCTTCTTGGACCCAGAGAAAAGTGCTTTTAATCAGTCCTGAATCTTTCATATGGCGAGTATCGACTAGATTAAACAAATACTCTGTAGGAAACGTCACAAATTATTAATACAGTGCACTGAAGACTGATTTATAACATCTATTATTTGGGTCTAAGTAGCTTCTAGAGTCCAAGTAAACCCAAGTAACGGTACAGTCTAAATTTGGAAATACAATAAATAATACTATTGTAAAATTTGTGCATTTTAGTGATACGCTTTTATTATATAATTAAAAAAATTACATAAATTAAACACTTTTAAATGTTAATTAATTTATAAATAAAGTATTATTTTGATTTAATTACTCAAATGCGGATGCACGGAAATTTAGTGAATTATCAGGTCCTATTACATTATCTCTAAATACTACAGTCGACTTTTTAAATAATTTGTCTGCCTTAGAAGGGATTCAGAGTAAGTGGTAAGGAAATCATGTATTCATAGTTTCCTTCAACATCTAATAATACATTTATTTTCTTATAAAGATTGCATGTTCCCGTAATATCATGTGTTGAAACAAATAATGCATCTCATAAATGCTTTTCAGAGAAATAAATACAGATTTGACAGCACTACTATAGGATGGGGGGGGGGGGGGAGGGAAATACAAACCGTAGCTCCAAGCTGTAAGCCTGATGGAGTGTTTTCCTACGGACGGCCGAAATCCATTTGTTAGTCCATCCTTTTGATAGCAGTTTTAAAAAGATTGATCAATGTTTATATTCATGCTTTAGTACACCGTAAAAAAAAATCTGTGAAGTTACTAAAGTTTTTCTAGGAAACTTGGATTCCTAGAACTTTTCATGTAACGGCAACAACAAAATTTCATGTAACAGACACACTTTTGCGCCGAAAATCAAAAAATCTGTAAGGTTACTAAGAATTCTTTTGGAAACTGGGATTCCGAGAACATTTCATGTAACTGCAGCTAGGGTTACAAATAGAAGTTTAGTAAGATTACTGAAATTTTAGCAGATTCATTTGTAAAGTTACAGATTTTTGTAGCTTTACAAAAACTAGTTTTGTAGATTTGCAGCTTTTTTTCGTACAGTTACAGGTGAAAGTTTAGTAAGCATGTAACTTTACATCTGTAGAACTACAGATTTTTTTTTACAGTGTAACTCAAAAGAACTGTAAGCTTCTCAATATAGCTGCCTGGTTCAAAACATGACGATTTATAATAAACAATATACCGAGTGTTTAATAAATTTCGCTGCGAAAGTAAAACGCGGTAAAAAAAAAAAAGATCTATGGGTCGGAGAGACATGAGTTTTGCAAATAAATATTCGGCATGATACGGGATTTTGTATGACACCAAGAAAAAAATTAGTTCAAATTCTCGTCAATAGATCAACTGCAGATAATTCCATGGAATGATTCCATATTGCTCACACAACACAAGATTTGGATACAAAAACATTAGAGAATACTGCATGTACAGTCTTTTGTATCCAAATCTTGAGTTGTGTGAGCAATATGGAATTATCTGGAATAGCGCCCTCTATTGTCCAGATTTTGAACTATTTTTTGTTGGTGTCATACAAAATCCCGTAACACGCTGAATATTTATCTGCAAATCGCATGTCTCTCCGAACCATAGATCCTTTTTTATCGCGTTTTGCTTTCGCACCGAACTTTTGAAACACCCGGCATATTTATAATGAATATAACTTCGATTTAAATGGCCCAACTACTGCTTTAACAAAATATTAATGAACACAAAATGCCCACTATACATGATTGAATTACCTGAAACTTAGTGCGTTAATGAATATTTCAATAATGTTTCTCCCTGTCTGAAAAGAGAAGATAGTGATCATAATAGGAATTTTTCAAACAATCCATAGTACAAAATTTTACTTTAATGTTTACTTTACTCGATTGCTCTGTCGTTCCTAACGATGAAATATTGTTATTTTTATATAAAGACTGCACATTTCCATCACTTCTTTAGTGTTGATTTAAATAGTGAGTTGTGAACCCAAACGAATTTGTAAATATTTATAAATGCCCAAAACCATCCGTTTATTGATATTAAAGAACGTTTATGAAAGGTTTGATACGATTTTGATAGATTCAAGTTATTACTTTATACAAATATTATTTAATTTGCTTTTGAATTCATTGCATATTACTTTCTCCTTTGTATCTGGGTATGTTACCAATGTATTCCTTATTTAAACATTTAATTTAATATTACCTTTATATATTTATATTTATTCATATATAAAGTCAGTTTTGAATTCTTCTATATTAATATTTGCTATTAAATCAAATTTTGAGATTTTGAAAGCCTTTTCTTACTATCAAAATTACATATTTCTGTTTAACGTTAAAACTTACAAGCAAAAATGTTTTATTGTCTAGCATTATGTTAACTATATTTCTAAAAATTTATAAACCTGATTTACTGATCATAAGACATGTGATCAATTAACCTTTTTGATTCCTAGCCAGGAATAGCGACTATTTTTATATTCAAATGCACCACAATTTACAAAAAAAATTGGGGTAGATATCTTTTGAAAATATCCTAGTACAAGTGTATGACAGAGATTAGTTTTCAAAAAGTGGTACGGATAGAATATAAAAATAGACGCTGGGACATACGGTGTCCCATCCGCGTTAAATTGTAAAAGGTTAAAGCACTTAATCGTTTAACATCACAGTAAACAACAAATGGAATTTGAAAAAGAAATCTGAAAAATTCTTACCCTATGTTTTTTTAAGAATTCGATTTTCATCATAAAACATGTGATCAATTAAAACACTTCATCGTTTAGCATCCCAGTAAACGATTGAAATTAAAAAAAAAATCGAAATTTTCTTACACATTTTATTTTAATTTTTAAGAATTGAATTGTTTGTCATAAGCGAGAAAACGCATTAAAAGTATCTTGTGTTTAATTCTCGCATTATTCAAATTCTTCACTTAAAATAAAACTGAACTGCTTTTCGTTTTTTATGTCCTGGGAAAAAAATATTCAAAAGCAAAAGAAATCTTTAGTACCATAAAAACTGCTAGACTGCAGACTTCGATAGAATAGTACATGCTGAACTATTTAATTCTTTCTCGCTGATGGGGAATCAATAATTTTAACAAGTGTGAGAAAGAGGGTCTCGTGAAGATATCAAGCACCGTAGATACTAAAAGCATTATGCAGCATATTTTAATGCATATGCTGTATAATGTATTTCAAGTACGTCATGTGTCGGCAGATTAAAATTCACACACGTCTGACTGTGGTATTTACTTCGGCTTCCTCAAGCAGCTTTGTGTATTAGTACATTGACCCCTGATATATATCTATTTTCCATACTTATTTTCTCGGAATGTCTTAAAAGGTGTTACCCATTCACGTCAGAGAATATTTAAACGATCGTTATTGATGTTTATTTTTTTTATTATCATTGTAACACATTGGATTGATATCGATGTTATAGTAGCATCTACGCTTCTTCCGGTAAATACATTTGGTACAAAAAAAGGATATAAAAGTATTTTTTGGAACGTTCTGAATTAATATTTTTTATCAACTTTTAAAAAATAAGCATTATTATGAAAATGTGTGAGGCAATATGTCCAAATTTTATTTATTGAAATAAAAAATAAAATAAAGTACATAAATTTCGAGTTGAAGCTAGCTAGCAGTGACATAGAACTGTCTATTAGAAACTTTTAAATCTATGTGAAGAAAACGGCATTTGTTAATATTTCGTATCTCTAATAACCAAAAGAAAAAATATTTTATATATATTTTTTTACTTCTTTAAACAAGAAAAGAAGACACACATATATGGATTTAAAGAACAGCATAAACAGATTAAACAACATTTTTACGTATTTTTTTTTTTAATAATAAAGTCCCCAAATATATTTTCTTATGTATCTGTTTCTATTTATTTATTTATTTATTTATTTATTTTTGCTTCATCATGGAGCATCATGCGCCAAGCACCACTGTGTACCAGACAATATAATAGATTACTGTTTCCCCATCCAATGGATTTCAAAAAGGGAGAAAATGTACATAGTTCTCAATGTCTATCTCTATAAATTCGTAATATTTAATCAGAAAAATTATCAAAAATATTCCTTCGCTTAATTTTTCTTATTAATTACTTTTGTTTTTATTTTTCATATTTTAGATAATGTAATCAATGTTAATAATTAATGTATTAACCCTATCCTTTCGGGACCGGCGGCTCGTACGTAAATTTTATTCGCTTAGCACCACTTTAAAAAAAAAAAAGTTACCTTTACTTAAACAATTACGGAAATGCTCTAATTAAAAAAAGAAAATCTTTTCGTAAAAAGGGCAAATCTTTTAAAGCAAATAGTAAAATATTTTTTACTGATACCAAGAACAAATTCTATATGCAATTTTCGAATGTGCATATATGCACCTATGGTCCCGAATGGGTTAAACACAATACTGAATCCAGGTTTGGCTAAAATTATAAGTTATACGTAAATTTATGTGAATTATGTTTAAAAGAAAATGGAGATGGATTACAGAAGTGATAAAATATTATTGAATTTATCGTAGTTAAATAGAAATTTTCCCCGAACTTGAATAAAATTAATCTTCCGCTGAGATTTATTGCATCATTCCTTTTTAACTTACAAATTATATATATTGTTTTTTAATGTTATATTCTATTTTATGTAACAAACTAATATGGAGATAAATGATATAAATCTTGTTGAAATTAAGCAAAAAACAAAAACAAAAATTTTATGCAATGATGTAACAAGTTATACTAAGCAAAGATTTTACTTATATTTTTTCTGATATTATAAAACTCCGAAAGTCCTTCCGGCCAGTGCCGGGAGGAAAGCTTTCATATTCCTTATTTTAAAAAAGCCAACTTATATCATTCAAACACACGAAGCTCAACACTTTAGTGGAAACCGAATATAGGAGATTCAATACTAATTTTTATCAATATAATGAATGAGGATTTCGCGAAATTAGCCAGATTTATCCAAGCTGCTTTTCTTTAAAGTAACTTATATTTGGCTGCCAAATTCGGCGATTTCTTAAAGTGCCTGCCATTTTAAGACAACATGGTGGATGAGGCAAACCAGTGAACTTGGTCGAGACCTTAGTAATTGCTGTGCACATGCTCACTCACATCGGAATCGGTTGATATATACGAGTGCTGTCGCATGCAAAAAATCAGATTTTTCAAAATGTCACCCACAATAGAAATTGAAACTGCTATATCTGAGCCATTTTTTAAGGTAAAGTCAAACAAAAAATTCGCCTGAATCCTTATATCAAGGTCAAATACTTAAGAAAGAAACCTTTTTCAATTTCTAATTTTTTTGCACCTCACTTTAAATATATATATATATATATTTTAATTTAATGGCCGCCATTTTGAAACAAGATGGCTGATGAATCTGGCCAGCAAACTTGGTCGAGGTATTGATGTATACTATCCACATGCTTTCTTACATCGAAATAGGCGAATACGTGTGTTATCGCGTGACAAATACAAGATCGTTTCAAAATGTTAGCCATGCTAGAAATTCAAAGTGCTATAATTCCATCATTTTTTAAGATATAAACAAAAGAACAAATTTTCAGAAACAAAAACTGCTCCGGAATCTTTGTATCAAGGCCAAACACATAAAAAAATCTTTTTCATTTTCCAATTTTTTAATACCTCATTTTAAATTTTAAATTTAATTTATTTTTAAATGGCAACCCTTTTGAAACAAGATGGCGAATGAAGCTGGCAACGAACTCATTCGAGACATTGGTACATTCTATGCACACACCAAGTTACATCCAAATCGGTTCATAAACACGCCTGTTATCGCGTGACAAAAATGAGGTCGTTTCAAAATGTCAGCCACGCTAGAAATTCAAAGTGTTGTAACTCAGCCATTTTTTAAGATATAAACGAAACATAACTGTTCCGGAATCTTTGTATCAAGGTCAAACACATAAGAAAAAAATATTTTTGTATTTTCAATTTTTTGGTACCACATTTCAAATTTTAAATAAAAAAAAAATTTAAATAGCCACCATTTTGAAACAAGATGGCGTATAAAGCTGGCCAACGAACTCGGTCGAGACATTGGTACTTATTATGTATACACCAAGGTACATCCAAATCGATTCATAAATACGCCTGTTATCGCGTGACAAAAATCAGGTCGTTTCAAAATGTCAGCCAAGCTAGAAATTCAAAGTGCTACAACTCAGCCATTTTAGGTAGCTTTCTTTACAAAAAAGCTACCTATTGCAGCCGTTCGGAGGAAAGCGATTTCAAAAAATTTTGGTATATTTTCATCGATCATGACCCCCAGACCCCGAAACCACCCTCCGTTCAAAATTGATATATATATATATATATATATCTGACCTATGTCACACTGTAACTCCCGTAATTATGAACCGATTTCGATGTAATTCGGTGTGTACATAGTACATACTAATCTCTCGACCGAGTTCGTTGGCCAGCTTCATCCGCCATTTTGTTTCAAAATGGCGGCCATTTAAAAATTTTTTAAAAAATTAAAATTTGAAATGTGGTACCAAAAAATTGAAAATGGAAAAATATTTTTTTCTTATGTATTTGACCTTTATACAAAGATTTCGGAGCAGTTTTTGTTTCGTCTATATCTTAAAAAATGGCTGAGTTATAGCATTTTGAATTTCTAGCGTGGCTGACATTTTGAAACGTCCTGAATTTTGTCACGCGATAAAAGGCGTATTTATGAACCGATTTGGATGTAATTCGGTGTGTACATAGTACATACCAATCTCTCGACCGAGTTTGTTGGCCAGCTTCATCCGCCATTTTGTTTCAAAATGGCGGCCATTTAAAATTTTTTTAAAAAATTAAAATTTGAATGTGGTACCAAAAAATTGAAAATGGAAAAATATTTTTTTCTTATGTATTTGACCTTTATACAAAGATTTCGGAGCAGTTTTTGTTTCGTCTATATCTTAAAAAATGGCTGAGTTATAGCATTTTGAATTTCTAGCGTGGCTGACATTTTGAAACGTCCTGAATTTTGTCACGCGATAAAAGGCGTATTTATGAACCGATTTGGATGTAACTTCGTTTATACATAGTACATACCAATATCTCGACCGGGTTCGTTGGCCAGCTTCACCCGCCATCTTGTTTTAAAATGGCGGCTATTTAAATTTTTAAGAAAAATTTAAATTTGAAATGTGGTACCAAAAATTGAAAATTGAAAAAATATTTTCTTCTTATGTGTTTGACCTTAATACAAAGATTCCGGAACAGTTTTTGTTTCGTCTATATCTAAACAAATGACTGAGTTATAGCATTTTGAATTTCTCTTGTGGCTGACATTTTAAAACGACCTGATTTTTGTCACGCGATAACATGCGTATTTATGAACCTATTTGGATGTAACTTGGTCTGTACATAGTACATACCAATGTCTCGACCGAGTTCGTTGGCCAGCTTCATTCGCCATCTTGTTTCAAAAGGGTTGCCATTTTAAAAAAATTAAATTTAAAATTCAAAATGAGGTATTAAAAAATTGGAAAATGAAAAAGATTTTTTTTATGTGTTTGGCCTTGATAGAAAGATTCCGGAGCAGTTTTTGTTTCTGAAAATTTGTTCTTTTGTTGATATCTTAAAAAATGGTTGATTTATAGCACTTTGAATTTCTAGCATGGCTAACATTTTGAAACGATCTTGTATTTGTCACGCGATAACACACGTATTCGCCTATTTCGATGCAAGAAGACATGTGGATAGTATACATCAACACCTCGACCAAGTTCGCTGGCCAGATTCATCAGCCATCTTGTTTCAAAATGGTGGCCATTAAATTAAAAAATATATATATATTTAAAGTGAGGTGCAAAAAAATTAGAAATTGAAAAAGGTTTCTTTCTTAAATATTTGATCTTGATATAAGGATTCAGGAGCATTTTTTGTTTGTCTTTACCTTAAAAAATGACTCAGATATAGCAGTTTCAATTTCTATTGCGGGTGACATTTTGAAAAATCTGATTGTTTGCATGATATAAGTTGGCTTTTTTTAAATAAGGGTTATGAAAGCTACCTCTTCCTCCCGGCACTGGCCGGAAGGACTTTTTTAAGATATAGACGAAACAAAAAATGCTCCGGAATCTTTGTATCAAGGTCAAACACATAAGAAAAAATATTTTTAAAATTTCAATGGTTTGGTACCACATTTCAAATTTTAAAATTAAAAAAAAAAATTTAATTGGCCGCCATTTTGAAACAAAACGCGGATGAAGCTGGCCAACGAACTCGGTCGAGACATTGGTAAGTACTATGTAAACACCGAATTACATCGAAATCGGTTCATAATTACGAGAGTTACAGTGTGACATACGTCATATATATATATATATATATATATATATATATATATATATATATATATATCAATTTTGAACGGAGGGTGGTTTCGGGGTCTGGGGGTCATGATCGATGAAAATATACAAATTTTTTGAAATCGCTTTCCTCCGAACAACTGAAATATGTAGCTTTTTTTAATGAAAGCTACCTAAAAATGAACACATCAAATGGCGAAATCTACTAGAGATACTGCTCAAAGTGTTCTCAATTAGTGGTAATGCACAACTGGATGCCTGACAGTACTGAGTCCTGGACACGTTAGAGCATAGCAGGTGTGCAAACAGTGCGACAATCAAGGACGATGCCCTGCTTCAGATAAACCGGAGAAGTGGTCTCACTCACATAGACCTAGGCCTTGATGTAAACGCGGACGTAGAAGTCCGTACTATGTACAGACCAAGTTACATCCACATCGGTTCATAAATTCGCCTGTCATCGCGTGACAATAATCAGGACGTTACAAAATGTCAGCACGCTAGAAATTCAAAATGCTATAACTCAGCCATCTCTTAAGATATAGACGAAACAAAAACTGCTCCCGAATCTTTTTATCAAGGTTAAACACATAAGAAGAAAATATTTTTTCAATTTTCAATTTTTTGGTACCGCATTTCAAATTTAAATTTTTCTTAAAACTTTAAATGGCCGCCATATTTAAAGAAGATGGCGGATGAAGCTGGCCAACGAACCCGGTCGAGACATTGGTATGTACTATGTATAAACGAAGTTACATCCAAATCGGTTCATAAATACGCCTTTTATTGCGTGACAAAATTCAGGACGTCTCAAAATGTCAGCCACGCTAGAAATTCAAAATGCTGCAACTTAGCCCTTTTTTAAGATATAGACGAAACAAAAACTGCTCTGAAATCTTTGTATAAAGGTCAAATACATAAGAAAAAAATATTTTTCCATTTTCAATTTTTTGTTACCACATTTCAAATTTTTAAATTTTTAAAAATTTTTAAATGGCCGCCATTTTGAAACAAACTGGCGGATAAAGCTGGCCAACGAACTCGGTCGAGACATTGGTATTTACTATGTACACACCGAATTACATCGAAATCGGTTCATAAATACGCCTTTTATCGCGTGACAAATTTCAGGACGTTTCAAAATGTCAGCCACGCTAGAAATTCAAAATGCTATAACTCAGCCATTTTTTAAGATATAGACGAAACAAAAACTGATCCGGAATCTTTGTATAAAGATCAAATACATAAGAAAAAAATATTTTTCCATTTTTAATTTTTTGGTACCCCATTTCAAATTTTAAATTTTTTTAAAATTTTAAATGGCCGCCAATTTGAAACAAAAAGGCGGATGAAGCTGGCCAACGAACTCGGTCGAGGGTTACAGTGTGACATATGTCAGATATATATATATATATATATATATATCAATTTTGAACGGAGGGTGGTTTCGGGGTCTGGGGGTCATGATCGATGAAAATATACCAAAATTTTTTGAAATCGCTTTCCTCCGAACGGCTGCAATAGGTAGCTTTTTGTAATGAAAGCTACCTAATAGTGCATGTAATTACCCCATGGCTAGTGGTTTTAAGGTAGGGTGTCTGATGTGGAAAAAGCCAAGGGTTCGAAGCTCAACAGGCTCCATTATTTTCCCCTTTTATATATACAGTCTAAAATACAAGAGAAGAATGCAAATAAGGATTTTTCATGGGCGATCATGAGCACATGCCACTTACGATGACATATTATGACGTGTCGATGGATCTGCTAATGGTTGCGCAGTGTAACTAGGATGTGTCCCTCTGCTCAGACTTTCTCACTGTGCAGTGTTCCGGAACAATGGCATTGCGAAAAAAATGGAGTAACTGAAACTGAAAGATAGGTGACTTTAATGTGTTGAATTGCATTATAGAGTGTATGATGTTTTAGTCTCACGCCGGGTACTTATGCTAAAAATGAAAATAATTCATGAATTAAAAATTAATAGTTTACTATATTTAAATTTTTTTTTAATCTGAAAGTTTCCCATTCGATAGTAAATTAATACTGCAAACGAAAAACAGTTGTTTCAAAGGCTTATATTGGAGTGCATAAACTTTTTACTGCGTGCAATCACTACACCTTACGTATTACATAATCCGTTTACAATAATTACATATTGACCATATGAACAGTTTAGTTAGTTACTTCATTAGCTAAGTACAGTGCGTCTCATAAATATAAAGACAGAGATGTTTTTGAAATCACATTTTATTAATTCAGTTAAAAGAAATTAAATTTTACACCTCATATTAAGAACACTGAAATAAATTTCTTATAGGGGTTTTAATTTAAATAAAATAATTTCGTCTCGAATAATAAGAAAAATAAAAAAAATACGCTGTCTCATAAATATAAAGACAAACTTGAAACTGCTTTATATGCAATTTTTTTTCAAATGCGCGCGTACAGAATTAATGCGCACGCACAGAAATACAATTTAACTTACCCAAACGAGCAAAGTTGTTTGACTTGTTTCAATTGCAAAGATGTCGTGGAACATTGAAATTTCTAAAGATGAAATTTGTAAAATACGTGAATTTAAAGCTAATGGCTTAACAGTTTGTCAAATATGTAAAAAAACTCAGAGAATCAGAGCTGCACTTTTAAAATTTTATCAAAAACTTACAATCTATATTCGAGAAAACGATCTGGCAGACCGAGAAAAACTAGTGAAAGACTCGATCGCAAGATCATGCGACTTGTTTCGTCGCCTCCGATACGTTTCTCAACAAGTTTATGGTATGGTCCCAAAGAATACAATATATCGTCGTATAAAAGAAAGAAAAAACATTGTATGCCGACATCCGTGCAGATTTTCTTTACTGAAAAAAGAACACAAAGAACGGAGATTAATCTGGGCTAAAGATCATATGCACTGGAAGGACGAATGGATGCAAGACATTTTATCAGAGGAAAAAAGATTTAACTTGGATGGCCCAGATGGTTGGAATTCCTACTTGCACGATTTAAGACGTTAATCTTGAACCCTCTTCAGTAGGCTGAAAGGGGGGGGGGGTTCTGTTAGGGTGAGGTGTGCCTTCTCTTTTAATAAAACTACGGATATTGCTTTTCTGTAAGGTAAACAGACATCTAAAGAGTATATCGAACTGCTTGATAATCAGTTGTTGCCAATTGCTGAAACTCTTGGTGGTCGGAATTATTTGTACCATCAGGATAATGCATCGATTCACACATCAAGACTCACAAAATAAAAATGGTTTGCCGATAGCAATGCTCATGTCACGGTGTGGCCCGCACGTAAACCTGATTTAAATCCAGTTAAGAATCTTTGTGGTGCTCTTGTAATATAATTTTGAATACTGAATTATTAAAATATTATTTCGAAAATATCAGTGTTTTTATATGTATGAGACGCATTGTATATTTTCCAACACAGATTTGTTCCCTATAAATTACTTTATGTGAATTTATATATTTTTTAAAAAGTTATTTAATAATTATTATTAGTTTATAATAATCTAAACCTGATGTAGAATCCCTTTTGTTATTAAATGTAGATAAATTTAAACAATATAAACAACCACTATACCTTAAATCACTTATTCTATCTGCAGATAACTGAATGGAACATTTACACTTCTTTTAAGGCATTTTATGTTAAAGATCGCCATTCCTTTCATCCCATCTGCTTACATCTTTTTCCTTTTCCATCAACATTTTTGTCATCCTCCGCAACCGTGAATTGTTTATTTCTTAAAATTTTTTAGACGTTCTAATATATGCACACCTAAACATATGAAAGTACCATGTTCAAAATAATAAAATGAATTACAAACCAGTCGGCGAATAAACTTTTTGATACCGAAAATCTTTTACGAGTAATAAATATTCTTTCAAAACAATATAAAGCTAGTAATCGTTTAGAAGAAGATAAAAGTTTGAAAAGTTAAATTGATCTTTGAATAAAGCTATAAACTCAGTGATGTTTTCAAACTTCAGACATGTATATTAAAAGAAAACTCTTACGTTTAATTTTAGGATATGGAAGGATTTTTTATAAAAACGCTTATACATAAAAAAAACTCTGCAACGTACATGTCATTTCATTCAGTTAATCTAAGATAACATCAAATAAAATGTTTTATAGACTTGTCAAAATTTACAATAAAAATGCAGCCACCTAAGTAGTTTTTAAGAAGAAAATTTTTATATTTTAATCAATGTCTTTTATATTGCTCATACGCAGTTTTTTATAAGGATATTTATGGAAAAAAACACTTTTATTTGTTACTTTTATTGTTTTTGTAATAACAGGCTTTTCTAAGCATGTTATGTAGATAATTTGAAATGAAACTTAACTATGGAAATTGTTTGAGACAAAATCTAAAAGCTGGTTAAATTTTTTATGACCCAAATTATGAATTAATAAAAAATTCCCCTATTAAATTTTCCCATTTTCCCCGAATTTTTAAAAATATGCTAGAAGATGCGTGCAATGGTCAAATAAATTTTATAAAATTTCGTCTGTTAAAATTAATAAGCTTAATCAGAATTTATCACGTTTTTGTAATATCACACATATAATAAAAATATTTATTTATTGTTTTCGTAATATTTACATGTCTGGCCAAATCATTCTTTAAAATATTGTTTTTATAAGTTGAATTAATTAAAAAATATATAAATATATATATAAACATGCATTACATATAAATATAGAAAATGTTCGGAATTGAAATTTTCCTCTCCATGTCTTTTAAACCCAAGAAAACTGAATAATTATAATTAGTTACGGCGGCAATTATCCAATATAAAATAACTTTTCTTTGTACAGCAAATAATACTTTTGCACCATAATAAAGTAAAGTATCTAGAACTCATCTTAAACTGTTATGAAATTCATATAAAATATCTATTGGCAGTCATACAAGTTTTTTATGGTAACTTAAAGTATCGTCGGGTCATAAAGGGTTAAAAATATATAAACTATTGTCATAATTTATCCCTTTTAACCTGAATTTCTCCTCTTGAGAGCACGAGTGTGTGTATATAATCATCTGAGACTCTCAAATTCAGAATTCCTTTAGTTTATATTATATTAATTAATTGTTGATGTATATTGCAGAGCTGCCAAGTCTCCGGCTTTTTGGATACCAGCATTTTAAAACAGAAAATTTTCTCTTACTTAATTGGAACGATCGAGTAATTTAAAAGAACAACATTTTCTCTAAAATAATAGTGGTGTGCAAAAAGCCGGAGACCTGGCAACTCTGATATTGAAATGTAACATCTAGAAATAGACGGAAATGTGTCGAGAACAATTGATTCTGTATAGGATGAAAAAAAGAAGAAGAATTTTTAATCCGAGAAAAAATTTGTAGTGCTTATTTTATCATAAAAGCTTCTAAATATTAATTACCTATTGAAAAATCATTACCTCTACACTAAATTATATTAAGCTAGAAATGAAACATTTTGATATATTGATATACAGTGTGTCCACGTATAACCTGACCGACCATTATTTTCGCAACCATTGGCCCTAGATGCTTACTTCCAATTACAAAAATGGTCAAAATTAGGTGCAGGGTTGAGATAAAAAAAAAGTTTGAAACGGGTTGGGTTGATTTAAGACGGCCAATTATCTACACTAGGGATATAGGCCCGGGGGGGAAGTGCCCTCCGTGGGGGTCTTTCTAAGGGAACCTAATCCGTATTTACGCATGGAAAATCCACGGCTCGAAGAAAACCACGAAAACTCCGAACTATTAGGCCGACGGGCGCGATTGGGTTAAAAGTTTGAAACGAAAAACAATTTAGTGAATAATTACAGAATCTAAGTTTTTATACGGTCCCCCAGTCCTATAAGTTATATTTAGTGAAATTTCCCTGTTACACTGGCAAGTAAGGCAAAAAAGTCCAGTTATTCTACGATTAAAATTAACCGAGTAATAGCTGTTTAAATTTGGAATATATTTTTTGCTGCATATTAGGGGTCATTCACAAATTTAGTAGAAATATAATTTCGTCAGATATATTAAAGAAATGATTGAGAGTAAAATTACCATTGCAATATAAATTTGAAATCTTTAATCATTCTGACATATTACTGCAAAAGGCACAATTTGTACTGAACGTTATAAGAGGATAAAAATAACAGATTTTTTGCTAAATAAAAGGATTAAAAACAACAGTATCAATTCTTTACAAAATGATACATATATTAAAACGGTGTTAGATAACACTGTCTTTCAAATTTTGGGTTGTGGCATATTTTTTAGCTTTTGAAAATTGATTCTTATGTATTTTTTAGCACTGAATCCGAAAATGACCTTCATTTAAAACCATCACGTCAGGAATTTTCTCACATCGCAAATTTCAAAGTTAAAAAGCTAAAAGTTAAAATTGATATAAAATAACCCCCTCCCCTCCCAACCTCATCGGCCCCCGAGCTCTTTAGCGGTAAAAAACACAGTATAAGCTAAAAATCTGATAAATTATTGAATTAAATAAAATTAAACTGAATAAAAAGTTTTACATCTATTTTAAAATATCAAATTTTTCACTATTTTTTAACCTTGAAATTTACGATTTGCGAAAAATCTTGAAATTATGGTTAAAAGTGAAGGTAATTTTTTGATTCAGCGTTAAAAAATACATAAAATGTATTTATAAAAGTTAAAAAACACAACCATCGCAGGTTTATGTTATCTAATCTAAAACTCTTTCTTAAACTTCTTGCCGGTAATCTATCCGAATTTTTTTGTGTTATCCCCTAATATAAGTATGTATAATATGGTAAGAGTCGAGAATCGTAATAACATTGCATTGGATTTAAGTCAGTATGTAAAATTTAACTTCGATCGGACATTTGAAAGTAAGTTAAAGTTCGTGTGCAAATTTTAAACTGGAAAGACGATCATTGCAAGTTAAATAAAACCTTATGAAAATAACATAATTTTAGTTAAAAGAAATCATAGCCTCAAATCCTTACAAAATAAAACATATGTTAAAATACAATTATTTTAACTAATCTGAAACTTAACTAATAAAAGTTAATCGTAATATTTGTACGATTTCTTTTAAAGCGCAGATACCTTGAAATAAGTTTACGTACTTTATACACGACCCCTGAAATCTCGAATCAATCATTTTTGATATGCAAAAAAGTGGTATAAGTCATGCATTTCAAAGTTTCATAACTCGGTCAATTTCAATGTTAGATGAATGGGACTTTTTTTGTCTTACTTGTTAGTGTCACAGTAAATTTTTAGTAAATATCACTTATAGGACCGGGGGACCGTATAAAAATTTAAATGTCGCAATTTTTTAATAAATGTTTTTCTTGACCCAAATCGCTTTAAAAATAATTCTTTACCTTATTTAAACCATTTTTGTAATTGGAAGTATGCATCTAGGACCAACGGTTGCGAAAATAAAGGTAGGTCAGTTTATACGTGGACACACTGTATAATATATATATTAAGCTAGAAATGAAATATTTTGAAAAGAAAGATATGTAACGTTTTTGTAATTCTGAACTGTTAAACATTTAAATAGCTAAACTGAAAAATGAACACTTTTGCTAAGAGATGCCTCTTATATTGAATGTCGCCGTGTAGATATCGTCGGTACCGTGTCAGACTATCCGATAACAAAACGCTGTTGCCACTGGGTTAAGAAAAGTTTGAAAAGTGTTTTTAAATTCAGATTTCTTAATTGGCGCCACTTTTCTGAAATGGTAAAATTCACTCGTTTTTGCGGGCTGATCGTGGCTGAGTGGATAAGACACCACGCCGCTAATCGCTTGAGAGCGTAGGTGGGGGCGGGTTCGATTCCCGCCGGCTCCGTTGCACACTCTTTGTGGAGCCGCCAGGATGTAATTCTCTGGTGTTGTAAATTTCCTTGTGCTATCTCGTCCCTGTATATCGACGATGACTTATAAGCGGGCCCTGGTGTCAAGCACAGAAGTCTGATGTATGTGTTCAATAAAACAAACAAACCTCGTTTTCGCCTTAATTAATATGTCATTAAATAAGGCGAATTTTACTATTTCAAAAAAGTGGCACCAATCAAGAAATCTGGATTTAAATAAAGTAGCCCACTGGCAACACTGTTATCGTATTGGATAGTTTGATATGGTACCGATGGTATGCTGTTCCCTACTCGGATGAAGTTAGTTAAAATAATACATTACAAAGTATGCATATAATATATTATGTATGTATTATATGATGTATATAAAAAAATGACAAAGAAAGTTTATATAATAAAACAAACATATCTGTATTCGGTATCTATTCAGATTTATGATAGTAAAACCACATCAAAGAGATATTAACTCTTTGCAGTCCAAGCTCGAGTCTGACTCAGGGTAATTTTTCTTTGCAAAATTTGCCTTTCACAACAGTAATAAATAAAAATAAAATTTGCCTTATTTAATTGCAACATTTTTGAAATTGTGTAATTGAAGGTAATTGTGAAAGTAGTGTCAACAGAATGTGATTTGTGTAAGTCACCAGACTACAAGGAGTTAAGTAATTAAAAAATGGTAAAAGTTAAATTGATAAAAAATGAAACATGAAGAAGTGTTATACGTGATGGTATAATAAATCCTACAGGTAACGATGATTTAAAATATTCCCTGCACAAATTTTTTACACCCAGGCCGGTCTGCTTAAATATCAACAATGATGATTTCTGTAAAACAATTTAAGCGATTCATTAATATTTTAATTAAAACTGCAACTTGATGAATACAAAACAAAGTTCTACAGCGTCTAACTTATACTGTTTTAACAAATTATCAGAAGCTCAAACATTTAAAACCTATGACATTTTATTTTTTTCCTGTAAACTCAAATTAATATAGATCAAATAAACTCGTAAAAATATCGTTTCTTTCACTTTATAATCTCGGCATATATGAAAAAACAACAAAATCGACGTCTGGCAGAGTAAAAATAAAATAAAAATAATCTTATCTAGAAGTTTAAAAATTAAACACGATTCAATGTTTCATTCATACACAAGTTTTTATATGAATTATTTTCGCTAAAAAAATCGTACAGGCTATACAGTTCGTTTAATAGTTACGATACAGTTTTTTATGAGTAGGCGATTCTCAAAAGGTGGGCACTGGGCACACGTCATAACTTTAAGCCTTTCAAAAATAACTAATTATCATGGACTTTAATTTTAGGTAGCTTTCTTTACAAAAAAGCTACCTATTGCAGCCGTTCGGAGGAAAGCGATTTCAAAAAATTTTGGTATATTTTCATCGATCATGACCCCCAGACCCCGAAACCACCCTCCGTTCAAAATTGATATATATATATATATATATATATATATATATATATATATATATATATATATATATATATCTGACCTATGTCACACTGTAACTCCCGTAATTATGAACCGATTTCGATGTAATTCGGTGTGTACATAGTACATACTAATGTCTCGACCGAGTTCGTTGGCCAGCTTCATCCGCCGTTTTGTTTCAAAATGGCGGCCATTTAAAATTTAAAAAAAAAATTAAAACTTGAAATGTGGTACCAAAAAATTAAAAATGGAAAAATATTTTTTTCTTATGTGTTTTACCTTTATACAAAGATTCCGGAGCAGTTTTTGTTTTGTCTATATCTTAAAAAATGGCTGAGTTATAGCATTTCGAATTTCTAGCGTGGCTGACATTTTGAAACGTCCTGAAATTTGTCACGCGATAAAAGGCGTATTTATGAACCGATTTGGATGTAATTCGGTGTGTACATAGTACATACCAATCTCTCGACCGAGTTCGTTGGCCAGCTTCATCCGCCATTTTGTTTCAAAATGGCGGCCATTTAAAATTTTTTTAAAAATTTAAAATTTGAAATGTGGTACCAAAAAATTGAAAATGGAAAAATATTTTTTTCTTATGTATTTGACCTTTATACAAAGATTCCGGAGCAGTTTTTGTTTCGTCTATATCTTAAAAAATGGCTGAGTTATAGCATTTTGAATTTCTAGCGTGGCTGACATTTTGAAACGTCCTGAAATTTGTCACGCGATAAACGGCGTATTTATGAACCGATTTGGATGTAATTCGGTGTGTACATAATACATACCAATCTCTCGACCGAGTTCGTTCGCCAGCTTCATCCGCCATTTTGTTTCAAAATGGCGGCCATTTAAATTTTTTTTTTTTAATTTAAAATTTGAAATGTGGTACCAAAAAATTGAAAATGGAAAAATATTTTTTTCTTATGTATTTGACCTTTATACAAAGATTTCAGAGCAGTTTTTGTTTCGTCTATATCTTAAAAAATGGCTGAGTTATAGCATTTTGAATTTCTAGTGTGGCTGACATTTTGAAACGTCCTGAATTTTGTCACGCGATAAAAGACGTATTTATGAACCGATTTGGATGTAACTTCGTTTATACATAGTACATACCAATGTCTCGACCGGGTTCGTTGGCCAGCTTCATCCGCCATCTTGTTTAAAAATGGCGGCCATTTAAATTTTTAAGAAAAATTTAAATTTGAAATGTGGTACCAAAAATTGAAAATTGAAAAAATATTTTCTTCTTATGTGTTTGACCTTGATAAAAAGATTCGGGAGCAGTTTTTGTTTCGTCTATATCTTAAGAAATGGCTGAGTTATAGAATTTTGAATTTCTAGCGTGGCTGACATTTTGAAACGTCCTGATTTTTCTCACGTAATAACAGGCGTATTTATGAACCGACTTTGATGTACCTTGGTGTGTACATAGTACATACAAATATCTCGACCGAGTTCGTTGGCCAGCTTCATCCGCCATCTTGTTTCAAAATGGCGGCCATTTAAAAAAATTAAAAAATAAAAAAATTTAAATGAGATACCAAAAAATTGGAAAATGAAAAAGACTTTTTTGTATGTGTTTGACCTTAATACAAAGATTCCGGAACATTTTTTCTTTCGTCTATATCTAAAAAAAAATGGCTGAGTAATAGCATTTTGAATTTCTCTTGTGGCTGACATTTTAAAACGACCTGATTTTTGTCACGCGATAACAGGCGTATTTATGAACCTATTTGGATGTAACTTGGTCTGTACATAGTACATACCAATGTCTCGACCGAGTTCGTTGGCCAGCTTCATTCGCCATCTTGTTTCAAAAGGGTTGCCATTTAAAAAAAATTAAATTTAAAATTCAAAATGAGGTATTAAAAAATTGGAAAATGAAAAAGATTTTTTTTATGTGTTTGGCCTTGATACAAAGATTCCGGAGCAGTTTTTATTTCTGAAAATTTGTTCTTTTGTTGATATCTTAAAAAATGGTTGATTTATAGCATTTTGAATTTCTAGCATGGCTAACGTTTTGAAACGATCTTGTATTTGTCACGCGATAACACACGTATTCGCCTATTTCGATGTAAGAAGGCCTGTGAATAGTATACATCAACACCTCGACCAAGTTCGCTGGCCAGATTCATCAGCCATCTTGTTTCAAAATGGCGGCCATTAAATTAAAATATATATATATATTTAAAGTGAGGTGCAAAAAAATTAGAAATTGAAAAAGGTTTCTTTCTTAAGTATTTGATCTTGATATAAGGATTCAGGAGCATTTTTTGTTTGTCTTTACCTTAAAAAATGGCTCAGATATAGCAGTTTCAATTTCTATTGTGGGTGACATTTTGAAAAATCTGATTTTTTGCATGCGACAGCACTCCTATATATTAACCGATTCCGATGTGAGTGAGCATGTGCACAGCAATTACTAAGGTCTCGACCAAGTTCACTGCTTAGCCTCATCCACCATGTTGTCTTAAAATGACAGGCACTTTAAGAAATTGCCGAATTTGGCAGCCAAATATAAGTTACTTTACAGAAAAGCAGCTTGGATAAAGCTGACTAATTTCGCGAAATTCTCATTCATTA
The DNA here is from genome assembly GCA_963932465.1 of Maratus speciosus. Lineage (NCBI taxonomy): Eukaryota > Metazoa > Arthropoda > Arachnida > Araneae > Salticidae > Maratus > Maratus speciosus. The sequence goes on along the minus strand of OZ010787.1, from coordinate 316,473,680 downwards.
TATTGATAAAAATTAGTATTGAATCTCCTATATTCGGTTTCCACTAAATTGAGCTTCGTGTGTTTGCATGATATAAGTTGGCTTTTTTTAAATAAGGATTATGAAAGCTACCTCTTCCTCCCGGCACTGGCCGGAAGGACTTTTTTTTTTACACTGAGTTTTTAATTCTATTCAGAGACAGAAAATGACATAATTTATTGTAAAAGCTTTGTATAAATATCTTAAAATTTTGTTATTTTATGCTAAAAAGGCCAATTTCGGACATTCATAACGTTAACTGCTCCAATGTAACACCAAGAAAAAGAGTTTTAACTTGATTCCAGGTGGTTCTAATGGTAAACAACGAATGCATAAAGGAAACGGATGATTTTTTGATAATATCGTTAAGAGATGGCAGGCTGATTTATTGCTTTTTTGAAGATAGAAGGACTTTTCTATTATTAATTTTTCTGTATTTTGTTATGTCCAAAAGTAACGTATGGAACAAAGCTATCATTTCCACGAAAAATGCATCAAGTAAGTACTTTAAACTCTTTTATCTAACTTTAAAATCATTTTTTAAAAAAATTAAATTATTTGTATGTGTTTTTGTAAGATTTTTTGCAATAAATGCACTTTTCTCAAATAAGAAAGTGAATGTCCGAATCGGGTAACGATGGAAACGCCGATTTTATTTTCGGAAAATTTAATTATAAAGATGATTTGGTGTCCTAAAACGCATAAAAAGATATTTAGTATAATGTTTTATCGTAAATAATTACCGTGTTTTGTATAAATAAGGTGTATTTAGTACGTGTAATAATATAACTTGACTTGAAGCATGCTTAACTAATGTGTGTAACGGTAGATACAATATGGCGACCGCTGCGATCGTTATGAAATTTCGGACATGCTTATTTAGAAGTATGATGTAAAATTAATAGTAAACTTCTTTTTTTATTTCAAAAGTAATTCTTCAGTGATCTTACGTGTTTTTATGTATTTTGCAAAGTTTTCTTTGTAGCAAATGTACCCCAAAATATTATTTAATAACAATGTCCAAATCGTGGAACGATCTAAACATTAATAATTTTAATTTTCTAAATACATAAATAAATATATTATAGCAGAGTCCATTGTTCTAACATACATTTTAAAAAATAAAATAAATATTTTTTTGTTAAATTATTGTACTTGAGTTCTTTTTTTTTTAATTCGAATCCCATCTCCTTAAAATTCCATTCTTTCTCTTTGCCCCCACACCAAAATGCAAGGCAAATAAAAAGTTTAAGCCGCTTCGTGCTGTAAAACTGTTAAATGTACTCAAAAGATTCACTCCGTACACACGACAAACAAATTTTGAACTATTAAAATAAGAAATAAATCTGGTTTTTACAATCTCTGTAAAAAACAATCAAGAATGCATTACCAGTGGAGCTGGTGAAAGAAAATATTGTTTCTACAATTGACTCCTCACAGTTGAAAATAGATTGACATTGGTGACTGGTACTTTGTATTAATTCATGATGAAAACTTATGGCCAGGTATTATTGAAAAGATCAGCATTGATAATGGTGAACAAATATTTTCTATAAATGTTTTGACTCCTCAGGCAGACATTGATTTTAACAGGTTTCGTTATCCATCTAAAAAAGACAGCACAAATTTAAAATATGAAGCTATTTTGTTGAAATCGTCAAATCCACCTCACCCGGTGACAGCAAGAGGAGACTTTTCTTTTGATAAAGAAATTATAGATATGTATGTGCATTAAAAAATGGTAGTATAACTTGTTTTTTTTTTTTTTTGTTTTTTGTTTTTTGTTTTTTGAGAAAAAAAAGAATAAATTATGTGTTGGACACTTCTAATATTATGTAAAGGTATGTTTTTTGCATAATGTGTAATTCCAATAAAATTAAGATATTACTTCTAAAAAAGTAGTGAATATTTTAATATCAGAGATTAACATTTGATTTTATTATTATTATTACTGAATAACAAAAAGTTAATTATACTATACATATATATATGTATACACATACAATTATAGGACAAATTTACCACATTCTTAGTCTTAAGAATTTTTTAAATACTAAGCGCAACGTCCAAAATCTGTCAGCAATGTTCAAAATCTGTAACGTACGTACAAAAAAATGTAAATTTGTAACGTACACAACTGCTAATTAAATGCTTTAATAATTAATTTTCCAGAATAGTTGCTGTCTTTTAATATTTTTGTATAATTTTGTAGACTTATATACTATACTATTAAAAAAAAATTGGCCTTAAATTTGAAAATTTCAAAAATTACGTATAGTTAACGTTTAATGATCCCACCTTTTGAGAATCTCCCATTAATGTCATTATTTCTCTTTTGACTATGTAGCTATCAAACAGAATTAGCAAATAACGAGCCATCGCATGCAATTATTATTTTTTTTTTAAATGGGCTCACTACTTAGTCTATATCGTTGTAGGGAAGGTCACAGATTTAAAAGGTGACGTAAGGCCTTTTGAAGTATTTTCAAATTACAGAAGTAGATAAGTATGATTTTTGAAACATAAATATTATGAATATAAAATGTTCGTATATTTAAGACTTATTTTAACTATGCATTTTTAAGATGGAACTTTCTAAATGCAGCTTTTACAGATTTTTGAGTAAAACTAATTTCTATATAATATACAATAACAGTTTTTACAGTAAAAGCTTCAATTAATTAGCAAATTAATTAAACACCTCCACGAAGCAAAAATAGCTATTGCAATTCTTAGTGAGAATTTTCGTATCTATACTTGAGTTTTAATAAATCCACAAGACTCCAAAAAATCATCAAATGTGCAATAAATGTCATTCAAATGTTAACAAGTTAGTACAACGCAAAAACAATATATACCCCGCGTTTAAGAAATATTTAATAATATTTCACAAATTTTACATAACACAAACATGTTATACATCCTTTAACCAAATTCGGTTTCTTAATTTTTACAAAGTTCATTAACATTCATATCCATTAAAACCATGGTAATATTTTAAAATTACTTATCAATCGCTGTTCATACATATTGAATTAAATGCAACTCTAAATTAAAGGGAAGTTTAGTCAACCTTTATTATTTCACATTTCTCATTAACCATTCAACACCATTCCTTTTCTAAATCATTTTCAACGGTTCATTCGACACTATTCAAACATTATCATTTCATGTTAAGTGATTATCACTGGCGAAAATGTGAAAAGTTGTTGAAAGGAAATTGAAGCTTTTTTTTCGCTTGACTGATAAACCTTAATTAATGATGAATGAAAAACTGTTTGGTATTTCAAGAAAGGTAATGCAAACCCAAAATATTTTTTGTTTGATGTACTGTTCTATTTATTAAAAGTATTTCAAAATCTATTAATTCAATCAGCGGAAAATTTCTCTACAACTTAAAATATTTTCTTTTAGATTACTTCGCTTTAGTTAGGCATTGATATTTTGTATTCTTTCTAATATCTTGATTTCTGTATGGATAAGACACAACACATTTAAAAATCCAGAGGCTGATCGAAAGCGATGGTCACGCAACTACATATCGTGCCGAATACTATGGTCAGAGGAGAAACAGCAGTTTTTCCAGCTAAGGTTTGGATTCAATGGATAGAAGCACCAAAAAGTCAATAATTTAACAATTTGAAGATAATCGAGTGGTAACGTATTTGATTGGAATCGATTTGTAATGGAGCATTTAAGAGTCAGTTCATAGTTATCGGTTTGAAAAATAAAATAAAAAAAATGGAGGCAAATAATATTTTTATCCCTTTAACTTAATATAATAAAACTTTTCTGTTATTAAACTAGTTCTATTATAAAACTCCTCTTCTCTTGCTTTTGAATGCATATTTTGTGCATCTCTTGGCGCTCCTGCTTCTTTCATAAAATTTTCAATTTATCCTGATTGATTATCACAAACATAAAGAGATCTAAATACCAAATATTACAAACATTTATTATTGTAAATCCTTATTAAAAATGTTCTAAAAAACTGGAAAAGTATATTGGTAAACAGGATATTGACCTTTAGTGTGTAAAAAAATGTAGGAATCAATACTCGTAGAAAATTCATTCTATATTTCTACAAATTTCAGTGAAATACGTTCAATATTTTCTTTAACCCGTTATTTTCTTACCATTTACAAACAGTTTTAAGTAAAATAATTTAAAATTTCACGAATATACTAACTTTAACTGTCCAGTTTTATTTTCTGCATCAAATCTTATTACAAGATTTTATCGTTTTCTAATCTCACGTACTGTTATCTGAAATATTTAAAATTTTATTCAAAAGTTTAAATCATCATTTCCATCCAGTGACAAAATAACAGAGGGAACGGGTATAGATATCTCTATTTTTGAATTGAAATTTGTGCCTTATTTAATCACAAAAATTTTCAAATAAATTTTTATTTGAAAATGCTGGAATCCATAATCCTGTTATGCCAATGTTCTCATCGAAGTATATCTACTTTTCCTCAATTTTACTATTTCTGATAAATTTTGTTTATTGTCTTTGTTTAAATTTATGTAATACAGATTCTTTTTAATTGCATGTGTAGAAATTAAAAAAAGTCGAAAAAAAGCATTGTTTTTCCCTTTCGTAAAAAACAAACAAACATGCAGCTTCATTTCTAAGAGCTATGAATATAGAACTTTTGAGAGTAAATGCCTATTTAAAACCATTTATGGAGTTTAAAAAAAGTTATTGAGACAATTAATTTTTCTCCATGTTGCACTACTGTCATCCCCAAACTGGTTTAATTCAAAGGGCTAAGGACTCATATCTGAAGTTCAACAATATTCCTATCCTATAACAAACAGTTGTAAATTATAAGAAGATTGGTATTCAACATCAAATTTATTAACCCATTAAATTATGAGAGAAACTGACCAAAGCAGAATACCAGGTACTAATTCACATCCCATTTCCATTAAGCCAATTTAAATTTTAATTAATTAAATGATGATTAATAAGTTACATTACTAGACTTATACAGTGTGTTTTAAAATTATTGAAATGATTTCAACTCATTATATTTTATTTATAGATCGTCAAAATCAGATATAATTTTTAACATACGTAACGTCGCAATGCAAATTGAAATGGGCATGGTTATCGTAAAGTTAACTCACAAATTCTCAAGGAAAGTATTCTTCGTCATTCAGCTCACGTCAACTTGTTTCAACATGTTTCCCGATGTAAGGAACCGTGTCATTTTTTTTTTGTTTTTGTGTTTTTTTTTGTGATGGGAAAGGCATTTTATACAAATTTCTTCTAAAATATGTTCATTAATTGTAAGATGGTAATAGCGCTGTGATGGAAAGCATTCATAAGAAAATGGCTGAGATTGATGTGTGCACAGAAACGAAGGTTATTTACATTGAACATTTGTGAGTTAACTTTACGATAATCATTGTTACTAGAACTTGTATTCTGATAGTACATATACGTGAAATTTTATCCTATTTCGGCAATTTATGAACAAAATATAATAAGTTGAAATCGTTCACATCATTGTGAAACAGGCAATATGAAGGAATAATTCTTGAAAAATGTTACTTTTGTTGTTATAGCTTATTAATAAAACATTTTACTTCACTCCTGTGAATCGGTGGTGATTATGGAAAATAAACAAAATCCAATTCTTACATCTTAGTAAAAAAATGAATGTAATTATTTTCTCCTATTTGGGTTTGATAACAGCCTGTAATATTTTCCCAGATTGTATAAAAATATGCCAGTTGGAGATGACATACATCCGTTTATGATTATTTCTTTTGCGAGTTTAAAATTTCATGGAAAAATTGCTTTAATCCAATTTTATATAATACATAATTAAAGATATTAAAAGTTCTTAATATGAAAGAAAAAAACCTCAAACAAAGTTATTTTATTAAACCTAGAATAATTCAATTTATTTTATGCAACGCAATGTTAAAAGCAAATTAATGATCCAACAATGTTATGTCAATTATGCGTAATAGATAAAACGGTATCGTCCATTAAAAGATGCTATTTTTATAATCAACAAAAGCTCTGTTTCCTCGAAAATTGCTTTTTTTGAAATAAAACGAAACAATTGAGTTATATTTGTGAACTATCTTCTATGTTGTTGTTTTATTTGAGCTTTATATTTATTACTACAGAGATTTTTTGACATCCGAGAAAATCAAATATTATACTAGAATAAATCGTATCAATGGAACAACAAGCCATTCTATTTATATGTTAGGAAAAAATACAATTGTGTGTTTATAAAAAGAAAAACATATAACCAAGTTTACTCTTATATGTTTGAAATAACAATTATTCTTTAAGAATATGAATGTATTAATTAAAAAATCTAAATCCAATTAATATTCTTCAGAGACTATACAATCATTCAATATTAGCATTTTCTATTTATGTTACATTAGAAAAAAATAGTTATAATGCGGAAGATAGAAAAGAGTTGAATTAAAGAAAGCTTTTCTAACATTTATCTTAAAATGTATTATTTCATGTATTACTCCCAAAAACCGATATGAAATATTAATCATCTTATTCAAACACACGTATATTACTCAAATTCACCGAATATGCAACATTGCTTTTTGCTGTCAATACTGGAATAATTTACACATGTAATTTCATTATACACACACACACACACACACACACACACACACACACACACACACACACACACATATATATACATATATACAGGGTGGTCATAAAAAAACTGATATATGGACCTCTAGCGGCCGGTCCGCCCAACCGATCAAGATAAAATTTCAGATATAGTTACTCAAAAGTATGATCTCGGGATTCTGTGAACGACAACAAAGTAGCGCGTACGGTTACGGTTATAGGTACAGAAACTCGAAAATTTTGAATGCCAACGCCCATTTTTCCCATCGCAAAATGCTCGGCGCATGCGAAAACCCTAAAGAGCGTTGGAACGGTACGTGTATCACAAGAAACGGACGCGTTAAGGTGCGTTTTCACTGGTCGTCGTAACGACCTAAAAAACCCTAGCCACCAAAAACCTTAACCTAAGAGCGTTTTCACTGGTTACAGATAAACCCTTACGCCAGCCAATCAAAGGCAAGTTTTTACTGCGCAAGCGTCTACTTTACGCTCGACTTTACGGCTTCTATATCGAGCCTAAGCTCCGATAATCAATCAATCGATCAGCTGTCAATTATAAACAAATAATTGTTGTCTGCACTTGTCACGTTTAATAGTAAATATTTTGTATAAAAAATAATCGAAAGTTTTGATTGTTTTTCCCCACTAAAGGTTTATCACCTGTGGCTAAAAGAAAAATGCCTTAAAATTCATTTACTACTTTTTAATTAAATTCCTAAAAATATTAATATTTATTGTCAACAGAAGCACACAGGTATACCACTTTTGAAAAAAACAATTATAAAATCCCATTTTGACATACTTAAAGCAAATTCAATAAAAGAGAGTAAAAAGAAAAAACAAATTCATAGATTTAATGAAAATACAGCCTATACTTATTTTTAAAAATACAAAGTGAGAGGGGGGGGGGGGGGGATCTCCTAAACATTTTGTGAATATGAAGGAAAATAAAAATAAAAGGTATTTCATCATTATAGCGGCCCTCGCAACTACGCCAAGGTTGTAGTTATGATTTTGCCAAGCTTATATTTACATTTAAAATTTAAATATCATGAAACATAAATAACATTTTACTATTGTAAACAGGCTTGTAGTGGAGGGTATACACTACATACCTTCTGGATTTTTTTAAGGAATAACGTATACCCTGTGTTTCTCAAAAATACTATAGCGTATACTCTCTGCCTTGAGAGTATACCCCCTGGTTTGTTTACGGCTACATCACTGGTTGTATATATGAGATAACTTGACAATTATCTTGGTTGCCACTATATAGTAAAATATTAAACATTTTGATCTTTACAGACTTCTAAAATGATGTTAATGTGTCAAACTGAATGTTCGCTAAACATTTTTTCAGAAATAAAGGCCCTGCTTTTATGTACAAGTTAATCTTTCAGTTGACACTAATTTTTAGGAAAAGTAGGCACATGACGTACTTTTTATGCACAGAATAGTTACTCTTTATCTAAAAATAATATATTTCCTCTTCGATGAAGAGGATATCTTCAATCTAAAGAAACCTTTTAACCTTTGCCTACAGTATTAAATTGCTTTTGATATTATATCCATTATAGGAAAATGAAAAAAAATATATTTATTGTACTTGTGCTTTGTCCTAAGGTGTCCCATCGGGTGGGACACCTTGGGACAGTTAAAAATACATGTGAAAAGTTCAATAATTGAATTACAATATACATGGAATTATTTATTCAGGAAAAGAAATATATTTAAACTGACAAAGATAACTAATGTAAGTTTTCTAAAATTTAGGGATGCAAGGAATATGCGACCTTTATATTCCTTTCCAGTTTTTTTTCTCCCAATTTGAAGGAATGTTCTTTTTATTTGCTGAAGCATATTCATAAGCAAGGGTACACGAATCATTAATTGTTGCCCATAGTGATATTTCGAAGCTTGTAAAATGCTGTCTACCAACTTTCTTTCCTCATCATCGGTGAATATTTTTCGACTTTGTATCTTTGATATATACTAGAAGTTAAAATTTGGCTGTTAGTACTAACATGATAATTCAGAGTGGTCTTACTAACATTTTAAACTTTCCTAAAAGACATTTCACTTGATAAAATTTTTGCAAAACTCCAAAATACTTATGAGCCTGAAATTTTCCTGAAATACTTTTGGGTCTGAGGGCGATTTTACGATAACACTGATATAAACAATAGATTAATAACCATAAAGTTTTGATTCCAAATATGGTTTATGTTACATCTAAAATGAGTAATAAAATTTCAGAACCTGCCAGAAATTCTTTTTGTAATAATAGGCTACAGTCAATAGAATACTTTTATATTTTTTAAAAGTCGCAAATACAAATCAAAATATTTCTTACTATATTAAATAAATTGACACTTTTCTTTGTTTATTTTATTTTGCAGTTAAAACTTTAATTACTTTAAAACAATATTTTTTTGTAGAGAGTAAACAATTATTAAATACTTTGAAAATTCTGCATTACAGTAGAGATGGGAAATAGAGATAATTTTGGCTAACAGGTTCCATTGTTTCACACTTGCACAGGTAACAGGTTCCAACAACCTGTTATTTTTGTAACATATAACTAATAGCTGCATATGATGTCAATGGATGTTTTAATTAGAAGATATTTAAACAAAATGTTTGAAATAATTTTGGGACTAAGTATTTATAGTTGCTGTTTTCTATTGAAATGAATCTACACCTTTAAATCCGTTTGTGGTTAAAAACTTAAATTTTGTGAGACAAAAATTTACCTAGTTATGATGCTTTGGATTTCATCCATTGTCAGTTTTTTTCTGGCACTAAAAACACATTATTCCCATTTACTGTGACTGAAACGTTTAAAATTCACAAAATTCAAAGTATCATAACTCAGTAAATTTTGATCATAGAAGAATTTTTTGCTGTTTTACTAAGAACATGGAGAAACTTTTTCAAAATAAAACTTATGGGACCCAGACATTGTATAAAATTTGTAATTTCTTAACTATTTAAAAATTAATTATTTTAACATTAATCCATTTTTATATGATGCAGAACAAAATTTAAAAGATTTTTGTAATTGGAACCACACTTCTAAACCTAACAGTTATTAACTGTTGGTAAACGATAATAACAGATATCCTGTATAAAAATAAATACAGTTGTAAACGTTTGTTAAAAAAGAGAAATTTTATACAACGACATCATTGCAGCCATATCTATCAACGCATATTTAAAGTGAATACCACAAGAACACAAAAATATTATTTATACACTTTTAATCAAATACGATTTATCAAAACAAATTTCTTATGCAAAAATATCATCAACTGTAGTAGCTAAAGCAACTAGCAAACTAGAAGAGAGAAAAGAATCTAATACATGCATACATATACAGAAATTAATTTTGAAAAGCAAATATTATTTACAAATGAATAACCAACTAGCTAAGAAATTTAAGTATACTTGTTTGAAACCATTAGACAAAAATCGAAATAGTTATACTACTGTAATAATCTAGATATTTATTACAGAATGCTAATTATGAAAAAATACTTAAAATGCACATTGGAATAAGTTTATTGCATGGTATTTTAATAACAATACTGAAAAACAGTTCTTTTGTTTACATTAAATTTTCATCAAGTTTTAGGATAAAGTAGTAATATAGATTCACAAAAGGCAAGCCTCAACATTTTAAATCAAAATATCTTAAGCATAATTATATTTAAAAAAATAAAAATACTTTAAACATATTAATATTTAAAAAAAAAATGAAAGGCAAAATATAATACAAAATAAATAAATATTTGATTCAAACGGTAAATGTTGATTTTTTATTAAAGTACTACTCAAAATCAAATATGGGAAACTGAAAATAGCTGATTATATATATTTATTAAAATAGTATATAATTTGTAAAATTAAGGAAAATCTCATAAAAGAATTTTATCCCTAAGCAATGATTTATAAAATTACACATGCTTCTACTTAAATTAAACCTAAATTCCATCAACTGTCAGAAGACTTTAATAAAACTACATTTAAATACAAAAACAGTTATATTAATCCTTTAAAAGTTGCAGAAATTTGTCCTACCTGCACATACTTAAAATAGTTCTGGTGGACTTTAAAGTCTTTCTACAAAAGATTAAGTTTATTATACTTATAAAAGACCCACCCCTTATTATAAAAATGTTTCTGTCATAATTTTAATTTTTGAAAGATTACCTTATCATTTTTTAAACATTCGCAACGGGTGGTTTGTTTATTTAGGTTAATACAATGTGACAGTTTATTTAAGTATGCAATGCTGTTTCAGTGTTGTTGTTGACAGTTTGTTTATTTAGGTATTATTTTTTTCTTTTGCACGTTACATGCTTTATAAATCACTGTTTTCAATCTAATTTTTAAAATTTTCCTAAAGATAAACAAAGATTTCTTATTTAAATTTTTCTTTTTTTTCTGCATTCATAATTATTAACAAAACAATAAGACTAAGCAATCGAAGAATTAAAATTTAACAAGTTTCAGTTGATACTTAATTTTAAATCATACCAACTGTATCACGTAACTGCTCTGATGACAATGAATATAATTAACATAAGGGGAAAAAAACACTTTGTCGTCTTAAAACAACAAACTCTCTCTCTTTTAAAAATGCTTTTTTTTCATTTTACATTCAAAAACACTTAGTCTCATATGAATATAAACAACAAACCCTTTTTGCATCTTTTAAAAACTCTTTTTTACTTTCAGAAAGAAAACTCTAAAATTTTTTATTATCTAAAACTATATCCCCCCCCCCCCTATTTTTTCCATCTTATAAAATAAAACCAAATAGTGCAATTGCCCTGGTAACAAACAAGATGGGGATATACGTAAGGCTGGCCGACACTTTTTTTTTTACTTAGCGGCAGATTTTATTTATGCCCCAGACTGCAACATATAAATGTTTATTTCACATTATATTTACAATTTTACTTATGGGTATTTAAAAATATTTTCAACTAAATAATTTTTGTACTTACTTTTCTTATTTTGTTCTTATAGTTTGTAGTGTAGCATGTTATTTTTGAAAAATGCAATTTAATGAGTAATGTAATTATAAAAAAAAGTAATTTGTAGGGAGCACAAATATTATTTTTGATGTTACTTTAATAAACTTACTTTACTGGCTCCTCTTTTGACATAGAAGTGGGAGTCCTGCCACACTCACAGATTTTTTTTAATCTTCTTTTTCGAAATCTTCCGATGCAAAGATGAATCCAAAATCTTTGTAAAAATAGCATACAGTTCAAGGTCACTAGACAAATTCCAGTTGCTTGCAGACGATCACTAATGGTAGTCACTTATTATACAATAAAACTACACACCTGTGATTTTCTGAAAGCATTCAAATTTGAAGATCTATCTGTATCCCGGCAGCAGCTGATCCGCCAGACGCTTACCTCCACTGGTAGACTTCGTATTGATTGATATATACAATTTCTGGATGTGACGTCAAAAATAATATTGATGCTCCTTACAAACTAGTTTTTTTTTGTTACATTACTCGCAAAATTATATTTTCCAAAAATTAGCATATTGCACAACAAACAATGACAAAACTAGGGCCTACTATAATTTCATTACTTCTAACATACTATTTTGGCCACTGAATATATATCATGAATTCATGATTCGTCTAAAACTTTAATATACTCTCAAACATATAGACTCAAATCAAAGAATCTTCCACAGAGAGCATTTTATTTTTTGATAATGAATTCCATTTTTAAAAATAGTAATAATAATAAGTAAATGCTTTTTGGAAAAATAAATAAATGAATAAATAATTTTTTTACTTTAATAGATAAATAGTTACATTTAAATTGATGATCTATGCTGTAAGATAAATCTGTAGCTATACTTGTAAAAGAAATGCACCTAAATAACAATTTAAACAAAATTTTATAAATATATATTTCAAATGGAGAATCTCCTATTATTTTGGTATGATTTAATTTAAAATGCATTGAATAGGCATTTATAATTGCCTATCAAATTGGAATGGTAATGTGTACAAATTCTTCGAAATGGGCACATAGAAAAGCTACACATGATTTGAATATCTCTCAATTGATTTAAACTTCATACAAAATTATAAATCTTCATAAAAGTTTCAGCATTAATTTTAAAACAAAAAGAAAGATAACACATCTGCAGGTGAAATGTATTAAAAATAAAATAAGTAGATCAGCTGTGTTTTCTTTACATGACAAAGTTCACAAGTAAATATCTGAAAAGGAGTAAAGAGCAAACTGTTTTGCAATCTGATCTTTCTTGCTTAAAAGGGAACAGGAAAATACAATGGCTTGTTTATTTTATAGAAACTTTGTTTACATGCTCGCTTAAACATGCATAATCAAGTACCTACTATTAGCAAAACTGGATTGAAGTTTTCCTGTAACTAATTTTCCATTTAAATATCAGTGGGCTACAGTAAACAATATCCTTCTTAACACTTACAATTATTTTAAGTGAGTAAAGAGAAATTTAAATCTAAATTGATCAGAAATACCCTATCAAGTAACCTAATATAATCAATGAAGCAAGACATTTCATTTTAAGAAACAAATATTCTTAAAAAATACTTTTATTCTTTGTATACTACTAACGCTCAATAAAAATAAAATGATTTTGAGAATTGGACATATCTTCGTCTTTATATCTGAAACAAAATCCTTAAACGAACTATATAATTAGTATTCTAATATTAATAAAATGCATCTGAATGAATACCAAAAATAGCGATATTTATCCATATACAATCCTTATGGATTACCCACAATTTATTAAATTAAAAGACAATAATAAAAGATGATATTTATCCAACATGTTAATAAAATTTACCATTTTGCTTCAATCACAAAAAGTAGATTCCTCTTTGACGTAAAAACAGAATAACTTTAAATAAATAAAACGATATGAAACATAAATATTACTTAGTAAATTGACAATATCGCCATTATTATCAAAAGCTGTATTTTAATTGGCTGCACTTGAGTAAGCCGTGCTTAGGATTGATCACGAATTAAACCTACAAAATCGCGTTCTAACGACCTAAAATCTTGTGCTTAGGTAAAAAGTTAGGCAAGTTAGACCTTCGGTAGACCAGTGAAAACGCAGCTTTATGCACGCACAAAAAATGGCTCTGCGAACGGCCTAAAAAAACACGTTCAGGTCGCACGGTGGAAATTTGACAGAGGCAAGATACCAATCACAGAACGCCATTTGACATATATTCAATGGAGAAAACGGATAAAAAGTGGGGTCAGAATGTTAGTTCTTCAGTCAGGAGCTCACAAATGCCGATGACATGTCTCTGCCAGCGAAAGTTCTTGGTGAATTTCTAAAACTTTATTATCAAAATGGTATGAATACCGCAGAAGTCTTGCGTGTTTACCATCAAAACCATCACCAAATGCGTGGCCCATGTACCCCGCAAGCTCTGCGCGATTTAGTAAAGGAATTCGAAGAAACTAGCTGCACCAGTGATAGACCGCGATTCGGTTGGTTGGTTGTATTTATGACGGCCAATTATCTGCACGAGGGATATAGGCCCAGGGGGAGTGCCCTTCGTGGGGGTCTTTCTAAGGGAACCTAACCCGTATTAACGCTTGGAAATCCAAGGTTCGAAGAAAACCACGAAAACTCCGAACGATTAGGCCGACGGGCGCGATTGGGATCGAACCCAGCACCTCCCGTCTACCAGCTTCGAGAGCAGAACCTCTCAGCCACTGGTGGGGCTGACCGCGATTCGGATGGCCAACTGTTCCTGAGGACACTGTTATGGAAGTGCATCTCACAGTAACTTCAGGACGCATGCAAACTGCAACAGGTGCAGCTCGTTTATTAGATATACCGAAAACCACGGTTCTAAAGCCTACTGCACTCTGCAATCGGCAAGTTTCCATGCCTGTACCAGCGTGTCTAAATGTTGGACGCGAGAGATCACCAATAAAGTACGAGCTTTGCAAATAAATTTCTTATCCTATATAATAGCGATAACGAATGGCATCTTCGTATATTATGGACGGACGATGCACATTTCACCTTAACTGACAACGTCAATACCAAAAACTGAGAGCACTGGGCAGAAACGAATCCGCACGTAGATGTGGCACCATTATTTTTATACGACACCAAAGTTATTGTGTGGTGCGGCATTGCAGGCACAATTATTTTTGACCCTTACTTATTTGAGGAAGCGACACCAAAGTGTTTTGTAACGTGCTCTGTGACAGGCTCTCGCTATACAGCTATGCAACAAAATTACGTTAAACCAGAATAGCTGCAGCGAAATGCACTAAATGATATTGTTTGGATGCAAGATGACGCATATCCACATATAGCAAAGTCTTTTCGCAGGGTCCTGAATCAGCATTTTGGCGATCGCGTCATCTTACGCCATTTTCCTTTTCCGCGGCCTCCTCGATCCCCCAACCTCACTCCTATGGATTTCTGGTTCTGGGGATAGCTCAGATCTAGAGTGTACATGTGCAATTTGAAAACTTCGCTGGATTTGAAAAACTCTATCAAATGTGAGATTGCAAACATCCCTCATGCTATGTTACGTTAGGCTGCATTGTCGACAGTCTCCCGCTTTCAATACGTAATTACCTGTGATGACCCCCATGTGGAAAATGTGTAATCCAAATAAGAGTTTTCCTTTCTCCAATCTGTGTAGCAATCAGTGATTAGTGTGTTGAATCTGTCATATGCAAATTTCCTCCGCGCGCTAAAATCGTGTTTTTTTTGCTCGTTCGCAGAGCTTTTGTGCGTGCACAACGCGTCCGTTTTTTGTGATACGAGTACCGTTTTAACGCTCTTTAGGGTCTTAGCATGTGCTGAACATTTTGAGACCGTAACCGCGAGTGCCACATTGTTGCCATTCACAGAATCCCGAGCTCATACCTCTGAATAACAATATCTGAAATCTCATCTCGATCGGTTGAACGGACCAGCCGCTAGAGGTCCATTTATCGGCAAAGTTTTTTATGACCACCCTGTATATGTACAGTCGTGGGAAAAAAAGTAAACACCCCCTACTAACTCCTCAACAAATTATCGTAGACAAAAGTTACTGGTATCGAACGATTGGAAAAAAAAGTGTACTTTTAAATGATGTATATAAAATTTGCTTAGGAGGCCATCTACTTATTAAAACGAATCCAAACTTCTTTTTTTCCAATGACTATACCCAATTTTAACGAGACATTTCAAATCTTCGGTTCAAACTATGCCTAGACACCAAATTTCAAGTTATTTGAATGATAAGTTTTTGAATTATAAACATTCAAAATTTAGTACTTCTAATGTTAAATTACATTTTCATATTTTTATTAATATCTCCTGAAATTATGCTCCTAATGTGCTAATTTTTTGTGTAGCAATAATACTAATATACTCAAACATAAATACGCTGAATTTGCAGTTTTTATAATTTTATGATATGAATTATGAAATTAATATTCGAAAAAATTATGAATTGCAATCTACAATTTTTTTTGATGCATTTAAATTTATTAAGTCCTGCTTTATGGAAATCCAAAATTTTACCTTTTTCTTCCAAGTAGTTTTCAAATTATGCTTAAAAAACGACAAAATGATGGTTTAAAGAGCCGTCTGTGATAGAAGTGAGTAGATATTTTGAAATTTCTTCTCCTGTCCTGCAATCTAACATGCTTCATTGATTGCTTGAGTGGCTCTTAAGGTGCCTTGATCAAAAGGATAGCTCTCTCGGTTAACAATCCTGTACCGAACTTCAGTTTGGATACAGCCCTTAAAATACACCTGTTTTAAAATAATTAATTTCTCTGGAGTTTATGGTATGAATTGCATAAAAAATTATTTTTAGACTTATTGGAGGGTGTAGAGTTCATTTATGCTGTCAGAATTGTGTACTGCTATTGAAAAAAACAAAGTTCTGGTTCGTTTTAATATGTAGATGGCCCCCTAAACAAATTTTATATGGGTCAATCCATTTCAAGTGGTCCAGCACTGGTTGCTCGACAAGTTTTAAAAAATCTGAAATTTTTTGTACAACAACCCTAACATGATGGAAGTTCAAAATGACTATTATTTTAATTTTATTAATTTCTGTTTGTGCATGACGGCCATCTTTGTTTCATCGTCTGCAGCAATTTTCTCACAAGAAGGGTTTACGGAATTGTAAATAATTCATCGTTTCTTTATCCAATTCAACTGCATATTAAAGCAATTTGTACAGAATACATTGGGCTAAAAATATGGTAATGGAGTAGTTTCCGAAACTAAATGCTTATTGGTAAAATTTAAGCATAAAGTTTCAGTTTTTTTTCCAATATTTGTCCGTTTACAAGAGGAAAATTTTCTAGCAAAGAATACTGTCAACATGACATAATTTTTTTTTACAAATAGGCCAAAAGTACTTGTATTCACACGCGGAGTTCCAGATCTGGGACTTGCTTTCTCTTCGGTAAAAAAAATCCCAACTTTTTCAAAAATAACAAAAATCGCACTTTTCAGGTTTTGATATCTCTGGTGGGGCACGAGATAAAAATTTGAATTTTTTTTTTATAAGAGTATTGTATGATAGTGTTATGCACAAGAAATTTCAGGATGGAGATTTGACTACAAGCTGAGATATAGCAAGGGCAACATGTCAAAACAATACTGCCAAACTACTGTTTTGTTGCAGTCACAGCTAAGTATTTATCTCAGAGTGTGATTTAAATTTATGTTTTTGATTATCTTTAAATAATAGTAACAGAAAATAAAGCCCTTTGCAAAGCTTAGCAATTAATTAAAAAAAAATTATGCCTAAGGCCATACATTTTGTATGGTTTCAGTAATTTCTGTTGTAAGTAATTTTAGTAACTAAAAGAAACCTCAGCACTTTTACATAAAGAAAAAAAATATTTTTATACAAGACCTGAGACAAAAACAACATAGGGAAAAAGAAAAAAAAGTTAATGTTGTCATACTTGTTGAGACATGATTAAACGTGTCAAAACACATTCTTGCTTGTTGGTTCAAAAACCACAATTTTGATCTTTCTCAAAATTTTATTTGTAGGAACCAAGTCTTGTCATCTCTTGATAACTTGATTGAAGAACTTGGCCCTGCTGGCTCATAGAAATATACTTTGAAATCACTATGTGCAAGTCTCAATTCATTAATAATTCTTAGCTTACTTCATATGAAAAAAATGTGATTTTTTTGCAGTATAAATTTTGAAAAGGCTTTGGGTATCTTTACTTTCTGAAAATTACTTGAGGCTGATGCATGGTAACATCGCATAATGTTTCATTTACAGGAACATATTTATGGTAGGAACAAGTTTCAGGGACTGGCAAGCAGCATTAAAATTGTGGTTTTTAAACCAACAAGCAGGAATGTGTTTTGACACGTTTGATCATGTCTCAACAAGTATGCCAACATTAACAGCTTTTCTCTTTCCCTATTCTGTTTTTGTCTCAGGTCTTGTATATATATATATATATATATATATATATATATATATATATATGTATAGATATATATGTAAAATATGTGTATGTATATATGTATGTATATATGTAAAAATGCTGCGGTTTCTTTTAGTTACTAAAATTACAACAGAAATTACTGAAACCATATAAAATGTAGGCCTTAGGCATAATTATTTTTTAAATTAATTACAAAATGCTTTGTTTTCTGTTACTATTATTTAAAGATAATCTAAAAAATAAATTTAAATGATACTCTGAAATAAATACTTAGCTGTGACTACAACAAAACAGTTTGGCAGTATTGTTTTGACATGTTGCCCTTGCCATATCTCAGCTTGTAGTAAAATCTCCATCCTGAATTTTCTTGTGCATAACACTATCATACAATACTCTTATAAAAAAAAAAATTCAGATTTTTATCTCGTGCCCCACCAGACATATCAAAGACTGAAAAATGCGATTTTTGTCATTTTTGAAAAATTTGGGATTTTTTTTTAGCAATGAGAAAGCAAGTCTCAGATCTGGAACTCGGCGTGTGAGTGCAAGTACTTTCGGCCTATTTGTAGAAAAATTATGTCATGTTGACAGTATTCCTTGCTAGAAAAATTTCCTCTTGTAAACGGACAAATTTTGGAAAACAACTGAAACTTTATGCTTAAATTTTACCAATAAGCAGTTAGTTTCGGAAACTACTCCATTACCAGATTTTTAGCCCAATGTATTCTGTACAAATTGCTTTAATCCGCACTTGAATTGGATAAATAAACGATGAATTATTTACAATTTCGTAAACCCTTCTTGTGAGAAAATTGCTGCAGACGATGAAACAAAGATGGCCGCCATGCTCAAACAAAAATATATAAAATTAAAATAATAGTCATTTTGAACGTTCATCATGTTACAGTTGTTGCACAAAAAATTTCAGATTTTTTAAAAATGGTCGAGCAACGAATATCTGATTTTCTGGACCGCTTGAAATGGATTGACCCATATATATCATTTAAAAGTAGACTTTATTTCCAATCATTCAGTACCAGTAACTTTTTTCTAGGATAATTTGTTGAGGAGTTAGTAGGGGCTGTTTACTTTTTTTTTCCCCACGACTTTACGTATATATGAGTGTGTGTATGTGTTTTAATTCCGTGTATGTATAAAGAAAGTATATTCTGTCTTCAGTAAATATTATCTTGATTTCTTTTTTGTATACCTATCAATGCTTATGTATTTTTATTCTTTTATGTATATTTTTTTCTGTTTATTTTTTCTACACTGATGTCCATAAATTAAGGGGAACTGCCATTTTCGCATGAAACATTTTTGTGTGAAAGGATGGTGTTGAGAATTTTTTTTGTGTGATATAGATACAAGCTTAGCAGAAATGTAGACGCATAAATAAGCACACATATTAGCTGTTATTTTAAATAAATGATAGAAATACAAAACATTCTTCTTTCGTCATTTGTATACAGGAATGAAAACGGAGGGAAAAAGTTGATCATACATGTAAAAGAAATTGTAATACGGTTTTGTCCATCCCTGATTGCAATGCATGATTGGCATCGGTTGTGCAAAATGTTTTTAACAAGAATGCCTAGAAGTTCTTGAGGGATATTGTTCCATTCTTCTTTCAGCATCCTACCGAGATTGTATGTTTAATGTGGTGGGGGAGTGCGTGCTGCAATGCAATACCCAAGATAATCCCATGCATGTTAGATAGGATTCAAATCAGGGGTGTACGAAGGCCACTCCATATGGTCTATTCCTTCACTTTTCACAAGGTCCTGAACACAAGATGAACGATGAGGGTGGGCGTTGGCATCCATAAATATGAATCCATTTCCGACAGTACCATGAAAACTCCTTTCATGAGGTACCAAAACCACCTTACAATGAATCTTAGCAGTAACGGCCCCTCTTTCCAACACCTCTTTCCACGAGGTCTGTACGGCAATTACTCATGATCCCAGCTCTCACCATTATTCCAAATCTGTAATGGTGAACTTCAGCAATGTTTTTGGTGTTAAAAGCATTGCCGGATTCACGCCAGATATATTGGCGCCTAGAATCGGACAAGAAACTAAATTTGCATTCGTTCATGAAGAGAACACTTTTCCATTGCTGGTCAGTACAATTTGCGCGTTCACGACACCATCAATATCGATTGCGTTTGCATGATGAGGTCAATAGATTACATTTCACAGGCTTGAGGGCATACAACCTAACGTCATTCAAGCACTTTTTACGGTTTGCCGAGAAATTGTCATTCCAGTATTTGCGTGAAACACTTTTGTCACCTGACCAGTAGTTAAGTGGCGGTATTTTTTCGCTGTTACAGGCGTAAGTCATTCTTCTTGTAGCGATTTATCGTGCGATCTACCTGTGCTGTACCATCTGGTAGCTGATCCAGTTTCGGAAATTTTTTTCGAGAAGCGTGCTTCTACGATTTTGGGAACTCCGAACTCATTTCCAACGTCCCATGTGGAACAGCCGCTTTCCAATTTACCCACAGTTCTTCCATGTATAAAATCATCCACATGTGTTCTTCGTGATGCCATGTCACTCGCCATAACAACTGAAAACACACATATGTCGTTTAACAACTGTAAAATCTGACATTCTCTACAGACACAGCTGAAAGTTTTATTACGCTTCCAAATCTTCCGGAGGTCGAGTAATTTAACACATTTCCATATTTGCTAACCAATTGGATGTAACTTACTTGTACGTCACTCAATATCGTCACAAGAGTTCTACCAATAAAGCGCGCCCTTAAATTAGCATGTTTCCACTGCGCTTTAATGTTTGGATATCGATGTATAAATAGAAATAATGCGTGTTTAAAATTTAACTATTTTTTACGATTATTGGCATACAAAATTCTTCTTGTTTCCTATTTACTATTTATAATTATTTTACAATAATAATGATTTATTTAAGCATTTTTAAGCTTTGTTTTTGTCTAACTCTTTTAAGTTATTATTAATGTTACAAATGTATGTAAAATTATCTTTTCCTCAATATGTTTATTTTTTATGCTGTTTCCATTTCTACCTGTTAGAAATTGTTTACAATTGTTTTTAGATATTATTTGATCTGTTGCTTACTATAGAGTAGTGCGTGCCATTTTTAGGTTTAATTCATATTTCAAATGACTAAGTGTAAACTGCAAGTGATGAAAACATGAAGAACTATGCTATTTGGAAGTTTATTAAACTTAATTGTTTATACGTGAATTAGTGTATCTTTATCATCTTAAATGGTGTTAAAGTTATAGCAGGGTTTGTACTGGTATCGTTATTTTCCAGGTAGAATATCAGTATTTTTCTATAAAAAATAAATCTAGTTCAAACGAGTGATATTTCGCCTGATTTAGGGAGAGACTGTGTATAAGAAAATACTAGTACCGAAGAATTTCCTGGTCTGGAAATTCCAGGACCTGTACGAACCCTGTATAAGAAATTTCTTATCTCCAAGAATTGGTACATAGTTTAGAGACTTTAAGAAAAACTGTCTCATTGTGGTAAGTAGTCTACTTTACAGTTCCACCTTTTGATGTTTGATCTAATCCTATAGAAGCTTACAGACCTGGAAGCAGAGTTTTGAACATTATTTAGAGGCTATAAAATACATCAGTGAACATAAAAAAACTGCACTTTTTAGACATGCCAAGAAACAATGCAGAGCGTTTGATTGTAAGCCGAATGAAGATAGTGAGTGCGTAACTATAAAGAAAGTTTTGGCTGAATACGATACATATTTTCTTGGCTATCAGAATAAGATTTTTGCTCTTTTAAGTTCCTTAAAATTAAGCAAGAACAATGACAAAAATTATGCTGATTGTTATTCTAGATTTCGTTGTGTAGTAGCGCTGCAGAATTTCGGTGAATCTCAAGACCGTATCCTACGTGACAAAATAATACAAATTTAATGTAATAAGAAAAATTTGCTAAAAAGAAACATTGCAAGGAATACTTAATGAAAGCAAAACTACTCAAAACAGTAACTTCCAAGCGTCACTAATGAATGAAAAACTTTCTGTTAATGCATTAAGAAATTTTAAAAATCATTCAAAATCATCAAAATTTTCACAAAGCACTTTTCAGAATAAGAAGAAAAAAATTAATTGTAAACAATGTGGAAATACTCGTGAGATCAAGAAATTTTACGCTTACAGAAATGCCGAAATTGTGAAGGAAAAAGTCATTTTATGAAAATGTGCAGAGCTAAACAATAGAGAAAAAGGTCCAAATACCGGCTACCACTTTTGTTTTCAATCTAGATCATACAATTTTCAAAATTAATAAAATAAAAAGCAACAGCAGGGTACCTTGACATGTTTTACACATGTTTAGAGAAAAAAAAATCAGTTTAAAAGGTGTTTTCTGTTTATAAAAAGCAAAATTCCGAAAGTCTTCAAATTTTGAGTTTTTAAAATGGAGTCTAAATACCGGTACCTAAGTTTTTTTTTTTTCCAAAAGATCACACAAATACAGCTAATGACAATTATTAAGCAATAAGAATATTATTTTAATAAATTTTATTGATTAATAACATTTCTGATGCACAGAAAAAATGCGCATTTTTTAATAAACAAGTATTTTCGTCAAAATTATAAAAATTCTTTACGACTATCTCTCACAGTCTTCTTCCCATTATGTTTCTAGTTTTATTTTTTAACGTGTAAAACAAAAAAAAAAAGCTTGCTGATTGAAATGAGAATTATTTTATCCGAAAAATCACAAAAATAATATCGCTCTCTGCGTCGGTGCAGTCCCTATCAGCCCACACATCGCATTCTTAACATTGAACCCAGAATCCCCTCCCCCATTCTTGCCCACAGAGAAAGCACCCATACAGAAGACACAAATTGCATCATCTTCCTCTGTTGGATATTTTCCCTTTTCACTTTTTTAACCCTCTCGCTGCGTAATTGTTATATAAAAATAGCTTCAAAAATTGCGTATTTAACACCTTCGCGACGAGCATCTTTTAAGAATTTTTATTCTTTTGTCACCTGTTTTTCAAATCAAAAATTTTTGTCTAATTTAATCGGGAAAATGCACCGATTAAATAAGGCAAAAATTACAATAAAAAAATAACTGGTGGGAATAATCAAGGAGGGTTAATTAGACGGAAAAAATTGCATCCCCGGGAAAATCTCGGGTTGTGCAAATTTTGCTACTTTTACGTTTCTCGAGGACATCTCGGGTTACGCAGCGAGAGGGTTAAAATCCAATTTCTGCCTCTTTCGCCTGGTTACTCCGTCGTTTTCTTTTCTTTCTCTTAACATTTACTACAGGCAATTTTGGAGTATAATGGAGTATATGGCAATATTTGTATCCAACAGATCTTTTTTCGAAAGTGATCCAGTAACCAGTGTCGGTCCTGAAGAATTATGGCCACAGTTGCTTTTTTCATATTGTTAATGGGACTGGAACTATTTTTGAAACATTTAAATAATTTATTAATTATGGAACTTTTTAAATTAATTTATTTTCCTCCCCTTCAAGCAGAGCAACCGAGAGAGGTCCAAATACCGGCTATCCGGTATTAAGACCACTCTAGGTAGCCGGTATTCGGACCACTGCTATGTTTAAGTCAAAACCGGTATTACTCATTCATATAATAAAATACCAATAATGTGCGCATGGCAATTGAGAGTTAAATATGTCTAAAAAATAACTTCATCAACAATTCAAGCCAATATATGATCAGTATATTTTTAAAAAATGAGAAACACACAT
The DNA here is from genome assembly GCA_963932465.1 of Maratus speciosus. Classification (NCBI taxonomy): domain Eukaryota; kingdom Metazoa; phylum Arthropoda; class Arachnida; order Araneae; family Salticidae; genus Maratus; species Maratus speciosus. The sequence continues at coordinate 316,449,783 of OZ010787.1, read as the reverse complement.
GTGAAAAACTTTTGACGTACCAGATAACGTCGATTCGACACCTTTGTATTTACTATCTGTAAATGAGACAGACTTCAGTGACGTACTTTTCGTAACTTTCTTCTCTCAATTAAAGCTACAAACTCTGCCTATCACGGCTAGGCTGCGCTGCACTCAGTTCTCAGAACACCTACTAGCCGGTATTTGAACCTTTTCCTCTACAAACTGAAAAAGACAATTATACAAGATGTAAATGCTATTTTAGAATATGATAATTTTTATATTGTTTACATGGGAGAGATGAAGTCAGTTAATGATTTAGATATGGGGGAATGTGGATCGACATGGCTAAAAAATATTACAGTAAATGAAAGTGAAGTTGCCTACAAATTAGATTCTTTATCTTGGATCTGGATCTGGAGTTTATGTAATTATTGAATCATAACTATTAAAATATCATAAAAAGTCAATAGTGAGAATGAGAAAGAACAACACTCGTCTGTTGGAATATAGTGACAACATAGTTCCGATTATAGGAGGCTGTTATTTTAAGACTCAAACTAGAAAAATACGTACAAGGTTTTACTTTCAAGCTTAGACTCGTATCCAGCATTAGGGTTTATGTCTTGTAATGAACGGGTTCTTATTTAAATATTGAATTTGATCAATAAAAAATGTGTTGAAACCCTACAAGTTCTCAAAGAATTTGAAGATTTTTTTCTGATACAGGGTGATTTGCACGAACAATAAAAAGTAAATTAAAAGAAAACTGTACTACCCAAGTGCTAGCAATCTTCAAAATGCCTCTTGCTTTGCATAAAAAATGAAAAAAAAAGAGCTCAATAATATGTTGATGCTCGTATAATAACTAAAGTTTAAAAGACGACCGAATGCGGTGTTTCCGGATTCCAAAATGGTTGTAGTTTATTTGCCAAAATATCTGAGAATTTGCCTTTATTCAAGACCACTAAGTAAGGCTATTCACTTCATTACTGAATCCCCACTTATGACTAAGTTACAAGATTGCAAGTTTTTACTATTCTTTATGCGAAGAATGGTTTCTGACAATTGCCACTGGATGAAGAATCATCTTTACTTCAACTTTTAGCACTTCTTGTAGAAGGTTTTAAATGGTGTGAAAAAAAAAAATATTTAAAAATTATGTGAATTTTCTGCTGCACTTTTAATTTTATCGTTCATAGCGTAAGAGGGTCGGCGTGTAGCTTATTTATTTAAAGAAGCATGAATCATATGACATGATGTCAACTGAAATTAATTAGAAAAGTCTCTTATTTTCCACATAATCTTATTACTATCTTATCTATCTTTAAATATTTATTAGTAAAAATATAAATGAAATTTTATTTCTAACGCTTGATTTCCGCTTCTTCTGTGTTTCTCGAACAAATGCAATAATTATTAGTAGTAGTGCCATTTAGAAGAAAAAATTCATGTCATATGATGGGATTGCTTGCTCCAGATATGCAAAAAGAAAAATGTTGTGCTAATTCATATCATTTGGAAGAATAGTTATTGATATGCCCCCGATATTTCTCTTAGGATAGAAACCTCATACATAGCTTTAATGAACAAAATATTTGACACGAATTAAACATTAAGAAAATCAATGCATATAAAGACTCAAAAATTAGAATGATTCAAAATGATATCTAAATTAATAAATGTTTGAGTGCATTATAATTTTTTTAATTTATGACATAGTTACGATTATGGATGTATCCGCCACCTATAAGAAGGAAACAAGCAGGTAAGAATTCGCTTACTAATTTCATTATTTTAAAAGAGGAAAAATTTCGAATTGTGCATAGTTAATAAATACATAGGCAAAACACGATCCTTATTATTTTTATGATTAAGTAATGCAAACATTAGAAACCGGAAATAGTTGCACTCAAAAATTGAAAGTTGTATACATATATCATAGTATTCTGGTTGTTGATATCAAATTGATTTTTTATTTGTTTAACCCTTTAAGACCGGTCCCGCACGATTGTGCGGGTTAGGCAATAACTAAAATTTTATCTTTTTGGGTTATCTATTCTATAAATGTCGGAATCGAGTGATTCTGCTGGTTAACAGAAACAATATTATATGAATTTTATCAACAGATCGTGAATTATCAGTTACAAATTTCTGTTGTATCATTGTTTAAAAAAAAAAAAAAAAAAAAAAAAAAAAAAAAAAAAAAAAACTGCCCGATTTTAAACCTCATTGAAATATGTGTCATATATACATGGAGTATGGGGGGGGGGGGGTCCTTATTTTTGCGTGCCAATATTCCCCAATAGTAAAATTCGGCTTTTCTAATCGCAGAAGTTTTCTGATTAAATAAGGTAAAGCTTTCTAATCGGAAATAGTGAAATCCAAAATTAAAAGTAGCTTACGAGACGCTTGTCCCGAAAGCGCTAATGATAACCTCAAAATATTATATTTTAGAAATTAAGAGGTTTATGGTGAAACAGCCCAATTTTCAAAAGTATATCATAGCAAAAATCCCGAGACCAAGTCTTGTTAGAATGTCAGATACATTTTTATTTTACATGTAAATTGTTGCAATAGCAAACAAAAGCATTAATCTTATAAATTTATGCATTTATGTCTGTTTCTGAGATTTTTTAATTATTTTTATTAACAACAAAATGCTAAGATCTTGGGAAAAATTTATAAAAGGCATTTTTTTTTATTTCCTTTATAGCAATTATATAAAATGTATAATTACTGACAAAAATTTATTGTAATACAAAATGTTTAATGAGCGAATGCAAAATATATTTTGGCATTTTATTAACATACATCTGACCTGTGTGCTTGGCGTCAAGCGCCCGCTTATAAGTCATCGTCAATATATACAGGGATGAGATAGCACACACAAGGAAGTTTACTACACAGAGAAATACAGCCGGGAGCTCCACAAAGAGTGTGCAACGGAGCCAGCGGGATTCGAACCCGCACCCACCTACACTCGCAAGCGATTAGCGGTGTGATGCTTTGACCACTCAGCCACGGTGGGCCCGCAAAATATATTGAAAATCTTGTTTGAAAAACTTTAAGTGTATTATTATTGATGATGTTTTCTATTTTTTTTCACACGTAGTTTAAATTATTTTTGTCAACTAATGTGACTGAACAATAACTGATCCTTAAAACTCCTGAATGTGTTATTATTAAAAACATATAAATAATTGAATCAAAAAGTAAAACAGGAGTAGCAGTTTGAAAATTTTAACAAAAATTAATTTTTTTAATCCGATTATTTAAAGTTATTTCCATAAAATTAATCACTTCTTGCCATTCATTTAATAAAAACTAAAAAAAAATGTTTCATTTAATATTTTTTAACACACCCAGTCTCCTTAAGCATTAATTCTGTACATAAACATTCATTCTGTACATAAGCTTTAATTCTGTAAAGAAACAATATCTTAATTTTATCCCTGAATTTATAGCAAACATTTCTGATATACGCAAAAAACCTACACTTTCTTTCAAATAATATTGTAAAAATTAAGGGGACTATATCGTTATTATTTTTTTATGTCATGCGTGCAACTATATAGTGAGATGAAAGTGCAACTATATAGCAATTTAAAATTCAGATGCAATTTTTAAAATCAGAATTTTAATTTTTTCACAAGGATATTATGTTTCGTATGATAAATAAAAACTTTTCTCCAAAAAATGCAAAATATTTATTTATAAAGTAATTAAAATTGAGAAAATCTTTAAGGGAAATACGGGGTGGTATAACCGAACAATACGTGTAAATAATTAAATAGTTTTTTTTTAATATAAATAATGTGTCCAAAGAACCTGAGAAATCATCCCCATATCTTGTCACAATCCTAGCTTGCCCCATTTACTGGATCTGTAAAGTTAATTGAAAACTTTCTTGTCATGATAAATTATTTATTTCTATTTTAGTGGTTTGTAACGCTAATTTCAGGTTTAACTTTAGTGGTTAATCTTGGTTATTTATAATTTTATTTGACAAATAACTACCATACTAAGAAATTGGTTCATGACCGCAGGAAGAAAATTAATAGCCTCTAAATAGCTCAATAGATGCAGCAAACAAATCTTTTGTGGGAAAGATAATCTTGTTAGTAATTTTAAATTTAGTAATACGTTTCAAATGTTGTGTGTGTAAAATATATTTTTTAATAACTGTGAAAAAATCATGCATATAAAGAGCACACCATCGGTTCCGTTGACAAGACAAAAACAGGTAAGGTTTATGAAATAGTAAAATAAAATGAAATAAAGTGTAACATTAATTACACGAAACTTAATTCAGCAGCATAATTTTTTCAACGTACTATTTAGTGTATTACAAATAATTTAAAATAAAAAGATGTCAAGTAAGTACAAAGTAATATAAAATGATTTTTTAAGCCACAACTCAAAGATTTTCTTCAAAAATGTTTATTCTGAAAATATACGTTTCTGGAAGAATTATCCTAGCACTTTAGTGGAATAAGACTTATTACCAAAGCACATGCTCAAAATAAAGGTTCGGCACATTAGAAATATGAGACACATGCTGTACTGCTAGTAAGAAAAAATTAATTATAACAGATTCTAACTGCGTTTTATAAACAATATAAAAACATTTAAGTAATAAAATATATCATACACAATTTAAATATAAAATCTGTAATTTTTTTTTTTTTTATTTACCTCCACATTTGAAATCCCTTCTCTTATTCGTTTATTTTTCTAATTCTGCAATATTCTGCATATATTTAGTACACAGAGCTTTCAGATCCGATTCTTTCAATTTTATTTTTCGGATTCACGGACTCGTTTTAAATTATCTTTACCGATTGATTCTAAAATATACTGTACTATATAAAAAGCGAAAAAAAATACTTTCAGCATTTTTTAATTAATGACAGTATTTTATTTCATTTATAGTCATATCAACAATCATTTTTCGAGAACCACTGCTTTCGGTATAGACTTTCAATGATAGACCGCACGATTTGAAAGAGTCATTAGATTTTGTGCTGATAATTAAGGCAACGCCTAAATTAATTAGGGTCTGGTAAATCCTTAAAAACTTGTGCAATTTTTTTTTGTCTATAATAAAGTCAATATTTATTTTTTTAGAGAATTTACTGCATCATTTTATTAAATTCTGGACATAAAACAAAAGTTAAAGAAAGAATAATTAGAACTTTTATATTGTTAGCGTAAGTACATTTTCAGCATTCGTATAAATTAGGTCGCTTTTAAATTTCACAAATTTTAAACCTTTTAAAACTTTCCAACAGAGTCGAAGAGTGTTTATAACTTCCGTTTTTCTGACCGTCTGTCTGTCTGCCTGTCCCACTCTCCGTATTCTAACTCGCATAAATATGTTTGGATTACCATGAGGTTGGTATATGTTATTGATGTTTGCCACAAGAAATTCCCTATTAAAAATGGAGTGTACATAATCTATAGTTCGTGTACATGGACGTACTAAAGCATTCCGTTACATTATGGTGTATGGGAAAAAATCGCTTTCAGCTCTATTCGATAAAGTCACTCTATTTGAAACATACTGAAATTGAAATGCATTATTCAGGTGTAATACAACATTATTTTGGTAGAATGTGAAGCATAGAACTTATCATTCATTTACAGGAATACACAAAAGAATTTCTTTACATTATGGCTTCTGGAGAAAATTCATTTGCAATGTAGTTTTTAATGTTACACTCTATCAAACACAATGAAATTATGTACATTTTTGAGGTGGGTTACAAGATTCTTACAGTAGAATATGGAATGCATAGCATTAGTACTCTGGTTTTTCAATTTTAACGAAATTATTAATGTTAGTGTAATTATTGCAAAATAATTGAAGGTGATTTTAGTATCAACTATTATTTAATGTGATACTAGTTCCCGCTCGTTTGAAATAAGTTCATAGCTTTTTGGCTCCAGAGACTTCGTTACTTCAAGAGGGAAAGATGTTTTATTTCAAGCTTTGGTCAGTACCAAGTTTTACTTGCAATGACAAATGAAAATTTCTTTTCGCGCAAATATGTTGTTAAAAATTGAATGAAATTTTTTATTGCTCACACAGCAATAAATATAAGAATTTCTTAGAACATTAATTTTGTTTCCTATTAATAAAAATTAAAAATGCAACTAATAATCACATTTTTCTGCGGACTCTCAAAACTTTCGCTCCGACCGCTGGTGTTCAACAGAGTACCGGTTTTCAACCGCTGGTAAATAGTATCATTATTAAATCTGTCAGCTAAATTTTCTTTATTCTCTTCCCCTGTCGGAAAGAATTACTTTTCTCTAACAATTTTCTAATACATAGGAAACTTTAGGTCTCAAAATTTGCTTATCTCGTACTAAGTATCACTTACTCATTCTATTAAATGCTTGAATTACGACAAAATTTGAACATGCTAGAGCACTACAGCATACTCTTTATCAATAATGGTCTCTATAACACAAAAAGAATTTTTCTAACCAGTCTCCATAAAAAAAAAGTGATTAAATTTTCTTCAGTGGCATAGTATTTTTCAAGTACATCTGAAGTACATCATACATTTTAAACTCAACGAAAGGCTTGTATATTTCATAAGAAAACTCATGAATGTTTCATCTAAAAATATTTACGATATTTTCAACTTCTATTTCAAAACATCATGTATTTTAAACTTAACAAAAGGTTTGAATATTTCATAAGTCGACAAATAAAGGTTTAAAATAATCCTAATGTTAATATTTTTTAATTCGAAATCTATCAAAATACATATGACCGTGGTAGTATTTCTGTCAGTATTAATTTAATAATATTAAAATAACTTGCAATTTTGAAGCAAAAATATGTTATTCACGTACACTTTACATTGCAGCTGATAAATAATAAATGTTAAACCTTAGATAATGACACTTGATGCTAGAGCTAAATATTTAAACTTCAGTAATATTTATAGGGATTATTTTTTAAGCTGTGTTTTCATACTTTTCATAAGAAACCTTTCAAGATATTTCCTATACGTTATTGAAGCAAAGTTTGGAAGAAATTAAAGTGTAAAAAAGAGAGAGATTAAAGTGTTAAAAAGAGAGATACAGTAATTTGAATTCTACTTTAATGTAAAGCTTGTGTATAATGAATTTGAATTGCATAAATTTTTGAATTGCTATAATTTTTTAATAATGTTTTGAATTATGCCATTATCGCTGAGTATGAAATAATTTCAGTATTATTATTATTATTAATTTAGATGAAACATTTGTCCAGATGAAAATTTTCAATGGCATGTCTTTACATGGAAAATATTTATTATACGCACATGCAATATGTTATTGAAGGAGAATTCCCATTATCTGAATCTTAGAAATCCATAAAACTTATAAACATCATTTAAAAACAAGAATCTTCGAGCATAATTTGTTGATTAAATTTTTCGCAACACAATAAATCATTCACAACAATTAAAATATATCTCAAAACTTTAGAAAAATGATATTTCTTCATGTCCAGCAGAAATACTCTTAAAAAGAGCACAACTGCTGCAAATTTTGCGAGATGACGATCATTAATAGCACGTCTTTGATTATCTAAACGAGATTGTGTTTAAATTAATTAAATGGACATAATAGTGTAAATAGTATATTTCTAAATTTTATTTAAACGAATTCAATGTTCTTTCTTTAAATATTATCGTTTACAGTCTACATTTTATAAAATAATACATTTTCCCACTCTGCACTTGTTTGGAAATATTGAAAAATATCATTTAAAAATTAAACATACTCTAATATTTTAGAAAATTTATCTTACGAAAGTTTATATGCAATTAAAATTACCATCATAAAGTTTTTAATTATACATTCCATTTCCTTAGTTTCAAAAATGGATCTTGATTAACGATAATTTGACTTCTAAACAGGCCATAAGCAAGAGTCACAAGAAAGTGTAATGCAAAGTTCAGGAGACAGAGATTTAAACTTCAGTTTATAAATTTCTTTGAGAAGAGGAGATAGAAACGTTTTATTTTCTACTGTCTTCGTCAGATTCGAAAATGTAACTTCATACACTTAGTTATACGTTTGGATTATTTTTAAAGAGATTATCACAGAAATCATCTAGAATAGTTCTAATTAATTTTTTGACTGAATAATTGTCATTAAATGTTGCGTTTATTCTGAAATTGGCTTCAAAAATTGCTCAAACATTTCTTATATTTTCATACCAGAATTTATCTGAGATGCAAACTTTTCCATGATTACTTAAAAAAACAACTTTTAAAATTGTTCTTTTCCTCTTTCATCTGGAAGTGTTTCCGATGCTCTACCATTACGACAGTTGGAGATCATTGAAGAAATCCTCTCTTTCTCACTCTTTTTTTCAAAACAAAATTACCTAATCCAAATGTAAGAAGCTGTTTTTAAAGCTCTGCCTAAGTATTCAGACCAGAGATTTCTTACATTCTTGTCTGTGGTAAACTTAAGAACTTTAATGCTGTTGGTTTTAATATGAAGTAAGTTATCTTTTGACTGCACGCTCAAAATTCTTATATTTATATGGTCTATATGTACCTCCAAACATGGAAGACAATCAATGTTTCAAACTTAGAGAAATGGCTACTCGACATCCCTTTTAGTTCTGCCATCCCATCATAATACAAACTAAATCGACTTTATGTATTTTGTAACGCTTTTAGTACTTCTAGTAGTTTTTCTGTTATAGGTTTTGCTGATTCAACTCTTTCATTTATCTTGCTTCAGAGAATACATAAAGAGTTCGCCTAAGAGTGTATTTTAATAACACTTCTCATGTCTGTGGGCATGCACTGAATGAATTGTGAAGCTAGTTCATATACTTGAAAAACGTGCCTACTACCTCATTATTTCTTGTGGCATATAATCCTGATGAATTCAGTCTATGGGATGTATATGAAGAAAAGTTTGCTACCGCAGACAATTCAACAAGAATTTCAAACTTGAAAAAAAAAACCACAAATGAATATAAAAGTTTGATTAAAAATGAAATTTTTTCAAGGGCCCTTTAAGACCCCCGGACACCCCGAAATTTGTCATAGTTGTACAACCCCTTTTGGGCGACTTTGAAGTATGACATCATAATTTTATCAATTACGGTACAGCAATATATTCAGGTTAAATTTAAGAACATAGAAAGCTCCTTTTAGTTTTGTTTTAAGATTTTTTTTTCATGCTTTTAGAAATAGATGGATATTTTCTAAGTTTTAATGCTTGAATCATAATAAAAACTTTATCTGTAAAAGTAAAGTACAAATGACATAAAAGGGAAAGGAAATTCTTTGTTATGATAGAGGTACGACATTTTTTTATCATTTGTCTTTTCAGAAAAACCATTCGTACTCTTCGGGTTTTCCTCGTCCAGAAGTTCTTAAAAAATCCTTAGCGTATGCATATACTTTTATGAAGTTAGAATAAATACATATTGCAGCAAACCGTTTATCTGTTTAAAAAATGTAAATATATTTCTAGGTTTATGTGACGTTGAATAGCTAAGACTCTTGGTCTTCATTTTATTGGGAAATTACAAAGTAATACGTAGTCAAAAAGTCACAAAAAAAAAAAATCAATAACTTGCAAAGTATTGATTGTTACCACTATTTCTGAATAGTAATTTAATCACAGCCGTATTTTATTACAGAATTTCTGTCATTACTAAAATAACTTTATTTGTCACCAAACTATTACTGTATATACTGTTATTGACAAACTGTATTTGTCAATAACTGTATTGGCATTTTAGTTGTGTCAACAGTTTTTAAAGCAGCGCAGAACAGTTCAAAATACAACTAGGATTACAAATTTTCAATTTGACAGATGCCATCAGTGTGAATAGCTGTCAGATGTAGCAAGATATTTTGCAAGATACTCTTCAGATATTCAAACGCTGAGAAATATTTTTTGCTGTGATTCCTGTCGCATTGCAGGATTAAATTTCGACAGGAAGCAGTTTTGGAAGCACTAAACCGCAAATTATCAGCAAAGAAATAGCTATTCTGTTTTTGATCTTGCAGTAACCACCCATTGCCTTTCTGAATACTTGTGTGAAAACTGAGTCCTGCTATTGACTATACTTCACGAATTATTAGAATTTTTATTTCTTTCTGACTTTTGGATCAACCTATATAAATAATTTTTTTATGTCAGAGGTGGTTATAATTCACGAAGAAGTGTCGGTAGTACGATTACTAAAAATCTATTGCAGCTAAGGGAACCAAATTTGGCGGACATACAATTTTAAAATTCTGGCTGTTAAAAATATCTGTAACTGACTTTGAAGGAGGCTTTTATAAACTGCAATACTGTCTATTTTAATTAAAAATTGTTTATGACTGTATATGAAGCTGCAGTTTCCCCCTGTGCGAATTTGTAAAATTAATTATTGCAGTATTATTTTAATTCCGGTGTTATGAAAGTTACATAAACCAATTTTTTTTCATTAGCTGAAATATGCTTATAGTAACCGGACTCCGAATACTCCCTCTTTAAAATGTAATCACCCTGTTTAATTGCCGTCATAAAGCATCATGCTCTTTTTCTGTCTTTATCTTCTTCAGATAATTTATAAACATTTTAAAAATTATATTTATTATACAAAGCGAAATACTTTAAATTTTCTCAAAAATAAACATTTCGATTTTAAGTGTCAAGGTAAAATTGAATTTTTAATTAAATTTTATTTTATTTTTTACACGCGTATAAATTTCCGAAACTCTATTTTATTACTCATAAGAATTTTATTGAATATGGTAAGAAATTTCAATTTTTGCAAAATATGAATTTTACTTCCGAATTAGCATATTTCTGACGTTAAGCGCATTCACTGTTATTATATTTATATTATTCCAATCTTTTTGTTTTAACAGTCTAAATATATATTACTAAAAAAAATTCAACTTAGAGACACATGACCTCTATTATTGATTATCATTCTCATAATATTTAAATATACAAAACAAACACTTACTACTTACTAGAGGAGGATCCGACGCATGAAACAGATTTTGAGGCGACTCTTTGCGTATCGATGCGTTATCAGTCAATAAGTAAACATACTATAGTTGTAAAGCGCGCTTCTGAGGAGTCATGAGAAAACACGTCTATATCGTTCTTAATCAGGTAAATTGCACTGATTAACAAGTAATTGAGTTGCGAGATTTTCATTGCGAGATTTGAGATGCGTCATGTTTCTGCCTTCATGTGATTGGTTAATTTTTGAACAAAATGCTATTTGTTGCAAAAAACTATTCAAGGAGGGAAAAAAAATCTCAAACAAAATGCATCAAATATTTTAAATTGGAGAAATTTATGCGAAATAAATAAGTTTGCGCATTTATCTACAGTTCTAACTATGAAGTTTTGCATTTTTTATAAATTTAATGAAAAGTAAATAAATCTAAACGCAGTTTCCAGTTATATAGCACTCAGAGTTTTGCTTTAATTAAAAAATATTTGCAATTTGTTATTTACATGGATTAAAATCATTTTTTTCCCCATAGTAATAAATTTAAACACTGTATTTTAAAATTTAAATGCTCTATTTTACTTATGTTTTATTACAAGTTTTTCATTATTTTAATAGCTTCAAATTTTTGTGAAGTTTTAAAAATTTGCTCTACAGTTTTGAATGTATGATTTTTTAAATATCTTAGAATATTCTGTTTGAATTAAAATCTGTTTACGTAATTATATATATAATAAAAGCAACTTCTATATAAAAATGTTGAATTACCAAAAACAGTTATTTTGTACATATTAACAAATTTATCTCAGTTTTGTGATTAAAAGAAACAGGCATTTTGATGTATAAGGTGACCCTAAAGTTTAAGAATAGTATAGGATGCGTGCGACAGTAATTCACTGGCTACATGTAATTGACCAGTGAAATTTGAAAACTGCAGAAAACAAGAATTAATGGATAATAGTCTAAGTTTAGTTATTAGAAAATATAGCTAATATACAAACAAATACCTTTTGAAAACTTATATTAGCAACTAGACATGTGTTTAGATGTTAGCGTGGAAGAATTAAAAATATTTTTTATTTTCTATTTCTTATTAGTGAATTATTGTTATTTTTAAATGTTCCCTAACTTTTGGAGCACGCGGTATATATGTCTTTTAGAACTATTTTTTAAAACGAACGTTCATATTTTTATTTTTAAAGAGATAAAAAGTGGTCAATTAGCTGATGCAATCTCATTTTCTAATTTATAAAGTTTGGATAAGAAGTAGGATCACTAAATTTTTAATTTTATTGTTCCAAAATTAATTATATCTAATAGTTATTACTCTTTTATACAGATAACTCAATGATTAGTAATTCGTAATACAGCATTATATTTATGTTTGATCTGTGTTTCAAACAAAATCGGAAAATAAACTGAAGCATTTGCAAAACGTATGATCCAATGGAGAAAATATTGCTGGAAAAAAAACTCAAATTGGAGTAAAAGATGAAGCAACAAGCTTTAGCTATTTTTAAAATAAACAAAAACAATGCTGTATTACAAAATAATAATCTCTGCCTTATTTGAAAAAGTGAGTATTAAATTATATATAATTATTTTGCTAATAATAAAATTAAAACTTTAGTAACCTTACTTCTTGTTCAGATACTGACTTTTACTGATACTTCAAATATTTTAGAGTATTTTTTTTTAACAAAACGCCAGTTACCAGTTTGTTTTCTTTTTGATATATATTAAATTTATAATTACATTAATATACATTAATTATTATTTTCAGCAGTTACCGGGTGAAATAGAAGCATTTTTCTTGAAGGAACTTTCTATTTTGCGACAGAGATGGTGTACGTCCTTCACCCTTTTTAAATTCCACTGTTTTATTTTTTTAAAAAATCTCTTGAACATTCTACAAATTGCTACATTTTTTTCCCCTTCATTTTAAAAATGGTTAATGATTGTTGTTCTATCTTTTCCAGAAATATTCTCCCAGAATTTGAAACACGTTTTGCAAATGCTTCTTTCTCTGTTTGGCTGATTTTTTAAAACAAACACAAGAGCAAACACAAGAATAATTCTATTACGAATAACAAGTAGTTATTTACTTGCATAAAAAGTAATAAGTATTAAATATAAATTAATTTGGTAATAAAAAATTTTAAACATTAGTAACCCTATTTCTTGTTCTAACCTTACTGTAATTTAATTCTAGAAAAGAAAACGTGAAAACGTTTCCGGATGATTAATTCTCATACGTTAATTAGTATTTAAGGATGTCTGTAGAATAATATGTCAATGATTTCCTAAGGGAAAAAAACTTGATGAAATTTCCACTAAATGGTCAATTACTCGTGCACTCACCCTACATTAAAAATCATAATTTAAGTTTTCGAAACTGCGAAAGATTTTCAGTACACGAACTATTTTCAGAGTGCATAATATTTTTTATGTAAATTATCTTTCCTCGAAAAATATTATCCTAATTATCAATACATGCAAATAAAAAAAAAGCTGAGTTGGTTTTAATTCTTCATTAAATTTGCTTCATATTCTTCACTGACATATTATTTAAAAAATATATATCATAGCTTTGTCTTTTAAAAGGAACTCATACATAATTAACTTTGTCTTTGTCTTATGCTATAAATATCAAGTACCTAGCTCTCCGACATCTTTTGAATCTCGTAATGTTCAATTCCAATTTTATTATTTCTCATTTCATACAAGGCACTTTGTTCAGTACAGCACGTTTGCGAGGAGCTGTTCAACCTCTCTTGCTGAATTCGCATGAATGCTCATAATTTTTTTACTTTCTACACTTTTTATGTTCTTTGAAAACAGAATAAAGTTTAAATGTGGGAGAGTTTTATTCCCTTTCTATTTCATATCTGTAGTTGTCAGTTCTTTGTGAGAAACCTTTCACACCTGAAGTAGACTTCTTTGTTATTTATTTTCCCCATTTTACGCTTTTCGTCGCTGTGCTAAGTTAGGATACAGTTTATCTTTTAAATGGAAAAAAAAAGTTAATTTCGAATGAACTTGATAAAAATAAGCATAGCTATATGACAATATTAAATTCATCATTGAACTATTTCATTTACAGTAAAATAAAATAAGAAAGAATTTTATAACTGCCTCCAACATATAAAAATTTTAGAAAGTTAAAACTGCACTGACTGCATTTGTCTTTTCTGCATTCAATCAATGAAAATATGTATGGTAATTACACTGAGGTGACAAAAGTCATGGGATAGCAATATGCAAATATATAGATGGCAGTAGTGTCGCTTAAAATTGTATAAATGGTCAGTGCCTAGGCAGGACTTTCATTTATGTTCAAATGCTTCGTGTGAGAAGGTTGATTATATGATTATGGCCACACGACGCGAATTAACGGATTTCGAACGCGGTATGCTAGATGAGCTAGACGCATGGGGCATTCCATTTCGGAAATCGTTACAGAATTCAACATTCCGAGATCCACAGTGTCAAGAGTGAGCCGAGAATATCTAAATTCAGGCATAACCTCCCATCATGGACAACGCAGTGATCGACCGCTGGCACTTAATGACCGCGACAAGCGAGGTCTGCGTAGACTTGTCAGTGTGAACAGACAAACAACACTGCGTGAAGTAACTGCAGGAAAGAATGTGGGACGGGCGTGTCCGTTAGGACAGTCCGGCAAAATTTGGCTTTAATGGGCTATGGCAGTAGAAGACCGACTCGGGTGCCATTACTAACAGCACGACATCGCCAACAGCGGCGCTCCTGGGATCGTGACCATATCAGTTGGACCGTAGATGACTGGAAAAAAGTGGCTTAGTCAGATGAGTCACGATTTCAATTGGTAAGAGCTGATGGAAGGGTGCGAGTGTGGCGCAGACCCCATGAAGCCATGGCCCTAAGTTGTCAACAAGGCACTGTGCAAGCTGGTGGTGGCTTCATAGTGGTGTGGGCTGTGTTTACATGGAATGGAATGAGTCCGCTGGTCAAACTGAACCGATCGTTAACTGGAAATGATTACGTTCAACTACTGGGAGACCACTTGCAACCATTCATGGACTTCATGTACCCAAACAACGATGGAATTTTCCAGGATGAAAATGCGTCATATCACCAGGTCATAACTGTTCGCGATTGGTTTGAAGAACATTCTGGACAATTCCAGCGGATGATTTGGCCATCGCGATCACCTGACATGAATCCCATCAAACATTTATGGGACATAATCGAGAGATCAGTTCGTGCACAAAATCCTCCACCAGCAACACTTTCGGAATTATGGACGTCAATAGAAGCTGCATGGCTCAATATTTCTCCAGAGGACTTCTAACGACTCGTAGAGTCCATGCCACGTCGTGTTGCTGCACTTCGCCGGGCAAACGTAGGACCGACAAGCTATTAGCAGGTTATCCCAGGACTTTTGTCACCTCAGTGTATAACAAGGTGTTTCAAAATTATTAGTACAAACGTTCAGAAGAGAAAAGACACACCTAGACCAGCAAAAATCCCAACACAATTCATCTCTTAACTCAATCGGTGAAGCCTAAGATGCCGCTTTCTTCTTCTTAAAAGCAGAGATGCCACATAGAAACAGATTAGACCGCCATCTTAGTTACACATTCCGTAGATTGCCATTGAACGCAATACACTTTTACCAGCTTTTGACATCTTTTGATCTATTAAAATTACGGAAAAATTGTTTTATATCGCGTCAGAAATAGATACCAAACATAAACTTACATGTACTTTCACTTTATTTAATGAGAATTCTATAAAATGCATGTATTTTTATTTGTTTGGAATAGAGGGGTATTTCGAATCTAATTGTAAGTAGATGAATGTCTTAAAATAGGTGATAAATTTTGATACTTTTAAATGGTAAAATAGAAATACAAAAAATTTTCGATAAAAATATTTTTGTTTTTTATGTTACTCATCTATAAAAGTACAAAATGTGGTTTATATTCAGTACAAGGCCCAAAGAGATTTAAAATATATAAAAACTAAACCTATGGCGTTACGATCCACTAAGGATAAGGGCCTACACTACAGTGCCCAAACCTGTTTTCTTGTCAATGTGCCCCGAGGTGCTACACAGCATTTGTCCCAGTCATGTAGTTAGCTAAACACCGGACCCTCAGTGTTTAGTTCGCAAGTTTAAAATATCAGCTTTATATTAATTCCATACGAACTTAGGGAGCCTCAAAGTCACATGACCCATGGTTATGGCGTACTTGACCCATGTTTTAATCAGGACCGGCACACAGGGCAAAAAGGTATACCGATAGACATAATTTGATTGTTGCTTTTTTAATTTTTTTTTTCGTTTAGACAAGTTTACATTTATTTTCATTTTTCCCCACGAAAACTGTATGACTGCGCAGTTAAAAACTACCCAAGACTAGACAAACTAGCCTGTCTAGACAAACGAATCTTAAAACACGCACACATACACACATATACATATATATGTTATATAAAAATTTTTACTTTTACTATTCATTGAAATTAATCTAAATTGCTGGCCTATTCATTATTTCCTTTTTTAATACGCTCTATTATTTATTTCTAATTAAATTCCTATAATTTTAAAACGCGTATCTTAATAATAGATTTATTCCAAAACGTAATCTAAACTCTTAATCCCTTCATTAAATTTGATCGTCTACCAAACTGTAAAGTTCTGAACGCAGTTACTTATTTTTCAAATGTTTATCAAAGCCATTTTTACATTTTTATTCTATTTCATCTCATTTTCCCGCCCGCTAGGCGACAACCTTTTCACATCGAAATTCTTCCATTAGCGGCGTCGGGATTCTTTCCTGTGACGTTTCTTGATCGCTCTCCATTGGCTGAGTGTCGGATCCCAGTTTCACTTCGAAGCTCGTTCGTGATTTTGGTTGGGTTAGCCTGAAATTCCATTTCAATCGGAATTCCTCCACGCATTCTAATAAATAGTTCGAGCATGAGCTCAGAACGAGATTTTTGTGCTGTTTGATTGTTTACATAACCTGTTACCCGGTGTCCTAAGCCATGTAGAATAATCATTTCGTGAATTAACATCTATTTCGCATGAGTAACTAGATTATGCTCCAGTGGAATGCTCTGATTTCTCATCCTGTGGGAATTCTTTAGTGTTGCTATGTTCTGATGGAATAAACAGTTTTCCTATGACTACGTTTCCATGTTTTAATTGGGAAAACCCCGATTTCTTCATACGCCTTTTTTCACCACTTACACGGCCTAACCTGCCTTGTCTTCATCATGAATAAATAAGTGTTTGATTGGACTCTACAAATATTAACATCGCTCTACAGCTGCTAAATTTTCACAGAGTTGACACCTCCACTAGCAATGCTTGTGCTAAGTGTTAGGATTGCTGTACAACATCACCAACGGTTGATTAAAATCTGGTACGAATCCAGTAATATGAAATAAAAAGCACTACGTGATATTTCGACGTAACCTATTTAATTGTTTCGTAATATATATATATATATATATATATAGTATATATGTATGTGTGTGTGTGTGTTACAGCCAAAACCCGTAATTGGCTGGTTCCCTAATTGTCCAAATTCACTGTTAATTGGCCACTATCCGCGCTTTTTAATGATTCGGGATTTGACCGGCCAGTTTACGAAATGGCGTAGGGCTATTGGCCAAAACCTAAAGGAAACATTCATTAGCGGATTTTGAGTGTGTTAATAGTTTCATGCATTGTATTATTATCTATACAGGATGTATCTGAAATGCTTGAACACGCTTAGGGGGATGATAGTATTCATCAAGACGAACAAAAAATGCAATGGAACATGGAGTCGCAAATGACGTTTAAATTGTGAAAATCGCAAAACTAATAAAAATATCGAAATCTCGCATGCTGCATTTCTGAAGAACTGGCTAGCAGCTCGAAGATGGTTTTCCTTTCATTTTGTGCATATCCGGTCCGAAAGAGATAACAAAAAGTGGGAAGTAAGCCAAACAAATTTGTGAACAGGAATCCACGTATGCAGATTTTTCATTTTCTTTTCCATCTTCCCGAAGTCTTCGAGCATGTCCGCCAGTCGTTCCTCCGTAGATGTACTCTGTGTAATAATATCCGCGGTCGACACTTTGAACAATTGTTGTAAAATATTTGTTTTCTCTGGACATCACGAGCTATGTTGTACCTATTCTGTGTAATAAATAATTTTCTGGAGTGTTTATTTCTTGTCTCAGTTTGTCCATTTCCAGACGCATTTTCTCGATTTTCAACCTTTAAACGTCATTTGCACCCTATATTCCATTGCATTTTTTGTTCGTCTTCATTAGTACTATCATCCCCCTAAGTCTGTTGAAGTATTTCAGAGACACCCTGTATACAAGGGATGACAAGGGATGACAGCACCGGGCACTTGGCCTTCGCTTTACAATATAAGTGCAATCCGTGGGGAAAATCTCCATAATGGACACTCGCGGATAGCTGGCATCTCTAATTAGCAACAATTTTTCTGTATACAACGCATATATTATTCTCATATGTTTACCTCTGAATAACGAATAACTCCGAATAACCCACAAATCTGGCGCTTTCGAGCTGCCCATAATTCGGAAGTTTTACTATATTTAAAATAACAGCCGCTTATTTCGTCATCTTCCTTGGGATTTCTTCTAATTAACCAATTTTAATACATCTTTTTTATAATGAACCATGTTCGTTTGTAGATAAGCCAGCATTGGCTATTTTTTTAAAAAAATATTTTCATTTTTATTTTTAATGAATTTTCTTTTAAGTGAAGGCAATCGGGTTTCTGTCATAGTTCCAAAGAAAAGAAAATAACGGGACTTACTATAGTATCTTTATTGATTTTTCTTTATATTTTCTTTTCACAATAAAAAAAAATATTTTTTCAGTTTTCAAAAACTGTTTTTAAGAACATTAAGGGGTCAAGGCCCTTGAAAATGAACGGACATCATTTATCGCAAAAGTATTAATTTAAAATCATGAAACTGCAGTATTTTTCTATAATTGTGTCAATATGATGTTATTTTTACAAATTTTTCATTCCGCAAGCCCTGAAATTAGATGCCAAAATTTAAATGGAAGGAAGTATTTCAAATGTGAAAATGAAGTAATTTTGTTAAAGGAATTGATAATGTACATTTTCATTCGGAAAACGGCAACATTTTACTACGATTGTGTCCAAATGAAGTAATTTACATTCCTTTCCATTCCCCCTATACCGACATTAGACAAAAAAGGCTAACACTCGTCACACTGCAAAAGTTCCTAAGCGCAAAAAGTAATATTTTCCTATCACTTATGATGGTTAAGAGAAAACATAGAGTTTCTTTCATATAATTGTTACATTTCAGCATAGTTGTGTCGAAATGATTTTCGCGAAATTCTGTGGTATTTAGTTTGAGGCCGTAGCGCCTCAAACCTATATGGGCAAAATGAAAATTCAGATAAAGATTACGTCATTTCGATATAATAGCAATTGTTTTTTCAGCTTCCTCAGTTCTGCATTTAAAGCCTTTAATATAGGATAGGGATAAAATGATTCAGTGTGTAAGAATGACATCATATTTAACGACAAGAGAGAATTTTCGTTGATAAAACTGAAATGTTTCACAACGATTTCATCTAAATAACGTACATTTCTGTATTTTTTTCTGGTAGTACTGAGATAAGTAAAGTTGCTCATTATGAGCAAAAATCAGTTTGTTTATTCTGGGAGGTAAACACTACGTAAATTAACAAAATATAAGTGCGAAGCACACAGGATGAAATTTTAGAGAGGGTCTCTATTATAGAGAGAATAAGAATATTTTTTTAGCAGAAAAAAAAAGAAAAGTAAAAAGTACACATACTCTAAATTAAATGTGATTGTGATTTCTTTTTATTTGG
Source organism: Maratus speciosus (assembly GCA_963932465.1). NCBI lineage: Eukaryota > Metazoa > Arthropoda > Arachnida > Araneae > Salticidae > Maratus > Maratus speciosus. The sequence goes on along the minus strand of OZ010787.1, from coordinate 316,429,909 downwards.
TTTTCATACATTGAATATTCACCATAAAATTAATTCTATATGTACAAAATACTGGACATACTTATTTGTTAACATGGGCTCACACAGAACAAAATTGAAGGAGAAGCAAGATTTTGAAAGTGTAGTCCAATGTTTCTTCCTTTTTAAATAAAGAATATAACCATATGAATTAAACATAACTCGGGGTGTGTTTGTATTAGAACCTCACGTGCTAGATAATTTTTAAGCATATCTGTAGGTTGGGGAGTGCTATGGACAAAAACTTTTACGGAATTTTAATTTGAACCTCTTTAATTTAAGCTACATAAAAGAAAGATGACATTTGATGAAAATTTACGTGAAAACTCAAAAAATTGTTCAAACTACCACTATTTTTCTATTATATCTGCTTTATTTTAAAAATATTTATTCTTAATAAGGCAATAGAATTGTTGTAGTAATTTTCTTTAATTTTTATTTTGCAATCCATGCCAAACCAACATTATGTTACAAACCTGCAGAAGTATTACTGATGGGGACAGTGTTGCCAGTGAGCCACTTTTTTAAAATTCAGATTTCTTGATTAGCACCACTTTTCTGATGTGGTAAAATTCCTCTTGTTTTCGCCTTAATTAATATGTCATTAAATAAAGCGAATTTTACTAATTCAAAAAAGTGTTGCCAATCAAGAAATCTGAATTTAAAAAAGTAGCCCACTGGCAACATTGGATGGGAACATGATTGAACAATTCAAAAATATTTGTTCTCGTAGAATAAGTGTCTATTATTGAACGAAAAATCAGAATTTGTCCCTGTTTATTTTTGTGAGCATCATCTTGTACAAGCTATATGCAATAAAAATGTGAATAAATCTTAATCCGATCCGCGTACTTTATTCCATCCGTACCAATAGCTTTATGCAATTTTCTGTAATTTGTTCAACACTCCATTTCCCATCCTAAACTGTAACAACTATTTCGTTCTCAGACACATCTCAATGGCAGTGGATCATCATCTAAAGATTCTGTATTTTTAGTAAATATACAATTTCCATTTATCACAGTTTTTATACCATCAACAGTAGTTGTAAGTTATTTGATGTTATGACAATATAGAACCTTTAAATTATTCTATAGTTTTCCCCGATTTAATCCCCTTTGTCTGAAAAGTGAAAATTTTTGTTTTAAACCTTTGAATCACTTTTTTGCAATTTTTTATTAATGTTTTAAGATTTTTTTCTTTTCTCACTACGGACAGTTTTAAGCATATTCTCTGAAAGTTATTCACATATAAGAAATAGGTGAGTGGTTTTAGTTCCATACTTATATGCACCACTTCGTTGCCTAGCAACACCTTTTGACCAAGATTGATTGTAAGATCTTGCAAAGCTTCATTTTACTCGCTCTGTATTGCTTACATTTATCCCGTTGGGTAAACATCAACAAAAAAGTTTTTTTTTTCTGTTTTTTTTCTTTAAGTTTTGTATTGCTACACTTGTTATTTGACACACATTTACAGGGGATGGAAACTCATTGTACTGTTTGAAAAAAAAATATCTATGTGTGTAATATAGTTGTTTTGTTTGTAAAGAATTGTGATAAAGCTTTGGAAGGTATATGCCAATCAATGAAATAGGCAGAAAGAAAAATTCGAAGTTATTATGCTTGAAAAAATAGACAGCACAAGGCAAGCTGATTTCAAACATTTACCTGATCTAAAAATGTACACACATTATCCCACTGATACAAGATTACAGCAGCACATGTTGGTAATCTGCCAAGTTTACAATATTTTAGATCCTCAGATCAGGTATCATTTATTAATGTGTGATTAAAGAAATGAATGTGAGAATTAATTGTTACACTATTAAAAATCAAAGATTCTTAACTTTCATTTTGGAGCTCATTGCATTAAACTTCAAAACAAAATAAAATTGTTAAAACGGAAAGTAGTTTACTGCCATATACAACTGAAGCAAGCAAAATACGTTTTATGTGGCATAAAAAATTCCCGAGCCAGTAACGACATACAGTGTAATATTACATGTAAATGGCTGAATTTTACTCATTTTTGATGATATAGTTTATTATATTTCTTTATCGGGGGTGGCCTTTGACTCTAGCCCTCTTTTTAAATGTTTTTAAAACATGAACATAAAAAGTACATGAACATAAAATTGTCTTCAAAAAGGGGTTCAGGGCCTACTGATGAAAATTTCAAAGAAGTTTTTTTTGTTACTAGTTTTTGTTAGGTTCAGTTATTTTAAATCATTTGAGAAGAATAAACTTTACTATTGTTTTCAAAACCATCAGAAAAAAAATTGAAAATCTAGATAAGGGCAATTGCTTTTCCCTGACGCCGCTTGCGGGCGTCCACGTTTGTCAAACTTTTAAATAAATAACAATGTTTAAAATCTTTTCAGAAAAAAACGTCTGGCCTCAACAAAAATTAATAAGTTTTCTTTTTATATTTATAAACTAGTCTTTCATAACTAATATTGATTTTCAGTATTAGATCAATTGATTCTTGAACTATTTTCTGTATTATGAATAGTTCAAAACTAATTAGCACAATCCAGTGCTGTCTCAATTCCAGACTAAACAATGCCCTTTTTCATACTTTCCGTGTTATATTTGAGGAAGAATAAACGCTATTTATGCAGTATGTTTAGTGACAGTATGTCTGTGCAAACATAAAATAATTTTAAAATTATTTTGTACATTTTCCGTTTCTCATACAGCATCACAGTTTATTCAATCCTCTTATATTTTTTATAAAATAGATCTATATATAATATCTGTAATTATATAAACTTTCAGATAATCTCACTCAGGTTCCAAGAATTCAAATAGCATTTTTTTCCTGTCAAAATAATGCATATTTCAGAAAATGCTATCAAAATGTCGATTCTTAAAACTGATCTTTGTTATGCAAAATTACCAAGCTGAATCGTAAATACGTAGCTAAACCTCAGAAGCTTAGCTTGCGTCTATGATATTCAGAGAACCTATCGTGCACAGCTGAAATTAGCTCTGAAAAGCATACAGTAATCGCCAGGCCTCTATGAAGGAGAAAAAAAGAAAAAGAAAAATATTTCCATGTTCACGGTTCCTTTCTGGTACTGATGGTACTTTTTATTTAAAAATTATAAATATTTACTACTTGAAAAAAAAATTCATAGTCCCGGGCACGGATAGAGTTGTAAAAAAACAAAAAATACCTGCTTTTAAGTGGTGCATTACCTGTTCTAACTGTATCTTCTGTTTTAAAAAGCATAATTGTAGGTAGCTTTCATAATTTCCGTTTTATCTGCAGTTTTAAATTGTCATCCCCGTGGCTCGGATGGAAATACAAAAAATACCCACGTACAGAAAGTTCTTTTTTTTCTGAGCGGTACCTTTCATATAAAAATATGAATATTTACTATTTTAAAAACATTATTTCCAGCATAGAATTTTCATATTTTCGGTTTGTTCTGGAGATTAAAAATACCATCCCCGTAATACGGATGGAAGTATAGGGGGAAAAAAACACATAGAAGGTTCTTTTGAAAAATATATTAATATTTACTATTTTTATGTGTAAACAGTCTTCCACGTTGTCCAGACAAAAATATAAAGAAAAACAAAACACTATGAATAGACAGTAACTTTCTGTTGACCCAAGCCAATATATTAATAAAGAAAAGATGGTTTTGTGTGTGTGTCTGTGCGCGATGGATAGAGAAATCCAGCCCACGTAGACGCAGGAAAATTTCTATAAGGACAAGTTCGAATGCACCTTAGACTCAGATTTTTCATTTTTTTACAGTCAGTTTAGATATCTATTACAACCCCCCATCGACAGCTATTGAAGCAGCTTCGATTTTTTTTAGATTGTTATCAGTATGATCACTTCTACGCATACCCAGTGAAATGCAGTTTTTTGAGCACAGAGGTAGTAAACGTTATGTTTTAATTGCATTTTAAAATCGCGATCGCCGATGCTCCTTATTGAGTTGCAAATGGAAAAAGATATTTACGTTAGTATTCATAATACCTTTATGATACTGATAGTACATTTTTTAAAATGGATTTCGCGGCTAGTTTGCATTGAGTGGAGCTCTCAATACGCCTCGAGTGACTTTAAAAGTTAATTTAAAAACAATCTGGAAAAACGCGGCTCGGACCAAGGCAGAGTTGCAACTTTGCGACCTCCTTTCGAAGCGCGCTTAGCACAATTCCAAAGTTAAACTTTGAACAAAGGTTTTGTTTTAGCTACACTGTAGAAAGAGAAGTTATTACTATGCTGAATTTAGTTTTATAAAATGACAAATGAAATTTAAATGTGTACTGCTTTTATTGTCAGTACCGAATTAACTTCATCATAAACAGATTAGGATAAGATTAGAAAAAAAAAGAGTTATTCAGAATAGCAATATTTGGTATTATTTAGGTTCCATATCCCTTTGAACTTTGATGGTATATCCATTACACTTTTCTAGTATATAAAGTTACGCACAATCCTACGTTGTATAGTTTGTTACAAAGTCTTAGTATTCTTTTAACAGCGGTTTTTTTAATATTACAATTACAAATTCATATATTTATTCTACGGAACCCTCTGTGCGGGAATAATACTTACACTTGATCGTTTATTTCAGTTTATTTTTAATTTTTCTTTTATGCAGTTTTAAATTTACATAGCCGTGGCCAGAATAATAATAATAATAAAGTAAAAACCACCTTTTTGCTAACAACGGCATCTTTCATTTAATTTTTTTTTTTTTTATATTTACTATTTTTTCTTGATGTCGTTTTCACTTATTCGTTTTATTCTGATGTCTTAAACTGTCATTTCCGTAGCCCGTATGGAAATACAGAAGAAGAAAAAAAAACGTATAAATGTTTTTATAGAAGTTTTTTTTTCCCTGATCTCATTCCTCTCATTCATAAAATATGAATGCTAATATTTAATGTAGGGGAGACTAGGGAGGGTTGACGCACTTTTTCGAAAATTATTTTTAACCATTTGGAAAAATGGTTATTGTCCTCGACAGGGTAGGAAATCAAAAGCATATCTGAAGCTTTTTATTGGTTTAATCCACATTTTATTCGTTTTCTCATCGGTCTACACAGTAATCTGTACTTTCCCCTTACTTTCAACAGAGATGGATACTTCTGTTGTCACTATGACAAAAAAGGGATAAAAACTACAAAAAAAAATTAATAACTCATAAACAAATTGAGATACAGCTTTCAAACAAATTGCATTTAAAAGTAAATTTTTTCTCTATACGACGGTGTAAAAAGTAATATTGTGGGATGTTCAGAAGCTTAAGGGGGTCCGGGACACATTTTCAAAAAAATTTTATTTATTGGGTTAAAATTTTGAAATGTTTTGTGATGGTTAACCATATCATTTGTAAACAAAATCGCATGATAAAACTTCTCATAATTTTTTTAAAAAAAATTTAATTTTAAATTTTCTTAAAAAAGTGGGGTAAATAAATCGTTATAACTCGAAATATTATTTATAGAATTTCATTTTTTTTTCATTTAAATAAACAGAAATATATAAATTTTAATTTAGAGCCAGCATTTAAAAAATATTATTTTAAAAAAAATTAAAAATATTTAACGAAAAAATTACAAAAAAAGTGGTGCAACTTAAAAAAAAAATCATATTTTCAAAAGTAAATATTTTTTTCAAATATGCTGGCTCAAAAGTAAAGTAAAATAATTGAAAAATATATGTTCCGAGTTTCAACCCTGCATCTTTAACGGTTCTCGAGTTATAAGAATTTAAATATGAGAAATGGTGAAAAAACCTATCATGAAGAAAAACGCAATTTCACAAGAACTCGTTTCCTTGACAACCATAGCTTGAAAGGAAGATTTTGAAAACAAACCAAAACGAAAAAATTAATATTTCCTGTTCTAATTAAGATAGAAATAATGATTATGATTTGAATGATATATGATTTAAACATCATTTTAAGCAGAAAACGGCAGAGAAATTTTTAATCCAATTTTTTTAAAAAAATGAAAATTTGAAGATTTTTGTGTCCCGGACCCCCTTAAGATTGAAATTTCATTTAAAATTGGTCGTCAGATTTCCAAGAAGTCTGACGATGGAAAAGCCTTTTCCCGAACAGCCAATGAAATGCTTGGATAATACGTAAGTTTCGGGTGGATAATACGTAAGTTTCAGGAAATGTGAAGCAGGCGATTTTTGTCGCTTGCAATTTTTATGTGTAATAACACTATTCATGTTTAATTCATGGCGTACGTAATGTATGATCAACTATGAGCGATTTTTTAGTCTTTGAAAAAATCATTTTCCAAATGGTCGTTGTAATTTCTTAAATTGCTTTTATTTTTTATTTTTTAAATATTGAACGTAGAATAAAGTTTTATATATCATTTTATTCGTTGTACAATCAGTTATCAAAACAAAATTGCTACATTGTGTAATAGATAAGAAATTTGAAAAATGATTGATTTTAATGAGGAGAAAATAATGGGTCAAGGCTCCCTACATATGGGAGGGTTGACCCACTATATGGAAGGCTTGACGTACTTTGTTTTATATTGAAATATTTGTGAAGAGAAATAAAATCAGTTTTAAAAAAGCAAAATAACTTTATGCTACATGCTTTAATTATTATAAAAAATATTTTTGAAAGTATGATTCTTAAACAAAACTGTTTAGGTGTGCAATCGCGTGTCAGAGTACAGGATTTTGTCTGAGCATGTATAATTGTACACCAGGGAAAATGGAATTTTAACATTTAAGACTGTATTCCGCTAGAGACATGCTCCGTTTCCGTTGGGTTTCATGCATTATAATTTCCGGATTTAGTAGCCATTGTCCCGCTATTTTTTGTCTCCTTGTCCTACTTTTTGGGACATTTTACCAGACAATTCTAGTTGTCACATAGTTTTGCTTCATCTCACTCTATTCATCATGTTGAAATTTGTCTACATATCTTCCTAAAGTTTTTCGATCAATGCTATGTTCTTTTGCAGCCGCATGAGTACTTATCTTTAACATATTTTAACCCTTTCATTACTTTCAGTACTAAAATGTTGAAATAAAGGACTGGCAGCGGAATATATGTACAAATTTATTTGGAAATACGAAAAAGGCTATATTTCACATGCATATTAAATGGAAAAGATTTTAGCTAAATTCTGGTGCCGCTGTGGCGTTTGGGAATTAAAATTTAGTGGTTTCATAAACATACCACTGCCCCTGAAATGGTTAAGACTGCTGCTTTCGTACTTTCTAGTCTTTTCCACTGTTTCTATTTACCTATTGTAAGTAATATTTAAATGTAAAAAAGTTCCTATCAACATTCTCATTTATATTTCGTTCATTTTTTTCCGTGCAGTGGATACTATAGCAATTTTTCACATCTTTCTTTAATCAGTTTTAAACGCTTTATTTTTCATCACCCCCACTTTACTGTAACTATGAGAAATAAATTTATATTCATTTTTATATATAACCATTAATCTTTCATTATGCACAGTGTATAATAAAAAGATTTCCAAAACCCCTTACTTAACACATTGCCGACGAGCAATCTTTATCAAATCCGAATTTTAAAACAGTAGAAGTTCCTCCCTATTCTAAAAGTCTTTTGTAAATTGGTGTTCTAGGTAGGTTTTCCAAGTTTATATATCGGTAAATATCTTTCAATGCACGAATTTAATATAAAATGTCTTACAATCTAAAAAAATATGGACAACATGATATAAATGTATTTTATGTAAGGTAGAAGCCACGCCCTTAGTCAGTGATGTTTTTTGAATTAAAACGAGAATTCTCGTTTCCAGTCGTGAATATGTTAAGGGGTCCTTGAACATCTGGTCAACCCTCCCTCACATTGACTGGGTTAAGCCTCCCCACATACCCCTTTTCTAAAGAATAGAACAAAATATTTCTAAAAAACACAACTGTTAGGTTGAAAATTCCTCACAATTGATTTTTCCCACACGTATTACAATTATCATTATGAAACATAGACTAATTGTTTGAGTATTTAAGTAGCTGTGGTTGACACCTATTGATAAAACCCTGAAATTCTTTTAAATATGAAAACTGATGGGTGGGTTAAGCCTCCCGTATGGTCAACCTTCCCTAGTCTCCCCTATATGTATATATTTTTTTTCTGGGTGCCTGTTTTCGTATTTGCAGGTTATTCTCCAGTTTAGAATTGTCATCCATGTAAAAATACATAAAAGAAAAAACAAAGAATACATATGAATGGACGATACATTTCTCTGATCCCGAGCAAAGCCAGGTGGTTTTTCTAGTAAAAAAATAAAAACCATAAAAATCTGCATTTTGTTTTTCTTAATTGAATAATATAATAAATCTGTAATTTATTTATTGCGACAACTGCTGATGTTTCTTTGTAAAAGCGAACAAAAATGATTTATGCTATTGAAACGTTGTTTACACGATGTTATGATAAGATTATAAAACCTTAATAGAAAGTAATAACACTGCAAATAAAGGAGTCTTAAATTCAGACATATATGTGACTGAAAATGGAAATTCAGACACTTAAGTGTCCGAATATGAAATTTCAGACATCATGGGTGTCTGAATTAAGACACTTACGGACTTACTATGTCTTACTATGATAAACACTGTAAACTGAAATGTCTGAAATTCAGACATATAAGTGTCTTAAAATGGAGTGTTCAATTTTCAGACATTATAAAGTGTCTTAATTTTTAAGACACGTACATTCGTCTGAATTTAAGGCATTTCAACAGTCTGAATCGCATTCATCTTTGATCAACCTGCATGTTTGGTAATAGGCAGCCCTTTTTTCACTTTTTTCTGTAAGCTTTATACGCTGTAAAAAATTAACCGTTAAAATATCTAAATTGTACTGCCAATTTAGACACCAATTTACGTATTTTAATGTAATTTTTTTCCGTAAATTACAGAAAATTTTCCATTTTTTGCGTATTTCTGTATTTTGAAATTTCCATTTTAAAGATAAAATATAATCTTTCAAGAACAAACCCATATATATTTTAATCCTCACTTTCTAAACTAACGTATATTAGACATGATTTATTTATGTTTATTCAAACTAGTGGCGTATCCAAGGGGTGGGCTCAGTGTTGAATTCAGACACTTTTCTCCGGGAGGGATTTCTGTGGCTCCTGTGGGGAAATTGCACTTTTTGACCATGAAAAACACAAAATTTCAACTCTTCCGTGAGGGACATCTCATTGCTCGGGGGGGGGGGGATGTCTCTCTCCCGGGCCACCCCCTGATTTCAACACTGGGTGGGCTGATGAGGACATAGCCCCCTCCGAAATTTATAGAAAATGTCAAGCTTAATTACGAAAGTTTAGAAAAAGGAACGTTTAAATCTTAGAAAGTGGTGTTATTTCGTAAAAACCATGAAATTTTTCATTTCAGCCAAGTTTCCGTTTTACAGAGCTTTACATCGATTTTATTTACTGCTTACTGAAATACATTTAGCAGATAATTTTCATAGTCTGTTTAAAAAATCTCAGCGTTCCCCTCCGAAATGATATGTCTAGATACACCACTGATCACTTCTAATTCGAAAGTAATTCATTCATCAAAAAATGGAAATCTCATTTCGATCACATAGTTTCTGAATATCATCACCTACCAATTTCATGCGTTTAAGAAGGAAAATGAATTAAAATTTCTGCATTCCCCGAACGTCAAACATATCTCAGAAAAATCTTTCTTTGGAGCTGAATTGTGGCTCCATCTACTGTTAGTCAAAGTAGTTTTTTTCTTTTTTTTTTTTAACTTTTTTTGAACGCAAACTTATACGTAACTTGAATTTTAATTTGAAGCGTCGCATTTTTGGGACGCTCCGAATGTTAATACATTTGTGTAATTTCCTTTTTATTTATAACATCATAAAAAGTGCATAATCATAAAAATTCATAAAATCAAAAATAATCATAAAAATTGCACGAAAATTTTGTCTATAAATGTCTTTATCTCTTACCGTGAGATGACAGGTTTTTTCGGTTTTTATAGACTTTTTAATTTTCAAAATTGCGAAATTTAAAAAGTAAGGTTTTTTTTTTTTTTTTTTTTTTTTTTTTAATCAAGCATCCAAATAAATTAGTCATAAATTTAGCTTGTATACTTCTTTGAAATACGTACTTTTTTTAAATTGCGAAAATATAGGTTCAATCCTATTTTTTATGCATTTTTGTAACATACAAAATATAGGGAACTAGGCTCGAATGGGTGCATATTTTTGTTAGCCATTTAGGAGGCAGTTATTTATGTAAAGTCCTTTTCAAGATGATTATGAAATAAATTGTTTTTAAGACTCAAATACGATTATTCTTAAATTATTGTTAATAATACTTATAATGCTACTAATAATACTTATTTGTCTCTGTAAACTAACAAATATATTTTTTTAGCAATTCATAAAAATAATAATTATAGCATATAATATACAATTTAAAACTTTGTATTACATCAATTTAGGCAAAACATATAATTATGCTATTATGAATATATGTTGTTATAAATATTATCCATATTCCCATATTTAGTTCGATTAAATGTCATCAAATAAATACAAAACAATTTTAGATTGATTTTTTTTTTTTTTTAGTATTTTTCGAGTTCATTTTGGAACATTTTAAAGTGATTTTACCAACTAATTTGAAAAAACAAAAATTCAGGCATAAATGGGTTAAAATACATTGCTTGTGCTTGATAAAAAACATTATTTCGAAACTCATCTAATGAAATCGTGGTTGAATAGATAGGACGCCGTTCTGGAGACCAACGGTACCGTGGTTCGATCCCCCGCTCTGGTAAGTATTAAACGTTTACATTACTTTGAATTTAGTGCATATATAAACCCGGTCTAATATGTACTTTTGGAGAGTGGTCGTTGAAATATGGATGCTAGAGGAGTTGCATTCTTTATCTTTTTAAATGGAAAATTTCCATTAAAATATGTAAATAGTACTAGAGTCTGGAGTGGCAGTACACTGTAAACTGAACTGTCTGAAATTCAGACACTTAAGTGTCTGAAACATAGTGTTCAATTTTCAGACGTTTTAAAATGTCTGAAAAATTTCAGGCACTTCTTGCGTCTGAATTTCAGACACTTAAGTGTCTGAAACAGGAGTGTTCGATTTTCAGACGTTTTAAATTGTCTTAAAATTTTTAGACAGTTCTTGCGTCTGAATTTAAGACATTTCAAATGTCTTAATTGCGGCCATTTTTTAGCCTTTTTTTCGCCAATATGAAGCCGCCTTTGACCACTTTTCTTTCTAAGCCATGTACGCAATTATATTTGACCACATTGAATCATTTTTTATAAATGGGAATAATTTATTACCATAAAGTAGAGCTGATATCAGCATGGGAAAACTGTGATGCTTCTCTACCCTCTGATTTTAGGGTAGCCCAAATTGGGTACGAAGTTTTCATAAAGTTGATATTTTAAATCAGTTTTGACCTTATGATGATTGTAATCAGTATTTTGTAGTTTTAGAATAGAATAATATATATATATATATATATATATATATTCACCTAAATATGTATTTATGTAATATCATATATGCCCTAAGGCATCAAAAATGTTTATTACTTTTAGTGAGAATTTCAAATCAATTCTAGTCCAAAGACCTAATATTCACCCCCCCCCCCCTACCGCCTTCATATACTGTTACAAAAAAAAAAAAAATTAAGTCTATTTGATACCATCAAATACATGTTTGGATAAATACATCCTTTTCGTTAAACTAATCATGTTCTAAAAGTACAAAATATTTATTAAAATATGTATAAGATCAAAACAAATTTAAATTATCAACTATATCGAAATTTCATACCAAATATTCGGGCCCGTAAAGCTAAAGGCCCATGGGAACAGCCCAGTTTGTCCATGCTGCAATCAGCTCTGCTTTATGTGAACAAATTATTCCCATTTATAAAAAATGATTCATTCCTTCAGAAAGAATCCCATCTCTGCTTTGTTGTACAATTTTTTTTTCCGTTTAAATTAGATATTCCCAGTGAATTAGTTTAAAAATTTTTTGCATTTTTATTTTCTGTGTTAAATAAAATCTAATACTAGATTTCACAAAATTTGCTGTATATGAGATCCCAACATAAAAAAAAAAAAAAAAAAAAAAAAAAAATTGAGTATGAAACTCTTACTTTTTTAATCTCCCTCCGTTATTATTATTATACTATTTATCATTATCAAGAAATACTGAAACATTTGACAACCGCATATCGGTGGCTGAGACGAACAGTATTTATAAGATTCTGGATGGACAGTACGTTTAATTGAAACTTTTTAAACGGTAAATAATATAGTAAATATAACTGGAAACAGAAATCCTTCATTTCTGCTCCCTACGATGTTTGGAGTGTTTGTATTCACATAAGCAGTGGTAGTCGCAAAAGCCATTTCTTATCCACATGATTGGTATATTGTTAACTACATTGAGAAAGAAACCAAATTAAAATTGATATAAAGTAAATATCTTATACTATTTTGTTTATTTTCTTAGTAGAAAGTACAAGTTTCTTTCCTTGAAGTGTGTTTTGAAATATTTTAACGTTTAAATAAAATAATTCAATAATAATAGTATTAATAATAAATTAAAGTTTTTTCTTTCTCAGAATGTTTTAAATTTGTCATACAAATATTAACATCTCAAAAAAACAGGCTGGTGTTATGAACTCCTTTTTTCTTTTTAAGTGAGAAAAGAAAAAAAAAAGAATTTTGGAAAAATGTTCAAATATATTAAAATTTGCTACGCAGTCTATGTATATATTGTACAGCATTTTTAAACAGTCTAGAGTAAAAAGAAAATCAATGAAAAAAAACATGGAGCCAGTTAATTCTACTCTTTATAGCGATACCAGCAAATAGTGGACTAATTACGTGCTCCCGAAGCGTCCGCTATTCAGAGGTTTTGCTATATATTCATTTATATGCGCATTCTAAATAAATAAAAATGTTTTATTTGTAACAGTGTAGCAATGAGGCTCTAAATAAATTCTAGATCCAGCGGTTGACATTATCAGTACAGCGGTTGACATTAATCAGAAATATTCAGCAAAATTACTTTAAATCACATGAATCTAAATATCCATACATGCAAACCAACCAATTTATTAGTACATGATAAGTTACTTTATTTAATTTGTAGCATCACAATGTGCATTTATATATATATATATACATATATATATATATTTTTTATCATATAAAGACAAAATTTAAATGCGACAAAGATAACATGCGTTGAGATGCTACATTATCAAACACAAACATAAAAAATAGGCTTAAAATCCTATTTCATTTTTTTTAATTAGTTTCTTTTTATTAATAATTTTCATGATTTTTTTTCATTCAGATTAAAAAAAATATTTGAGGTGAAAAGAAACTTCTAAAAATATTTTTCTCCTATAAACATCGTAATAAAAATAATTTATTTAACCATAAATTAAAAAAATGGAATAATATGAAAAAATATATACGCACACAGAACAAACATAATCATGAGAATAATCTTACAAGCACATTCTTTCACAAAATGTTAAATATCAGCGAAGTTATAATTCACCAATCAGACGGTACTAAATCATTAGAAATGTGTCTTCCCCTGTCGTGGGCCGAAAATGGGTCTTACTTATACCCATATAATTTTTTTTCTCATATTTTTTTCATTTTTCCGTATGATGTTCAGCTTCATTTTTTAAATATAATTTTAGCACATATTGCATTAATTACATAGATTTTATCATTTGCTTAAAGTATCTTTTAAATATGGCATCGTTTTAAAATTCAACCCGGGGGGACGCGCGCATACCCAGAGTATGCATGGTTCTTACTTTGTCACCAATAAATACAAATAATAATCGTCACCTTATTTAGTCGCAGACAATTGTTACAAATTCTTTGATAAAATAAGTTGAAGATTACTTAATAATAATAATAATAAAAAAACAGTGGTGACAATTGTAAAAATCATACACACTATGGGTTTATCAGGACCGGCGTTAATCCTCCCGGGTTAAATATGTTATATAACACAGTAAATACATAAGTAGTTTTTTATTTTTAAACAAGTTTTCATAAAGATTATTTAAAATAAATAAATAAATAAAAAATAGTATAGTTGTTCAGTTGAATACTTACTATAGGAGAGATTTATTTCATATTGGAAAACTGAAACTTATAAACTATCCTGAAATTCATGAAAACTTTCATGTATGAAGCGAAAAAAATATGGATAACATTTTTCATATATATAAATTTAAATTTATTAATATAAAAAAATTCAATAATTTATATTCTGTGAAAGAGTTAAATGATGCTCTTGTTGCTTAAAATGAAAAATCATAAGTGCAATTCTATCAATAATATAAAGTAAACTGAAATTGCAAAGAAAAATCTTATGCAATATCATTAGATTTTTTAAAATTTATACTGAGCAAATTTTTTTAATACATTAGATCAAGTGATTTTCATAAGAACTATTTAGCATTTTTAAAAAAATTTAATAAATATTGATTAATAACATGCAAGAAAAATTACTTCTAGTTTCAAACCTTCTTTAATATTACATCTTACTATGTACATGCATTATATACTCTTGTATTTTTCACGTAGATGCTAATAATTCAAGCAATAATCACATTATTTACAACATAGTGATTTTGTTTATAAAATAAACGTCTAAAAAATGTTAATATATTCATTAGTACTGAAAATTATATTCAATCATCACAAATAAACAAACAAATGTTTCGCAAAAAAAATATTTATTGGATGAAAAAGGAACAAATGTGAAATATCCAAATTAATGTAATAAAAATAATTGAAATAGTAAATAATATTAAACATGCAAAGAACGTTCAATATTGTCCGAAAAAAAAAAGTTCTCTAAATTTCAAATTATCATTCCACACAAATCGCCTATCACTTACCTTGGCTGGTAATATCCAAAAATGTAATGTATAAAGGTAATTTGACGAAAATACACTTTCACAACAGTATAATTATTAAACGCCATTGTATTCACATTTTTTGGCGCTGTATTTTTATAGATTTTATGTATTCTTTTATCCTTTCAATTATGAATGATAAATAATTAGTGAAAAATATAGATGAAATATTGAAATTTCTGTATTCCACATGAAAAAATGGTTTCACAATCGCATGTTCCGAGCACAAAAACCATTCAAATAAGACGAATTAATATTATTCTGAATAAGCAGCATATTTGTCTTCGCGAAATATAACCAAAGTTTCGTCTGGAATCCATAAAAGACAAGATATAGATGCATGTCTTTTTCGAAAAGAAAGTAATGCTTGTCACCTTGTCAGCATTTCTTCTAAATTTATAAAGCATTTTAATGACTCAGCGACAACGATTTACACGACGAATGACGATTTACAAGTGGAGAGATTTCAAATCATTTAAAGTTCTTATCAGCGGGCAATGAAGCATCATGTATGTAAATAAAACAGAAACTATTATACATCAAGGGAATTTACTTTACTACTGGACTACTTTATTTCAGCTTCGCGCCCTTAAAAAATGTCCGTTGCCTGCCAAAGCAGTAGTAAACAAACGAGCTTTCCGATTGGCTGGCACGTTATAATACTTTCACGATGTGTTTTAGAATATGTTTTGTATTAAATTTTCATATTTAAATCTGATCTTTCAATAAAAGAAGAATTATTCATTTATAATTCAAGCAAAATTTCGGACTTTTTTATTCCGTATTTTTTCTTATCGAATTGTAAAATATAGTTATGTGCAATCATGTGCACACGCAAGATTTTCATTAAAAGGCAGTAACGTGGCATATTCGGAAAAGAGCAGAGAGAATGATTACCAGGAAGAACATTTTTTAGGGGCTTTAGATAATTGTTGCCCAAAAAATTATAACATAAAACGATATCTACCAAAGAACGGGCGCAATATTATCTTGCCCTGGGAGCACAAAGTCCATGTTACGCCAGTATTAAGGGGGGGGGGGGGGAGTATGCCTATTTCGGACCTACTTTTAGCATAATCGCCTGAAGAAGAGAGACATTGGGGACCATTGCGCCTTTCTAGAGTTTGGTAATTAATTAATTAATTTTATTTAGATCTAATTGAAAAAAGAATTTATTCTTCCAAGTGACTTAATTAAGTGCTAGCAGAAAAATAATGTAAAGACTTTTCGTCAGGTGACTATCTTGTAGAAAACTTTTTAAATTGTGTTTTCTTTTGAATGTTCGTGTATTTTAAATTTATCTTAAATAAGGGTTCGAGAGAGCACAATCTCCTGACAATAATAATAAAAAAAGAATTTCGGTTCTTTATTTTTTAAAATATTGTTAGAAACTTATTTTTGAATATATAATATTTTTAACTACTAATTTTTATTTTGCTTTTTAACTTGATATGTTTCAATGTTGTCTTGCACGATGCACTCTGACAAAAAAACCCCAACCTATTTTAGGTTCAAAATCCGCTTTTAAAAAATGCGGACCAGTCTATGGGACATAGACATAGCTGTTTTTTTTTCTTTTTTGCCTGCGACCATGTATTTTAGCATTCCGAGATATATATCTTTAATATTTTCAAATATTTAGGCGGGGAGGCAGTCTATTTTTACCGTCCCCTATGTAGGCCAATGAGTGCAAACAATTTTTGAGAAAATTTGTACTTTGTGAAAAGTAATCCTTTAATTACTTAATGCACAAAATATAATTCAGTTTCGAGACTTTGTAAGCAGACTTGTACAGTTTTGATACAGATATTTGATACGGAAGTTACTTCTTCTATAAAGTAACATCATTTAGTGGATGGAAAAATAATTTAAATATCTTTAATCTAATTTTAAAAAGTCTCTGGTAGTGCTAGCATATATAGTGATATAATTATACCACAGTCATCACGTATAAAATACAATACATAAAATTCAGACATTTAAGTGTCTGAAATTCTAAATGTCTTAATTTCAAACATATCACCAATATTCAGACATTTTTTTTCAATTCATTTATACCACCATAATAGTAAGACACTTAAGTGTCTTAAATTCAGACATGTATAATGCCTGAAATTTCTTATTCAGACACTTAAGTGTCTGAATTGCGTTTTTAGTAACATATGTGTCTGAATTTAAGACACCTCTATTTGCAGTGCACGATTTACATATTTTAATTGATATACATTTTTACAGTGTATAATGCTTACAAAATAAAAAACAAAAGGTGAAAAAATGTCTGTCGAAGTGGTCAAACATGGATGCAATTCAGACGTTTAAAATGTCTTAAATTCAGACGGTTACAAGCGTCTTAAAAATTAAAAAAAAATGAAAAATTAAAAAATTAGAAAATTAAAGTTTAGAAAATTAAAAAAAATGTCTGAAAATTGAACACTACGTTTCAGACACTTAAGTGTCTGAATTTAAGACATTTCAGTTTAGAGTGAACGTAGTAAGTCGAAGGTAATAAGTAGTAATTCTAAAAAGTAAATAACGGTGAATTTAGTATATTTTAAAATGGATTCGGTATTTGGTAACTATTGAAATTTGTAATTTAGACATAATTACATCTTTTATTACTCTCAATTATATATCTGCTTAAAATAACAAAACAGAAAATGCAAAAAGCATTCTCAAGCATAAAAGCAAGTTATTTTTTACCTAAAATTGTTCAGAAAATAATTCAAAATATTTACATTTAGAATCAAAAGTAGGTTATTTGTTTTAGCATCAGTCACGTTAGATTCTATTCTTCTAATTTGTAGTCGGTAGATTTGTATAACTTCATAAGCGAAAACTGAGAAAACTACTCTAAATCGACTATTTTAGATAAATTAAACGTGCTTTTAATAAGAGATGAGGCTGCATGATTGTCATTAACACATATTTATACCTAAAATCTAACATTTTTTTAGTTTTGCCACGTTAAGGTTAGGTATGCGATATCTTGACTCTAATCATCAGACTAGTTTTATATTATGACAAACATGACTTATGCATGGTTATCAGTAATACATAATTACATTTTCTAACATGGAATTATTAAATTCAGAGTTTCTGAATTTTCAATAAAACAATTACAAACTTTTTCGGATAAAATCGGTCATTCTTCAATATAATGTCTAATTGGCATCACTAGTGAACAAATCTTTTCTCGAAAGTGGGCCATATTTTGGAATTTAAATAATTAGATTAGAATTTATAGGCATGGATTTCGGACATTAAAGATTCCAATTAGCCTTATCCTTGTAATGTCGTTTTGTAGTAGTTAACTTACGTTTTGCAATTTATAAATGGTAGTTTTACTTCTTTTCATTTGCGATTTCGCAAATGGAAACTTTACTTCTTTTCATTTGCAAATTTCCAGGATAAAGGAACACACTTATGTGTTCTCTGTACATACTTACCTAACTCAAGTTATACGTATTAAAAAAGTACATACCCTAAAATGCATATGCATACCTATACATACATATCTATACATAAACTAAATACATAGATTTATACAGATTTATAAGGGAAAATAAGATATAAATGCAGTAATAAGATTAAAGGTAGGCTATATTTTACAACAGAATTTGGCGATGTGCCAGTAAAACCCAGTTCATACTGTATTTTTTAACTGAAAATATACCTGTAGTGTTAAGTGACAAGAAGGGATGTTTTAAGTTAAGGTTGTTTTAAGATAAATCTATCTATCTTATGTCTTCAACTTTCCACAACTGAAAGTTAATCCTGAAAGAGTTGAATCAATCATAATTTTGATCGAGTAAAAGCAAGGAAAGAAATTGTGTATAGTTTTAAATGATTATTTAAAGTTGTATAAAGTTTGAGATTGTAAGACATATTCTGAGATGTATTCTGGCAGAATACTTGAAGTTACAATGTTTCTGATCTGCATGTTTCGAGAAAGATGTTTAACCATTTTCTCATTAAACCTTAACTGCTGTCACAGAAACTGTCGCAAAACTACAGTGGGTAATCTCTGAGACCGCTTGATCGAAAGATGAATAAAAGTGTCGATTAACTCACAGGATCATGTTTCTGTACTAAGCTTTAGGTAAAGGATTATAATTAAAATTCACCCAATCAGAAGTCTCTAGCGATATTACTACTAGAACTCCAAACGAAACAAACTTTCACCAGTATCTATAGCTAAACTGAAAATTACAAGTTAAAATGTGAAAATTGAAAAACTGCAGCGGTCTGTGAAACCGCTAATAGCAGATAAGGATTACATTTTATTATTTTTAACTCAATCATACTGATTTGATAACGATATCATGCGGATTAAAAATTTTCCAATTGAGTAAAAGAGAAAATTTTCACTCAGTTGGAAAAATTTCAGTTCGTATGATTTCTTTACCATCAGTATAATAGAGATAAAAATAAAAAGGTGTCGATTAATGGAGTTCCAGTACATGCAGTATATTATGTTGAGCTGTCGATATGATAGACCAGATGCTGTATAAGTTTATCCGACCGATCTATATGCTGATAAGGTTATCTGAGTGCCAGCAGGTTGTCTGTCCTGGTAGCTCAATTAGCAGAGCGTTGGAAATTTAAGTAAAAGTTCTTCAGTTCGACTTCCGACCTCGACACTTTTAACTTAGTTGGAAAAATGCCAATCCATGAGTTAGGGGTAAATTAAATAAACACTCATATTACTTATTTGAATTCATAGAATACTACAACTACAATTTATTTCAGCCATAGCCACCGACATAACGGGGGCGATGGGGGCAAATCAGGTACACTCCATGACTAATTTTAAAACGTTATTTTTATCTTAATTATTCACGGTGATTAAATTGGACAAAGAACTTTGTTTAATTAGTGGTAGAAGTATGCATGTTTGCCTATTTCGCCCCCATGAAGTCGCGATTGTGATTTTAGCTTTGAACTTTTTAATTAGTGTTCAGGAAGTTGCCTTTAGTAGCCAGAAATTTTTATTTCATGTCAATACACTATATTTTAAACGCTACACATACTTTTTCACTATCTGAATTTTTCATTGTTAGAATTTCATGTTCAGTTTCTTCCTTTTCTTCTTTATTCTTCGCAGTATAAATAAAAATTATATATTTTTTTTCATATCCTTATCTTTGACAATACGAAAGTATGATTTTATTTTATAAGAGATAAAGGGGTCAAAAGCATCTACAATAAAATCCGCACCCCCCTTGTTATTTTCCTTAAGGTGACACATTTTTGATCCTCTACGCAATCCTATGTTAGTCTTGGTAAGATTTTGGTTCAGAGTTACTTAATACCTAATATTTTTTTCAAAATTCAGTTTTTCCCTATACGGTACTACTATTTTTATAAAAGTTCCTTTTTTAAATAGCGCGTTTTTTTTGGTTGCAGTAAACTTTACTTATTAACAATTTGAAAATACCATGATGTTTGACAATTCATAACATTTTGACAGATAATTTATAAAAGCGTTATACTTCTATAAATTTTTATAAAAAGAATAGTATTTTTAGATGACTGTATTTATCAGTTGAATAAATCGGTAAAAACATCACGTATATAATTTATTCTGTTTATTTGAATCTTACTGATTGATGAATAAATTACACGAGTAGAAAAAAAGTCCTCCCGACCAGTGCCGGGAGGAACAGGTAGCTTTCATATTCCAAAAAAAAAGCCAACAAATTTAAAAGCCATTCATATTTTAAAAAGCCAACTTATATTATTCAAACACACGAAGCTCAATTTAGTGGAAACCGAATATAGGAGATTCAATACTAATTTTTATCAATATAATGAATGAGAATTTCGCGAATTTAGTCAGCTTTATCCAAGCTGCTTTTCTTTAAAGTAACTTTTATTTGGCTGCCAAATTCGGCAATTTCTTAAAGTGCTTTTACAGTCTTAATTTCATCATTTGCATTTTAATTTCTTAAAGTGCTTAAAGTTCCATTTTAAGACAATATGGTGGATGAGGCTAACCAGTGAACTTGGTCGAGACCTTAGTAATTCCTGTGCACATGCTCACTCACATTGGAATCGGTTGATATATACGAGTGCTGTCGCAGGCAAAAAATCAGATTTTTCAAAATGTCACCCACATTAGAAATTGAAACTGCTATATCTGAGCAATTTTTTAAGATAAAGACAAACAAAAAATGCTCCCGAATCCTTATATCAAGGCCAAATACTTAAGAAAGAAACCTTTTTCATTTTCTAATTTTTTTGCACCTCACTTTAAATATAATTTTTTTTTTTAATTTAATGGTCGCCAATTTGAAACAAGATGGCTGATGAATCTGGCCAGCGAACTTGGTCGAGATATTGATGTATATAATCCACATGCCTTCTTACATCGAAATAGGTGAATACGTGTGTTATCGCGTGACAAATACAATATCGTTTCAAAATATTAGCTATGCTAGAAATTCAAAGTGCTATAATTCAACCATTTTTTAAGATATAAATAAAAGAACAAATTTTCAGAAACAAAAACTGCTCCGGAATCTGCTTTGTATCAAGGCCAAACACATAAAAAAATCTTTTTCATTTTCCAATTTTTTAATACCTCATTTTAAATTTTAAATTATTTTTTTTAACGGCAACCCTTTTGAAACAAGATGGCGAATGAAGCTGGCCAACGAACTCGGTCGAGACATTGGTATATACTATGTACAGACCAAGTTATATCCAAATCGGTTCAAAAATACGCCTGTTATACTGTGACAAAAATCAGGTCGTTTTAAAATGTCAGCCACAATGGAAATTCAAAATGCTATAACTCAGCCATTTTTTTAGATATAGACGAAACAAAAACTGTTCCGAAATCTTTGTATTCAGGTCAAACACATACGAAAAAAATCTTTTTCATTTTCCAATTTTTTGGTATCTCATTTTAAATTTTAAATTTTTTAAATTTTTTAAATGGCCGCCATTTTGAAACAAAATGGCGGATGAAGCTGGACAACGAACTCGGTCGAGGTATTTGTAAGTACTATGTACACACCAAGGTACATCCAAATCGGTTCATAAATACGCCTGTTATCACGCGACAAAAATCAGTACGTTTCAAAATGTCAGCCACGCTAGAAATTCAAAATGCTATAACTCAGCCATTTTTTAAGATATAGACGAAACAAAAATTGCTCCCGAATCTTTTTATCAAGGTCAAACACATAAGAAAAAATATTTTTTCAATTTTCAAATTTTTGGTACCACATTTCAAATTTAAATTTTTCTTAAAAATTTAAATGGCCGCCATTTTTAAACAAGATGGCGGATGAAGCTGGCCAACGAACTCGGTCGAGACATTGGTATGTACTATGTATAAACTAAGTTACATCCAGATCGGTTCATAAATACGCCTTTTATCGCGTGACAAAATTCAGGACGTTTCAAAATGTCAGCCACACTAGAAATTCAAAATGCTATAACTCAGCCATTTTTTAAGATATAGACGAAACAAAAACTGCTCCGGAATCTTTGTATAAACGTCAAATACATAAGGAAAAAATATTTTTCCATTTTTAATTTTTGGGTACCACATTTCAAATTTTAAATTAAAAAAAAATTTAAATGGCCGCCATTTTGAAACAAAATGGCGGATGAAGCTGGCCAACGAACTCGGTCGAGAGATTTATATGTACTATGTACACACCAAATTAAATCGAAATCGGTTCATAAATACGCTTTTTATCGCGTGAAAAAATTCAGGCGTTTCGAAATGTCAGCCACGCTAGAAATTCAAAATGCTATAACTCAGCCATTTTTTAAGATATAGACGAAACAAAAACTGTTCCGGAATTTTTGTATAAAGGGCAAATTCATAAGAAAAAATATTTTTCCATTTTTAATTTTTTTGGTACCACATTTCAAATTTTAATTTTTTTTTTTAAATTTTAAATGGCCGCCATTTTGAAACAAAACCATGGATGAAGCTGGCCAACGAACTCGGTCGAGACATTGGTATGTACTATGTACACACCGAATTACATCGAAATCGGTTCATAAATACGAGAGTTACAGTGTGACAAAAGACTGATATATATATATATATATCAATTTTGAGCGGAGGGTGGTTTCGCGGTCTGGGGGTCATGATCGATGAAAATATACCAAAATTTTTTTTAATTGCCTTCCTCCGAACGACTGCAATAGGTAGCTTTTTGTAATGAAAGCTACCTAATATGAGGGGACTAAATTACATCAGAACATCTGTTACGGAATACATAATGAATAATTGTGTATAAAATTTTCAACCATTCTTATATTAATGCAATTTTGATTATTCACAATTTCTTAAATAATCAAAACTAGTGAGAGTTACAGAAGTTGTTATGCGTTTACCAGACATTTCGAGTCTTTTAAGTATAAAGAAAATAAATTTCAAATAACTTTTAAAGTAACTAAGTGCCACAACCTGACCATCCACAGAACATACCATTCGTATACAGAACACAGATAAAAATAACTTTTAATTGAACACTGATTGTTTTTTATATTTAACATATAGTTTTTAGATTATACAACAATTAGACAAAAAATGTATATGAAAAATATCAGTTATGCATTCAAATAGTAATTTTTCAAAAATTGTTAGAAATGTTATTATTTCTGTATTAACCTTATGCCAGCGGTTAATAGCCAAGGAAATAACTAAAGATTTCACTATTTATAGCAACTTTTTTTATTCTGATTATTTAGGTGTTCAAGTCAGTTTAGCTCAAAATTGATCGAAAAAATCGATTTTCGTTTTTAAATATTAAATAAAAGCCTTTTTAATTGTGAATATTTTGATGCCTCATTTTTACGCATAAGGCAATTATATCGCGAGACATTCTAAATTTTGATAATACACCCGGCGCAATTACACACACAAATTAAAACTTTAAATGTCTTTTTCTCCATGTCCACATTTTCTTCACTTTCATGTTTTAAATATGCTAAGGCTTTTTTTGTATTTGAGATAGAGATGTAAACTTTTTTTGTGCATGTTCTTTATTAAATATGTGATAAATCTGTGCATGAAATTAGGCTTCATGTTTTTTTTTCTTTTTTTTTTTTTTTTTTTTTTTTTTTTTGTTATTTAAAAAAAAATAAAAGTATGAAGATGTGTTAGATTTCATCGGTTTACACTATGCATATCAGTAAAAATATTATATTGAATGTAATATTAGATGTATCTAAAAATGCATATGCAATATTACTTAATACACATTTGAAAATCTAAATAATTTGAATTCGAAAAAAATTCGAAAAAATATCAATATTTAAAAAAGTAGTAGGGATTTTCAAAAAATTAAATTTTGTTAACTTTTTGAAAATTTAAATTAAATATGCAGTTAATTTTTTTTTTTTCAAAATGTACTGCTAGTTGAACATTGAAATACAGTCAGTTTACCATTTGAACCATATTTTCAAAAATAAACAAATTTGTTGAAAATGTAAGCTGTCCCCTTAAGGCTTTTGTGCCTGCCGGCGAAGTCGGTCACAAGCTAATGTTTCAAGCTAATGTTTTTTATAAAGTTACTTTCAATTTCAAAACCGGTTCTGAAAATGAAAGTGTCATTCTAGAAAATATCTGCCACCAAAATCGAAAAAGGTAAAAAAAAGTGCGATGTAGAGACGGATCTCGGTTATCCAATGCAAAAAAAAAAAAATATTTAAAAATGTCGAAATGCAAACGAGATATTAGAAAAATCCCTCCCATAGGATTAGCATTAGCTCGTAAGTGCCTTCGCTGGCAGGGACAGGAGCCTTAACCTCTTGAAGGGCACCGGTATATTATATATACCACTTAATTATAATTATCAAATGCCACATTGGCACCAGAATTTAGAAATTAAATTTTGCTTTAAATAATGTTCCCGGAGAAAAGCTTTTTCTTACTTTCATATAAATTTGTTCATAAATACCGGTGTCAATCAATAATTTTAACATTTTTGCAACTGAAGTGCTTTTCCCCTGAAAGGGTTAAGTACGTAGATTGATTCTACGATTGATTCTTTTAAACATGTGTTTTATTATTTTTTTTTTAATTTTAGAGCGAAATTTTAAAGTTTGATACAGGATATCAGCCGGAAAACAATGTTGAACTATTTATATTATTTCAAGTATAAATGATTCTTCTTTTCTGCAATAGGTTTAATTTAATCGGGTGGATTAAAAAAAATCATACGTGGAACGTATTTTAAAAACATAAAAGATATATGTGTTTACATATATTTTATGTATATATACCACAAAACCCCATAAAAAAATCTGTAAATTGGATACTGTTTTTAAAGAGATTGCATTTGAAAGAGCATTTTTTTTCTTGTTTAAACGTGTAAAAATTAAAATTGTCTGATGTTAAGAATTAAAAATTCTATTAAAATCTACTAAAAGGAATTAGCTGTAATTTTATATTAATATTTAAAATTCATATTTTTATCAAAAGTTAATTTCAAAATGCACGTGTTTTCGATTTCTTTTAGTATTATATATTTTTAGGCTAAAAAACATTGATTTTTAAAGGCTTTACAGCAGTTCCCTTAAATAAAATAAAAATAAAAATATATATAAGAGAAAACACCTGTGCAGGGTTAACAGTGGAAAAATATGTAGCAAAATTTCTAATATAAATCTCATTGCATCCCTAGTAGCTGATAATTTCCAGTGCAAGATTGGAGCCATGGTCTTTGAGTCACTTGAATCTTGATCTGAAATATCACTTTTAAAGAAGCAACTAATATTTTCTTTATTTGGATGCATTTTTTTAAAACAACTGTGATATATTTGTATCTGCAATACAAAATTACTTTAAGACTTATCGCTCTTGTCAAAATTACTCTTGTGTCAAAATTTAAATTGTCTGATGTTAAGAATAAAAGAAAAAAAAATTCAGTAAAAGCGAAATGTATCAGTCAGGTGTTGCCACTGTTCAGCATGACCTGGACAATACCGCAGACATATGTTTGCTTTACAATATAGATTGGAAACATTTAAAGAGCAAACGTAAAAGTGTTAGGTATTTTAACGTATTTTTTTTAATGCAAAATAAAACGCCCTTTTACCAATCATATATCTTATACTCCTTATGTGATATTTATAGTTCCTTATTTTCCTTTGTTATTGAGTAACAGGATGACAGTAAACCATTATCAGTCTGTAAATATACCTTGAATGCATATGAAAATTTTCCACTATAATTTTAAAATATCTTTAATTTACATATTTATTTTTATCTAAGTTTTAAAAAGAAAAGAATGCTTTTATATAAATATTTTCCATAAATATATGTGTTAATAAATATTCATTGCCACAAAAGTTTAATTTGCTTAGTAATTTGTTTATTTTTTAATTCGCTTGAATACTGTATTTTTTTTAATTTTATGTAACTGTACACAAATGTATCGAACGCAAATAAGCATTAAATTTTATAAAAAGTCAGAAAATACTCTTTAATTTTTACGAAGCACTTCAATTTATTATTGATATGGATATCTACCACTTAGTGATATCTAAAGCTGTAAATCACTTTTATTCAAAACTATTTACTTTGCTTCAGAAAAGATTTTTTAAAGTCTTAAAGTAATTTTGTATTGCAGATACAACTATATCCCAGTCGTTTTAAAAAAATGCATCCAAAGAAAGAAAATATTAGATGCTTCTTTAAAGCGATATTTAAGATCAAGATTCAAGTGACTCGAAGACCATGGCTCCAATCTTGCACTGTAAATTGTATGCTACTAGGGATGCAATGAGATTTATATTAGAAATTTTGCTACATATTTTTCCACTGTTAACCCTGTCCAGGTGTTTTCTCTTATATATATTTTTATTTTTATTTTATTTAAGGGAACTGCTCTAAAGCCTTTAAAAATCAATGTTTTTTAGCCTAAAAGTATCTAATACTAAAGGAAATCGAAAATACGTGCATTTTGAAATAAAGTTTTGATAAAACATTTAATTTTAACCAAAGAATTTTTTTAAACAGAAATAGATTTTTAAAAGCTTCAAATTTTCGAATATAAAATTACAGCTAATTCCTTTTAGTAGATTTTGAGTTACGCTGAAAAAACTTCCCGCATTGCAATCAGTTTTGCAACGATTAAAAATAAATTTAATTTTAGGATTTTCAAACTTTAAATTTATATAATACGTAAACTACATTAACTAACAACTTCCCGTTTTCTATTCAAAGTTAAAATTTACAAGAAAATCCAAATGCAATTTTAAATTGAATGTTACTATTAAATAATTTTAAAGTTTGATAGAATTTCAGTATACAGAGGTGCCCCTTTAAGTAAATTTTAATGTAACAGAATTGTCAAAATTACCAAGGAGGGAGTTTTAGAGAAAACAGATTTATTCTACGGCTATCAGAATTGGAGTATTAACCATCACCATGGTCCAGGTTCTTTTGACGAAAATAATTCCTTTTTTTTCTTTTAATTAGGATGCGACTTCTAAGAAAATAATTTTCTCTTTTTCTAAAAAAAGTCACTTTAAATTTAAATTAATAATATATATATATTAATGAATGGTTTGCTATATTTCTACTTTTAATTTAAAACTTTTAAGTATTTGTTTGTGTTTGAGACGTATTGTTAGCAATTAGAAGTGCCCACCACTCCGAAGGGAGACAGCTATTTTCTTGTTTTAACTCATTAAAGCCGGTTGGCAAGAAAACTTGCCAGGTAAAGCGAACAAATTTTTTTAATTTGAATACCAGTATTTTAGTTTGGAAATTTTCATATTATTTAATCTCAGATTTTGAGCGATTAAATAAATCCAAATTACAAAGTGGTAAAAACTGGTGTCGAAGAATTAAAAGAAGTGTAAAGGAGGCTCGTCGTTAATGGGCTAAAATTTCTGAAGATTAGATTAACTTTATTTTTATGGAACTTAGTGCTTAAAGTTCGTCTAATGTTGCAGTAACTTCTGTTTGAAAATAAGTTGACCGTTTTTCTCAAAATACAACAAAAAATTATCTTAATTGAACAGGAATTACACCGACATCGTCCCCCCACCTTAAATTTTGTAAAATAACAACAAAAAACAAAAAGATTCACTTCAACTAACAAAACAAAAACAATAATTTATTCCCATTCGCTGACTTTTATGTTTGACTGTCCAAATTATTATTTTTAAATTACTCATTTTATAGCCCTACTTTTCAAACAGCCTTTAGATGAAAACAGAATTTAAAATTTTAAAGTGAATTGTGTATTTGCTTGCATAACTGCGTACCTTACTATTTTCTCATTTTTCGATGTTGCTTTTCCTGTCTACTTATCGAGTGCTTTAGGGTGTGAGCTGCTGGTGAAGAGGTGCCGTTTAGAAACCAACCTCGGGATTGGATTATTAAAGTGTGTCAGTTTAACCTCTTGTGCAAAAGATGAGTGCCCTTAATCAACCAATTCGAGTTATTTATTTGTCAAAATTTTGGAATAGCTAATTAATCTACTTTTTTCATAAAACCTTTCTCTATTTGGCTTATAATTGTATTGTAAAATAGATACTCAAGAAATATATTTTGAGCAAATCTCCAGCGTTTGACTTTAGATAAAAAGGATGTGATTTAATAGGCTAATTATTGTATAAATTAATAAAAATCTCCTAAGTTAAAATAGTTTATTCTTTTTTATTGGATAAAAAAATAATTTGTGGAATATCTGCAGCAGATTAGTAATGAGATGCTAGTTGAAATTCAAAAGAACAGAATAACTATTTGGTATTTAATGTAATGAAAAACACACATTCTTATAAAAAATTATTGCCATTTGTAATAACTGACTCAAGCTAAAAAAAAATCTGCTTTGTTTTGTTTTGCTTTCATATAACAATAGAATATATTTTCAGCAATATACAACTTATGTACTATTAAATATTCTGCCTAACATGTTCAGTTTAATACTGCCTTATGAAGACCTACACAGTGCATTCAAAAAATTCCAGGACTGATCACACACAGACTGTATAACACAGAGATTATACTTATATTTGATATTAAGCTTTTTCGTAATCTCCTTCCAAGTCAATACAATGTTTGAAACGAGTGAACAGGTCTGTAAATGCCTTCTAGAACGCCTCCACTCGAACACTATTGAGTTCTGATGCCACAGCCTCTTCATTGTCATCTATCAACCCGTACTGCTGCCCCTTCATATTCAAATCCAACTTGATAAATAAAAAGTAGTATGGGGGGACAGATCTGGTGAGTAGGGTGGGTAGTTGATGCACACAACCTGCCTTCTTGCCAGAAACTGCTGCACAAGTATGGACTTGTGAGCCGGTGCGTTGTCGTGGAAGGTGCACCAATTTCCACTGTCCAGCAAATCGGGCCTCAAATGCCCACTTCGTTTCAAAAGTGGATGCAAGACATATTTATAGAATGCATCAGTCACAGTGGGTGGTCTGATGTCACCAACGCTTGCACACGCTGACCATTTTACTCGAACATGGACGATGCGATCTCTCATTGTCTTCCATAGACTCTTTTCCAGCTTGAAATCTCAAAAACAAACACCGAAATACTTGCGAACGACTCATAACATCGTCGCTATACGCCAATTTAATCATTTCTGGGGCCGATTTCTCAAATTTAAGACAAAATTTGATGTTTTTTCGTTGTTCCATTTTTTTCGATGACAATGGCGCTCTCACACGTTTTAAGGAAATAAACGCTATCAAGTGGGAAGTACCCAGTAATAAATGTAGCCACTTGATACGCATGGCTTAAGGTTCTTGGTAGGTTATCCCGTCAATTTAACAGAGATAACGTCATCTGTGTTTGTGTACGAGCAGGAGTCCTGGAAAATTTTGAATGCTCTGAGTATTAAATGATACAGAGACAATAGCTTATCCTTAATGAAACGAAAGTAAATTGAGTTTCTCACATTTTATGAGTTAGTTTTCAATTTTTCATGTAAATTTATTGAATGAATTTTCCTTAATTTTAGAAATATATTTCAATTTTGAAAAAGATTTAAAATATTTTCATTGGATGTAGCACTGAGAGACGGATTTGAAAGTTTCAGATAAAAAAAAAAGTTTTCAAAATTACATAGTTTTTCTTGTTGAAGCTCTTTTTTATGAGTTAGTGTTTCCGTTTATAATTATTTTAAGTTAAAATTGCATGATATTTTATGTAGAATTGAAAAAAAAAAATTCCTAACTAGAATCGCAGTAATGTTGGTGCGAGGGATTGCTCAGCAGCAGAGGCCAAACCTGATAGAGAAGCTTCGTAGGCGCCGCACAGTGGCAAACTTTTCCGAATTCTTGTCTAAATGGCGAATCGCTTTTTGTTTGCCCGAATTTTTCACGGAAAATACGTAAACAGTCATAACGGAGAATTGTGTTGCTAAATTGCTATGGATTAATATTTTATGAAATATAGACTCACGAGGTACACATGTGATTGAAATTTTATGAACCTTAGTAAGCAAATCAAGTAGTTATGTGCATTCATTTAATGAAAAAGTAATTATAAAGCTGCTATATTTTTAATAAAATAATTTGAAAACATTTATCAATATTACTAGCTAACCCGCACGGCGTTGCCCGGGTTCGTGCTAACATTTTTATATGGACCTGAAATTTGTATGATTTTATATTTTAACTCGATTTTGTCCGAAATGCGTGCCCGCAGACTGTGTGAAAAAACTGTTTAAAAAACTCTGATATTTATCGGTAAACAGGCTCGAAATAACTGAAATGGGAAACTGGGGCGGGCGGGGGGGGGGGGGGGGAGACATGTTTCCGACGACTGCTTAATTTTCGTGCTAAAATGTTGATATTTAACTGTAAAAACCCTGTTATACACGTAACTATTTTTTTTTTCACATCGAAATCCTGAGTGTTTTTTTTTTTCAAACTAATGATATCACCCTTAAATCCTACAATACGTGAATCAAATCGATACTCGATCATTAGTTAAAAGGTTAGTAAATAGTATTAAAATTTCAGAGCTATTGTATACAATTAAGTATATTTTTTAAAATCAAAACATGCGTAATGTTAATCCTGTGGCAAAAAACTTAACTGTAACCTAACTGTAATGTAACCTTAACCTAACCTAACCTAACTGTAACCTAACAGAAACCTAGCTTCAAATTAACCGTAACTTAAATATAACCTACATGTAACCTAACCATAACCTAATTGTCACCTAACCGAAACCTAACTTCAACGTAACAGTAACCTAACCGTAACTTAAATAAAACCTAAATGCAACCTAACCCTAACCTAACTTTAACTTAACCCTAACCATAACCTAACCGTGACCTAACTGCAACGTAACCGTAACCTATCCATAACCTAAATGTAACATAACCCTAACCAAACTGTAACTTAACCCTAACCGTAACTAACTGTATCCTAACCGTGAACGTGCTGCAAAGTACTTTAGTTCCACTTTCGACCGCTAGGAGGCACGATATGTTTATACGAATATCCGACACGGGTCACTGCTGCCTGCGGCCGGGTGCACCAGGTGTGCTACTCACGCTCTACAGAATTTTTTAGTTCCACTTTCCATCGCCAGGATGTGCACTCTTTTGTAAACAAACTATATCCGAGCGAAACTTCGACTTTCTACGTAGCCGTATATATGTTACTCGACGGGGTGGGGACACAAATAAGAATTTAAGAAATTTTCTGAAATTGCTACTCGGAAATAATGGTAACCGCCACTCAAATTAGAGCCCAATCTGATCTGTAAGAACCTCCGACAAGGGTTGCTGCTACCTGTTGCACCGTATAGCAAGAGAGCTTCTGTAAAATATGTTAGTTCCACTTTTCACCGCCAGGGGGCATACTCTGTTCTAAACAAACCTACATCCGACCGAAACTCCGTTATTCAACTTATCCTTAGATATATTAGTCGAACGGGTGGGAGACTGAAATAACAATTTACGAAATTTGCTGAAATCAATATTCGGAAATAATGATAACCACTATTCATCAATTAAGGGTGGTACGAACGGATGTGGATCGGATGTTCTGTACGAACATCCGACATGGGTCTCCGCTGCCTGCGGCATCGTATAACAGGCGTGTGATAAATTAAAAACATTATTGTGTATTTAAAAACAAAAAACAGGAATGACAAAAATGCAAATTAATGTCTTTAAAAATAAACAAAATGACTCCTGAAATAAAAAAAAAATCTAATAATATCAAAAATGAGAATTTTATTTCCATTTAAAATGTTGCTACTTGTTACAGCAACAGAAGCATTGAAATGCAAGGACTTACTGTTGCCAATTTCTAATTTCTAGTGATAAAAGAGCCGGAAAGGAGAGTTCCAATCTTTTATTTAACGTTTAAAAACTATATTTCTTGTTATCTAAATAGATCAGTTTCAATCAAGTGCTCCAAATTTTCCACTAACCAACCAAAATCGCGACTTTTTAGCAGATACTATTGCTCAACCAATCAAAGTAGAGAAAAAACCAGAAAATGGAAAACCGATGGGCAAACAAAAAGCTCGCCAGGTTGTCAAGATGGTTGCTAGGTGTGACGTCAGTTGAAACTGATCTGTTCTTTTAAATTATTTTGAGTAATAAATATATTTCCAAAGCATGTGTTTAAGCTTCGTGCTAAAATTTAATATTTAGTTGAAAAAACGGGTTTTAGTTGCAAAATTTTGAACCATCAAATACTCAAATTGGTTTATTTAATTTTACCCCGGTTTATTTAATTATTTCTGCGAATGCTTTATACAACCAACCAACAGAAAGCATGCGGAAAGAAAAAGTTTATTTCTGATGAGCGAACATTTTAATTGCCAATATGTCGCAGAGAGATGCAAGAGGTACCGTTGGAGAATAGCGTCTACTATCCGACTATGAACTCATCCTTAGAGATCGTCAACATAATGAAAATTGTACCTTTTTTGAAATTTGAAACTGAACCCCTTTGAACAACATATTTGATTTCCTTGGATAAAGGCAGGAAAAGGGTGTAGTTTATAAACTTTTT
This sequence comes from Maratus speciosus, assembly GCA_963932465.1. NCBI lineage: Eukaryota > Metazoa > Arthropoda > Arachnida > Araneae > Salticidae > Maratus > Maratus speciosus. The sequence goes on along the minus strand of OZ010787.1, from coordinate 316,396,948 downwards.
AAAGAACATTCATATAATTATAAAAGAAAATATGTTACGATTCCCTTTAGACCTTCGAAAAGTGAAATTTATCTGTATCACAAAATCTAACGATTGGGATCAGCTGCAAATTTACACACTCCTTTTTTTGATGATCATGGTTCGTTTAATGTAAAAACTTACGTAGGTTTATCCGTAATTTTTTAATACGAATTTATTGATAATTTTCAAACTGAAAATATGTTTTTGAATATAAAAAATAGACTTAATTATGTTTGAGTCTATTCATTGTATCTCATTAAAAAAAAAAAAAAAAATGATCGGATTATTTTATGGGAGATATGAAAAAAAATTAGGTGGATTAACATTAGCATCCTCAAACTTTAAACTCAACTTTATGGAGATTTATGAAAACGTATAAACTATACTTGTTTCAGCACTGTCTTGATCAAAGGAACACAAATATGGTATCAAAAGTGGGTATTAGCATTTGAAAATTCAATGTTTATAAAATTTTTAATATCTAAATGACTTCATTTCAAAAATTGTATTGACTTTAAGAAAGTAGACACAGTTCTGAGATGAAAGTTACCTCTTGCATCTCTCTGCGACAATTTGGCAATTAAAATATATAGCATGTTTTCTGAAAGTTTTCTGAAAATTTTTACAATGAATTTAAAAACCTACTATTGTGCGCTAGGAATTTAATGAAGTTTTTTTTATTGCTACTAAAAATATTAATAAATAAAACAACATTATTTATAATCTGTACATATTTATTTACTATAACATTAATTTACAACAGATATCTCAGTGGTAAAAATCATGAATATTGTACGATATAAATTATCTTTTCAATATTTTAACCTCTAGCCTTTAACCTTTAAGGTTGTTTAATATGTAATAGTAAAATTGCCCCATACTTTTGTGTTAATCTGTAAGTAAAACAAAGTTCGCACATTAAATTAAACAGGTATTAACTTATTTCATATCTATTCCTTCAGAAGTCAGAGTTTGATAGTTCTCATTGTAAATTACCCAATAATTAACTGTATGTAAATTATTTATTTTTAATGCATAATAGTATTTATTTAATTAAAAATACTGAACATTTAGCAGTATTCAATTAACAACTAAGTATTTTGCTTTCTCTCCATTGAGGATGTTTAATGTGTCATGGTAATTTCTTCCCATAGCGAATGCCCATGAATGCCGAATAGGTAAATCAAAATCCATGTGTTAAAATTAAACGAATGTAATTTAAATTTAATTTGATTCACAAAACAATTTCTGATTAGTAATATAATTACTAACCTGGAAATTTAAATTTAAAAGTCGTGTTAAAGTAAACAAACTTTTACTCGCACGGTTTCATTACATTGGCTTAATGAAATTCTAAATATCACATGTTTCACGTATTCAACGGTAAATTTCCCACAAGTACATGGAATCATTTCTGTTCTTCCATGATAAATAAAAACATATTAGTTTTCACTTTACAAGAGAATTCAATATCGATCTGTTTAAACTGACAGGAAAGCTGAAGCTTTTCTTTACGCAGTATTATCCCTAAAAGAAGAAAAACATAGGAGTTGAAAAGCGTAATTGTGAACTGAACTTCTAATGCTTCGAGATATATGCTTCGAGAAATCCTCACAATGATTTTAAAATATTGGTTGTTAATATCCGTTCATTTTAATGTTAGTGCAGCAGCATCGCCGTCTCGTAACTTGTTTGCGGAAGCAGTAGAAGTAATAGTTGAAAATAGGTGTTTTAACAAGAGTCATTATGTTGAACAATTACAATACTGCCGGATATTTACATGCTTCACTACAACAAAGAGATCGATTTACTATGGGCCATTATGTAAACTGAATGCATCATCATGAAATATTTCAGCACTAGATATCATCAAAAATGCTTGGAATATTATAGAAAACGGAATGACAATGGCTCTTAAAAGCAAGATTGATAATGTTAGATTATATTTGTTATATATTTTATTTATATTTTGAAAGATATAACAGGTGCTAGAGTCCTGCGCGGGTCGCCTTAACCCCACCCGTACCCGAACATTGCATTGGCAGTCAATCCGCAACCCGTCCCGAACCCGAAATGAAAGGAAAGGAAATCATGTTTTAATGCAATTATAATTTTTCTTTTTACAGTTATATTTCTTATTCCGATTTTATCTTGTATACAGAAAAATAGACATAGCCATGTTCTTTCATATTCAAATATAGTAAAAGCTCTGAATTGTGAACACATCAAGATGGTTGAATATAGTCCTGCATCGGTTCATGTTATCCCCAATTTTCTGTTTTTAGTTCGGGTTTACCATAAATTTTTTTTCTGGTCATATTTAGGTTTTCGCAAGTCGGATTATTTAGATTTTTACAAAATGTTTGACCAGAACTATGTTTCAGATGAAAATAAATGCGTATTTTAATATGAATGAGTATATATAATCAGTTTACTGGATGAGAAATAAAATGTATATCAGAAATGTGATCATAGATTATTCTTTTTTATGGTACATTTAAGAACCCCCTTTTCTTCTCTTGGAATGCGAAAACTATTATTTTAACTACCATTAAAAACTACCATTATTATTAAACTCCTTTTTATTTATGATATACAAAAAAAAAAAAAACAAATTTTACATTTGTGATAGTTTGTGCAGAAATACATGTGTTACCTGTATGCAGATTGGGAGATGTCCACTATTCAGAGGTGGAAATGTATAAGTGTGTTAAGAATTGAAAAAGTGCTCGTTAAATAGAGGTGTCCTCTTTTCGAGAGTGTCCGTTATGGGAGTTTTATTATATATATATATATTTCAACCTGAAAAAATATATTGGAAATTCTTTTGAAAAAGCGGGTTAACCTAAATCCGACCGTGGCCGTCACAATAGCCCGGGTTTAAATGACAGTGATCCGAACCGGAACATTCAAAACCGAACCCAAAAGCGAGCCGAGCCTGAACCAACGAATGTCAACCCGAACCAAACCCAAACTAGAACCGCAACGAGAAATATAACGTCATCCCGGCCCGATCTGGACAGAATCGCGCCTCGGGTCGGGTGCGGGTAAAAGTGGGTAACCCGACCCAATGCAGGACTCTAACACGTGTGTACAATTTTACTACAAATTTTTAATAGAATATTTCGCCTCATTAAATCGCATAAAAAATATAACAATGAGTGTAATTAAATAAGGTAGTTACAAAGTCTGTGATTTAATTGTTAAATAGAAATCTTCTAGTTAGAAATAGTAGTGTCAGACTCGTTGGCAATTACAAGAATCCTGCCTTGATTTAAGTACTAAATTAAAAGTGAGAATGCATATTTTAATTTTTTTAAACCAATCCGGTGTAAAAATCTAAATAGCAATTTATATATATTTACCTACTTGAAAAAAAAATTCCTAATATGGCTTTGTTAAAGGAATAGCTAATTCACTCATATAGAATTTCGAGAATATTTCTAATTACAAAGATTTGGGATTTGAAGTAATCACATGTGGTTTCTCTTTCGTTTCTGAATCTCCGAAGAATTAAATAATATATACATATATTAGTTATATACCTGTACAAAATACATTTTTTTGCTTATTTTCGCTTGTTAGAAAAATGTTCATTTTTAAAAAAATGGTTTCTATTACTTTATTTCGTTTTGCAATCTTAGTAAGTAGTAGGCTGTTCAAAAGGTATGGAAGAAACTTTAAAATACCACAAAGCACACTTCTACAAATAATTTCCATATAGGAAACCAAGGTAGTTATTCATTTAGTTACTCTTTTCTCTTAATTAATTTTTTTTCATCATTTTACCTTCTAAACTTGTTTGGTAATCTAATATTTTAGAGCAGGAAATGTATTTTTATATATAAAAAAAATATTTATTCTTGTATTCCTCCCCTTCAGTACTTAATAATTTTTCTTTATTTCAGTAATTAATTATATTATCTGTCTTTAAGTTTGTCAGTTTTATAAAAATATATTTTTACTCGTTCGTCTCCGAATTTTTCATTTTTGATATTTTAACAGGGTCAATGTTTGAGACTGTTTAGGTATTTTTTTTTTATCTTCCGTTGAGAATATGTGCTCGTGTGTGGGGGCTTTCCTCTACTCCCATGTATTTCGTTTGGAATCTTCTGTCTCATTGTTAGTGTTATTGCTACTTGGGACGTTCACCCTCTTCAAATTTTGATTCCATGTATACATCAATGAATACAAAATCTCTCTGAAGCAAGGTATTTCATCCTTGCTGTAGTAACTACTCTCTGTAACTCAACACTTGATGATAAGAGCTGCTAATTAATCGCTCTCGAAATTATAGTCGTGTGTTTCTACTCACCAACTGGAAAAAAAATAAGATATACTTCTGTATATTTTTCATCTCGACTTATTTTATTATCACTACCCAAGTAGCACAAAATTGTTCGTCCATTGATAGATAGTTGTGGGGTCTTATGGGTCAATAATAATAAATGTCCGCTTTGACGTATCGTCATTAGTGAAAGTACTATTTGCCAACATGGACAAAACGACCTACTCCTATAAAGAATCAAAGATTATGAAGGCCCAACAATCTATTCCCACAAAGTTCCAACGGTTTATTTCCAAAAAGGCCTAATCGTCTTTTCCTACAAATCCCAACGACAATAACCATCGCCACCTAAATATTTGAGAAAGCCTTGACACGCGTCACGGAAAAGTCACACACAGTAGGCAAAACAAAGAAAAAAGTCCGAACAACTTGTATGTTTCAACTTCGTTGGCTCGTGGAATTATTAATTCTTATTTTCTGAAAATAATTAATAATTCCATGAGCCAGAGAAAACGAAACATGCAAGTTGTTTGGATTTTTTTCTTCGTTTTGCCTGCTTTGTGGGACGTTTTCGTGACGCGTGTCAAGGTTTTCACCCTTATCTAAGGGGCGTTGCAATAACCCAGCAATTATCCTACAAATTTGAATGATTCCATTAAATTAGTACAATATCCAGAAAGTGTTTTTTTCTTTTCATTTAAAGGTGTCATAACCTAAAAAATGTGGTATAGAACTAAGCAATCCTGTGTTATTTTTTTTTATAATTAAGAAGAAAAATAAGATAATTACATCAAATAGTAAGTATGCATAATGCATCTAGTGAATTTATATGTATACTAGCTTAATGGGCACATCTCCAAGCCTATGACAATAACTGTTTTATTTTCTTTGCAATTTAAAAACTGTCTAGAGTACTGCTCAGTTCTATCTCAAATGACAAAGTTCTGACAAATTCAAAAGGCGGGAAGCAACACGTCCTGAAAAATTTCTTATTTTAACGGCATCATTCGAATTTGTATGTAATTCAAGAATATAAATCCATCATAAAGTATAACTCGTTAATGCCTTGATCTTTCAAATTACTATGTTGAGCAAAAAGTACTGGTAAATTTGTGAAAGTTGCATTGTCATGCGCAAATTAACAAAAAAAGCAACAAGGGCTATTCTTCAAAGTAGAGACTATCATAGTGCACGACTTTCTGCCAGATTCCGGATTTGCTAGAAGTACGAAGTTTGCCGCCGTACCAGCACCCTCGTTAACCTCATCGACGACTTTCAGAATCGTAAGACCTTTTCTCCAATAATGCCGGATCGACACGCCCAAATAATATTGTTCAATGGGCATTTTGGAGCCTAAATTCCTGAACTCCTATAGATATACCAGCAGTACTCCTATATACGATACAAATTCTGGTAACAATTAGATTAAAAATTTTCCAGAACTTTTTGCTCAACCTAATAATAATTTAACACGTTCACGCCGGCGCGGTGGGTCACACTCGACTCTCTCAGAGTTGTCAAGTCTCCGGCTTTTTGCACACCACTGTTATTTTAGAGAAAATGTTGTTCCTTTAAATCGCCCAATTGTTCTAATTAAATAAAACAACATTTTCTGTATTAAAATACTGGTATCCAAAAAGCCGAAGGCTAGGCAGCTCTAAGACAGTCGAGTGTGACCCACCGCGCCGGCGTGAACGTGTTAATATGACAGACTAGATTAAACATTATACGAGAAATGATATCAAAGTCTTCTTAAAATTACTGTACATTCATCAAATAGCATGATTAGAAAATTCCTTAAACTTTGAAAATTCATAATTATTCTTCAAATGTTTATCTTATAGTCAACTGGAATGATAATCCTAGCAGACGAGCAAAGCAAAGGAAATTGTAAGAAGGATGTAATTATCCATTAACACTGGTTCAAAATTCGATTTTCACCGAATTTTCGCGTACAAACGGCTTCAGACTATCAGTGGTGGAAAATTTGCGCAGAGGTGGAGCCTATTGACAATACTAATTTTTTATAGTATTCTTTACCTGAATAAAATCTCAGAAATTTCCATTAGATAAGCTGAAAAACTCCACTAAAATTTAGTGGTGTGAATAGTCTCCACATCTGCGCCAATTTTCAACCACTGGACTATGCTTTCTTTGTTAGTTGGTTGGTTGCATAGGGTTTAATGGAGCAAAATCTGTTTAGGGTCATGTTGCGCCAGTTATCCTTTGTTGCAATACTTAAATGTGGTGGCTCCCAGTAAAGCATATATGTAAATTTTGTATGCCAAGAAATAAACATATATCTCTAAAATATTTTAACCGTACATTTAATAAACTTATATCATGCTAATTATTATGCTTATAATAATCATAGTAACTACAATTTCCTTAATGGTTTACAGAAAATTACTACATAATACGTAAATATTTTACTATTATTTTTAATAAAAAAATTTAATCTTTTAAAAACTTCGATTGCATTCACTTACAGTTAATGTCCTTGTTACCTAAATTATTTTATTTAACATTATCCCGCATTTCAAATAGTAAAAAAAATCCATACGTTTTTGTGCAAAAAATTTAAAATATAGCATTTCTTTTTTAGATTCTGATGTTTGAAACACATTGAATTAAATTTAATTAAATTTATTAACTTAAAGCAGCGATTGCCGAATTGTTTGACTTACGAAACATTTTTTTAGAATTAATTTCTTTGGCGGAGCCCCTTTTGAATGCCGTACCCTATATTATACATATTAAAGGTGTTTAGATTTAATGCTACAGAACAGAGGAAGAGACGGAGACAGTAGTTGACAATTGTGCAAAGTCCATCCAATGAAATTACTTTTAGAAAATTCTACCAAATTCAATTTATAATACTCAGTTTATTCTCAACTACCATCATTAAATACAATATTCTCAAAACTGTGCCATGCTTAGAAATTCTTGAAAATTCAGTAAATCAAAACGTTTACCTTATGATAGATGTTAAATTGTTGGTGTGATGAATACTAGTAGCATATTATCGTTTAATGTTAAAAGATCTGCGGGTCATCGTTTTGCACATTTCTCTGATTTTCAGTCCAGATGCTGATAATTGCAGGGCTCCCGAATGGTCCGCTTTTTGAATATTAGTATTTTCTTTGAAAGTTTTCTTTTTAGGTTTTTCATGCAAGTTTTGCAGAAATAATTTAAGAAATATTTACGAAATTAATTTACGAATAATTTAAGAAAATTGGCCCAAACTTAACCGGCACACAGTGGGACGTTTTGACGATCTAGGTTGATGGTTCCCAACGTGGGGCATACGCCCCACAGGGGGGCAATTTGACTTTTTAGGGGGGCAATCCCAAATTCGGTACTCACCCTTTCGCTATCAATTTATTTTGTCCTGTTTTGGAAAATAATGTTATAGACAGAAAATAAATGGAATACAAGTAAAGTTTAAAAAATCAGTTTTTTATTGTATTTTAAAAATGTTTCCAATCAAAAGTTTAAAACAGAACCTACACCAGAATAATTATACAAATAATCTTTTAAAATACTTTGACATCCTTTGATAGTATAAAAATCTTTATATTTTTCTGGTTTCTCTTGTATTTAGAATTTTTTATAATGCTTTCAGTTATTTTTGAATGGGGTTTCTACATGTATTTGCACTGATATATGTCGCACGAAGAATCTTTTACCTGTGAAACTACTTTGGATATATATATAAATCTGATTGTCTTTAACATATTTAACCTAAAAAATATCTAAACAAGGTACTACCGACATTATAAAATTTATAAATCTTAAATAGCATTAGAAAAGACAATGGGTAGATCGTAAATGTCTATGGTTCTAGTAAAGACATCCTACACAGTAAATTTACATGATGACATGCATTTTAAATTTTAATATCAGATTGAACAGTAATTAACGATATTCGGGAAGAAAAAATAGAAAAAAAGGTGTTGTGATGGGTAATAATGGCTACTTAAAATTGATAAAGATGAAAATCTTCAAAAGTTTCTTATGTATTGTGTTATCCATAGAAAGAAAATTTAGTGTTCAAAGCTTTTCCACAAACTCTTAAAAAGTTATAAAAATGAATTATAAAATGTGTGAATGTTATCAATTTTAATGCAAAATGTAAGTTTCTCTTCAAGATATTTTGTGTAGGTAAAAATGCATACCATATAAAAAATTTCTTTAATATTTAGGTAAGTTGGAAAAGTGCAACAAAACTCTTTCTGACAGAAAGGAGAAGATGTGTAGCCTCATTGCCTTTTTAGAATTATGTTAAAAGCACATTTGAGACAGAAAATCCACCTATTTGTTAAGTTAAATACTGTGAAAGGAATAGTTATTGTTAATGCTCTATTAAGTGTCCATCGTGTGAATATAGTTCACTTTTTAAATAATAAGAGACATAATTTGCAGAATGAGGGGGTGGGGGGGACATAGTGATTTTAATTATGCTTTCGTGAGGCGTAGTCCATAAAAGGTTGGGAACCACTGATCTAGGTGGATAAAATTATTTCGTTGAAGTTTAATTAGTTTTCGCTGTTTTTTTTTAATGCATCACTATTAAAATACTCAAACAGTGATAAATATTTGGTTATTTAACAACAATGTCTTAAAATAAAAATACAGGGTGCCCACTAAAGTCCGTTCCCACCCCCTTAACTTCCGAAAGACTGCGTCTATATTCATAAACGTGGTGTCTAGGTATAGTAAAGAGGCTATGCGCTACTAGATGAGCCCCCGCTTACAGCAACACCTAGTGCAAAATGGTGGAATTAGCGTTCCTATCGCGAAAACGGTTCGAAATATGGCACAGAAGTGAATGACAAATTTTAGAGCATCATCGATTTAGTTCGAAAGGACACCTTGTGAACATGAATGCTAAATGAATCTCGTTCTGAACATGAATCTCGTTTACGAGATAGGAATACAAACTCAGCTATTTTGCACCAGGTGGCGCTGAAAGTGATCTCATCTGGTAGCTCATAGCCACTTTACTATACCTAGATACACACCACTTTTATGATTATAACTGCAACCGTTCGGCAATACGTTTGTGGGAAGGACTTTAGTAGGGATCCTGTATAATGCATTACAAATAATGCGTTAAACATAGTTATTTGAAAATTTAGTAAAAAAACAATTTAATGCACACATGTATGTTAACATTACATTCATTTATTTTTTGTATACTCAGAATTGCTCGAGAAATTTGAGTAGTCATCCTAAATAAAAGTTTTTAGATAAAAAATTATTATATTAAAAAATACTTTAATTTTTTTTCGTAACCTGTAAAACATATAAATGCTAAAAAAATTATTTTCTGTTGAAAAAATGCTGTTATGTTAATAAATAACCTATATGAATTTTATTTAATTTGAAATAAAATTTTTGCATATAGACGGTAATGTATCGATTTTTTTAAGAGTCCCTGTAAAAGAAAGACAAGTTCTACCCACTTAGTTTACAAATTCAAAAATGCTATTGGGTATCTCAATAACCTAAAGTAATTTTGTTGAAATATAAATAAAATTTCTGCTTTTTAGCAACAATCTTTCCGCGATCTTTTGTGTGGTCCTGTAAAAAATGCAAAATTTCTACATTCGTGAAATTATAATTTAATAGAATTGTCATCAGAAAAACGCACGTAGGCAAAGTTTCAGCTCAATCATATAATTGAAAGTGGTTTAAAATTGTCTTGCACGATTTGAACTAATCTTTTATGTGGCCCTGCAAAAAAAAGCTTAACTGCTAAGTACCATAAATTATAATACGTTGCATTGTCATCAGAACTACATATCCTGAGCAAAGTTTCAGCTCAATCAGATCATTGAAATCGGTTTAAAATTAACTTGCAAGTTTTAAATTAAATTTTTGGGAATCCCTGTAGAAACAGTATTCTAAACAAACTTTTACGTTCTTTAAATTGAAATAATATTGTACTGTCATTCAAGTTACACATGTATTCATTGTTTTGGCTCAATAGGATAATTAATGCGTGGTTTAAATTAAAAGTGGTTTAAATTTGACTTGCAAGGTTTGTACTAAACACACATACATGAACTGCAAGTTAATGTGATGCTTATTTATTAATACAAACTTAATGATCTGCAGACATCTGCAGGAATTTTTTAATGTTTCAATATTTTAGGAATGGCACTCTGATTTTAAAAAAAATGTTTATTGCTGAATAATATGTTAAAAGTTAAGATGAAATTTATAAACAACATCAAGGATCATCCAGAATTTCAACCTTTGAAAAAAGCGGTAAAGCGTGTTTAATATCGTTTATTTTTTTTAAAAAATGGGTTAAATCTGCCCTTGCCAAACCGCGATATTAGATCAGCAAACTCGTGCTTTTCAAATAAAACAGAACAGTCACGACGTGCTTTCAAACTTAGAGGAAGCTAGTGAAACTTTAGAAACTCAATCAAACCAGCTGCGCAAATGGCTTTTGTACGGTCATAATTAATCGACACCTCTGATGTTTCCGACAAAACTCGTACGGATCTCAAAAATACAGATATTCAGCTACCAGTACACGCGGTTTTGTCAATTTCCGAGATAATCGGAAAAATGAATTTTGTCCACCTAGATCATCAAAACGTCCCACTGTGGGCCATCCCGAAAACGGCTAAACCATTCAAAAGTGCGTGAACGGGATAATGCTTCCTCTCATACATTTGTTTCACCATTTTATGGGTTTCTGTGGGAATTTTGTTCAGTTTGAAGAAGAATTTAATGTTTATTGTTCGACCATATTGACGGGGCCTATATCCCTTGAGTAGATAATCGGCCGTCAAAAATCAACCCAACCCGACCATATTGACTTTGACAACAAAAATTTATCAGCTACGTTTTAATCCGTGTTTCAAGGTCAACCACTTTCTTCTGAAGGGCTCCAACTTCGTTGGAAATTCGCATGTAAACGATCCTCCAAATACAAGCATTGCAACTTTCTGGCGATTTCCGGTTCTCTTACAGTTACGTCAGTCCTGGAAATTAATGGCCGCACCTTGAATTAGAGTTCTTTAGTTCCTTTGAAATTCCATTGCATTAGCTGCTATAGGAACGTGTGCGTTAGAATATTCCTTTTCCTTTAGGAACATCAGACCACTCCACCATAAATTATTCAAGATTAACTTATCAGGATTAACTCCTCTTGTCGGAAGATCTGCATACTGAGATGAAACATGTTGCCATTGCATCCTTTTGGGTTAGTTCTTGTATTGCGGAAATTATATTCGAAACAAAGTTTTTAGGTGGAATGGATCTTTTTTAATCTAGAATAATCTATCATTGAATCGGACCATAACATGATTTTGTTTAGATTAATCTTAAGTGCAGAAATAACTCGTTTAATTAGTTTTGCCAGTAGAACTGCTGCAAATAGTTTAAGTTTTGGAACATTTAATTGCTTTAAAGACGAAACTCAGGATTTACTAGTCACTAATTTCATAAACACTTAACCAGATTTTGTTACGAATTTTAAGTAAATTTCCGAAACATAGGCGGTCGTAGAGGCGTCGCTGAAGCTATGAAACTCGATTATAATTAAATCTTTTAGTAAAATACGCCTTACTGTTCTCAATGATATTAAATAAATGTAAGGCAGCAGAAAATTCTCTCTATTCCTTAGTTTATTATTTTGACAGAAAATCATACCAGTTTAATTATAATAACCATAAATTGTGCATGAATGTTTTTCCTTTAATTATAATATGAGATGATAACCACAAGGGATAACATTTAATCGATATAAATGACAACACTTGTCTGCCAGTGACGTTCACTTCATTTTGAATTTTAATCATTTTCAATTTGAATTTTAACAGTAATTTTGAAGCTTCAACAATATGTTTTCGATTTCCATAAAAGACCTAATACTTTAGATTCTTCTGAACCACCAAAAGGTGTATATATTGTCATTTGTTTGACAAAGTTCATGAGCATTACTACACCATTTGTGCAATGCCATTCCTTCACTCTTTAAAATTTCAGTTAACTTATTTTGGATCTCTATTGCAGAACTTAAACAATAGGAAAGAATACTGTCGATATACATGTCTCCTTTCAGTACGGTTGCTGCCAAAGGAAACTAGATTCCTTCATCCCTCGGCAGTTGAAATTGTGTTTGCATGGCAAGAAAGGTGCACTAAAAGTACCATAAATAACAGTTGTTAATTCAAAGTTTTAAGTGGTTCGTAAAGGCCTTCCTTCCATGATACTTTCTGTAACTTTCTCTAATCTGGACGGATAGAAATTTCTCTATGCATTTTGAATATCTGCAGTGAAAGCCAAAATATATTTTCTAAATCTCGCCATAATTGAGAATAAATCAAGCTTTACCGTATAAAATTAAGTCTGTTTTTCTTGAATGCTACTCTCAGAATAGTTGGCCAACTTTTTTCTATTCCCGAATACACCCTAAGACGAAGAATATAATACGATCCATTTTCTTCTTCGCTGTCGCTAACCTCAACTATATGGCCTAACTGATGATACATATTTTTTAAATCTGAATATAATTTTAAATACTTAGGATCCTTTGTCATGCAATTCCATAAATAATTAAATAATTTCGTTGAAATTATTTTTTGTATTTCCTAAAGTAGTTGGATCCTTTTTAAGGGCATTTTAACAACATATCTACTTTTTTTGTATAATTTTCTATAAAATGTTCCTTAGAAATTACTCTCTTTATTTTTGGAGTTTTCAACTTCGATATTTTCTATCTTCCAGAATTACTTAAGGGTTTTGTCTAGGTTATTTCTTTCCTTTATAAACCAACAATTAACCTTGCGTTCATTCACTGTCGAAAAACTTCCTGATACAACAAAACCGAGAACTATGTCTGGCAGAATAAGATCCGAGTTATTGTCAAAAATTTATTCCGGTCTCAAAAGTACGTAAAAAAATTCCCGTTCCTAAGAGCATATCTACATGTTCTGGGATAAGGAATCTATCGTCTTCTAATTGTATATTAGGAAAATCCTGCATTGTATTTTTAATTGAGTGCCTGGGAGTTAAACATATAGTTGTTTTTTTTTAATTCCAATAAATCCTCGTTTTTTTTTTTTTTTTTTTTTTTTTTTTAACAAAACTCTCATCTTTATTGCAGATTGATGTATTAACGTTATGGTTTACTAGCAAGGTAGCATAATATAGTCCTGATACCAAAATGTTTTTTGTTTTTTTTTAATCTGCATTAGATCTATGAAATGGCAAAATAAAAAATTAAGACTCGCCGCCTACATCTAACAAACATGTTATTTCTACATTTATATCCTATTTTATCAACTGAAAACATATTGCGGTAAAAAAGCTGTTTTATTGTTAATGATATTATGTGCTTCAAAATATTCATAACCAGTAGTCATGTGTAAATATTTTCTGTTAGAGGTAGTGTTGTAAAAACTCATATGGATGTGTGGATTGTGTAATTTTCTAATAACTAGCGTTTCCTCTTTTTTTTTTTTTTTTTTTTTTTCTTAGTTCTTATATAATTTATACCTCGTATTGTATAGTAGCACGCTCAGACAACTGGGTTGCTATCTGAAATTAATATTGTTATATCTTTTTTAAATCTTTAAATTAACAGAGGAGTCTTAGTAAACATAATTAGCCAGGCAGGGCTTGTTGAGCTCAAGCCATTAGGTAGGCCTCCCTGCCTGGTCAGAACTTGAACTTGAACTTGCGGTAAAAAAGTAAAACTGTACTCTGTTTGCCTGAATAAATAATAATAAATGTTTTCTGGACGAACTCCTCAGAATTAGTGCTCAATGTTGATGAGCGAGGAACGTGAAAAATCGCATTGAAAATTGCAATAAAAATCGCTTAAAAATCAAAAATTTCGAAGGACAAAATTTACTATATTACGCGCAAAGTTTAAACCGAATTCATTTTACCAGTGCCAAAAAACACAGCATGCAACGAAAAACTCTAAAAATCACATAAAATATTCGCGAAGAATTCAAAAGTCATTGTACGAATTCCTAATAAACTTTATTAAAAGGAGAACAAAATTTACTATATTTTGCTAAAAGATTGAAACCGGATTCTTTTTACTAATGTGGAAAAATCGCCACAAAAAGTGAAAAAACGCTAAAAATCTCATGAAAAATTAAATAAAAAAAATCCATTCAGAAAATCCTAATTTGGGCTTGAGGGTACATAGTTATGGAACTCAGACTTGTAATATTTTTTAATAAAAGAAAGATGTATTGATATGTGTATGAATATTTGTCTACGATGACTAGAGAAATCTATCGCACGTACAGTTCTGGAAATTCGAATCTTCGGTTTTTCAAGCAGACGAAGGGGAAAGTTTCGGTATTTTCTGCATTTTGAAACTACCATTCCTGTGTCCAGGGTAAGATAACACGAAAAAAAAAACACGCGCGAATCTAGGGTACCTATCCGATTGTAACGGAATATTTTGTTAAAAGAATATTTACATTTACTATTTAAAAAAGAAACTTTCTGGTCAGTTTCATATTAGTTTTCAGGTTTCCAGTTTTTTTTTTCATTTTGAAAATGCCATCCCGTTTCCGGTACGGTAATACAATAAAGAAATAAATAAAAAATACCCACTTCTTCGAGACACCTCCAAGTTGCAACAATACATTTTGCATAAAAATATTAATATTTGCTATTTCAAATAAAATGCATTTTAATGCATCAATTTCATAAAATACTTTCAACGAACGCTTAAAGTACGCCCCCCGATTGCTTCTGTGTATCTCCGGAGAATCCTCCAACAGACATAATTTCGCACTTTAAAAGAGAGTGTTTGTATCGCCATTTTAAATATGTCATAATTATGTAACTCCACAGCTAATGCCATATTTCGATTATTTTTTTCGATTATATTTTCTTTATTTCAAGAAAGGAAAACTACAAGATAGGTTATATGAAGGTCAATAATCTAGAGGGTTCTGTTTTTTTATTACAAAGGTTTTCTTGGGAAAATTTTGGTCAGAATTGAAAGTATAATATATCTACATGTCAAAAATTAAATCAGCAATCATTATAATGGGGAGGCCTCTTGCAAGTTTGACAAAAACTTCTTCGTCTCGAAATATAAAATCCTACAAATTCAAAGTTCGGTTGCAAAAACAGAATGTGACGTGCTACACACTCCGGGTGTACGGTTCAGAAGTCAGTGGGGAACCCTAACCACTGGTTTTAGGTATATTTAAGGTTATTATTTCGGGCCGGGTGTCGCCAGGCGGGTTACCTAGTATATGATTAAAAATATTTGTTATAAAAAAGATACATTCATAAATAACAGCATAGAATAATATCTTTATTATATCTAATAAACGAGTTTCCAATAAAGTTGTATTGTAAAAATATAATAAATCTGAAATAAAGATTTCAGTTCTTTTCCGCCCAGCAGTTTTTCATGTTGTGAATATGACTTCGTATATGCTCTTAGAATAAGATTTGAAATAATGCTTACCTTTTGAGATCTTTATCATTCAAATTTATGATAGAGAATTTAGTTAGCGAATCACTACCGTTATAAAATATTATTGACTTTAAATGCACATTTTGTTTTCTTTACATTCGTATACTATAATGAGTTCATTATAATTGAAACAACGGTAATAAATAAAGCATTTATTTAAATAAAGAGATGATTATTTCTAAAACACACAAAGGAATATTTTTGTAATATAACGTTGAGTACCATAAATGACATTCTTCAACAATTAAATTGAAAATTCATTGATTGTTAATTTTAAACAATCTGAATGAATAATACTTCCGTTTATCTGTATGTATAACTCGGTATTGAATTCTAAAATTCTTCCAATATTAAATGAAACATACGCCTGGAGGTAGCAACGAATCGAACACAGAGAGTTTTGTCATGGATGTACAAATGTCAGAGGCATCTGAAACTACTGGCAGGTGGAAGCTACATAATATAAAATCATGAGAGGTATTTTGACAAAAGAACTTTTCTTTGTTAGCATTTCTTGTTTCGTTTCACTACTGAGCGCTGTTTTATTGTCTACTTGTTTTTCATTCAGTTTAAAGTTATTTATTTTTATATGTGCATTTTTTACACATATGGAGAATTGTTTTAATTTTTAAAAATACCACCACATACAGAAAATATTAAAAACAACATACATGTAGGAGATTGAATATGAAAAATAATCAGGAATAATGGCGGCAAAGTGTTCGTTAATAAACGAAAGAAATGAACACTATTGCATTGTGGGATGGCAGCCGCTACGCTTGAGCCAGGCATATTGTTTAGGATCAACGGTTACGCGATTTTTACGTTAGATTTTTTTATTACAACAACGTTCAGAACTTTAGTTAGTGAAATATTGGTGCAATTCGATGTGTCCGACGAAATTTATTTGGATAAACAAACAACACTCAAAATTAGAGAGGATTTTGTTGGTTTATTGCTGGCAGACCAACTCCGCCATTACGCCAACTATTTCCAAAAACTGTCACTGCTATCTGTGCTGCTTGGGTATTATTACCAAGAGCACAAAGATTTTTTTAATTACAATCCGAAAGCAAATGTTTTGTTTATGACTTTAACAATGATGAAGATATTTTAACAAAATTTTCTTATCTTGAGGTGCGAAATGTTATGACATCACGAAAACTGATCTTACGACACTGACGGCAGTGACACCACGTGTAATGCCAACTACATTCCGAAATATGGGGCATCTAGTTCAGTAATGCCTGTATGTGGATGGTAACCATTTCCACAACTTCTCGTGATATCAAAATATTTTTCACAAAGTAAGGTAAGTTTGCAGAAAATTTTTTTTAAATAGTATATTCGTTATTGTTAAAAATTTAAACAAAAATCCTTGTTCAGATTGAGTGGGACACCCTGCATTTTTGAACAAATAAATGGATTGCGTCCTTACTTTCCTATTCAAGCATTGCTTGTTTTAGTGTACTCTACAACCACTAAAAGTTTGCTCCATCTTTTTTCAAACACTCTGAATATTGACTGAAATTTTACTAGTCACGACTAATGCTTCGAAGGAAACTGAGTTTCTCATACTTTGGCTGGAACATGCTGGATATCTGAAATTACGAACAAAAAGAAAAACTCCAATTGCACTCTGCGAAAATTTTCGATAGATAACAAATATTTTAGACTTATATAACACAAGTATTGTGAACTGCTTTCTTTTGAGTGTGTCGTGCCGTGTTTGAAATGCACGACCAAATGCATTTTAATAATGCGTTGTTATAATTTTTAAGTTATTTTGCTTTTGAATAAAGTTGGTACGGATCTTATATACGAATAACTACCTAAAACCATGAGTTTTATGGTAAAATACAGGGAAAATGCTAGAGCACATAAATAAAACTGGCAATTCATTTATTAATTTAATTATTTATCACTGTTTATATTGTACTTGGATTCCGTTATTTAAAGTCTATTTTGATTTAGCTAAATCAAAATCGCGTAGCTTTTCTGTAATTATGAAATTATACTCATACTTTGGAAATGAAAATATAAAGAAAATGATAATTGTAGGTTTGCGTGCAATGAAACAAGCTAGTTTTGATGTACGAATTACACGCATGTGTCAAGGAAATGAACTAACATGCGTGTCAGTTATATATTCATGGATATTTGAACAGTAAAATGAATAGATTGGACAAATAAAGTTTTCCTTAATTAATGATTCAAATATTGTAAGTGTGGAAAATAATTTTTAAATATTTAATTTTAACAATTATAATTTCTATTTATTTGCAAGATAATTATTTTAAAAATATTTATCACACTAATAAGAATTTTTACCTATAAATTTAAAAATAAGTTTTCTCTGTAAATAAGTATTCAGACACACTGATTCTATCTCACAATTTATATTTTTATTAAAATTTATTTAGATATTTATTTTGATTTATCCTTTTCATATTTTGGGATATATACCTGCTTTTATTGAGCAGTTGGCAGTATTTTGTGCTGCATTAATTTGAAGAATATAAATTCTCCAATATGTAATACAGTGATAAATTTTCTGAATAAAAAAATGTTCTAATGAGATATTTTAACAGTTGAAGCCATTTGTAGAAATTCATTACCTATTTAGCAGAAAAATTTTAAAAGGAGGAGGCACTGTATTTCCAGTCTCAAGGATATACTAAACGAGAAAAAAAGAAATGAATGAGGTCAAGTAAGTTTCTGCCTGCATAATTTAAATTTAAGAGGAACAAACACTAAATATTCACATAACATATAATTAACCGTGACAGCAAAGGTAGTTATTTTTTTACAGTCTTGCTTCAGTTCAAATAAATGTTATTAAAAATATTTACCGGGGGATTCAACATAGAGGCAATGGTGATTATCTTTAAAGCAGCTGATCGTATAAAGGTATTTAAAATTAGAAAATGAATTCAAATCGAGTATATAATTTAGATATTTCAAGATGGGCCTGTGTATGTACTAAAATACGGAATTTTATTTTTTTATATGCCTCCTATTTCCCAGAATGTACATATTGAAAAATATTGCACTGCGTCTAAGAAGGAAAATGAAAAAAAAAATTTTTAATCCTGTATTTCGGAATGAAGTATTAGTTGAGATTTTGCACACTGGAAATTTTGGCATTTGTTGAAAGTTATTAGCAGACATCTTTATAGTAAGAAATCGCTAAAGAAATTTCAACTCGAAAGAATTCCATTAGCGTACGTTTTGTTGTACACTCGACAATTACCTTTGCTGTTATATCATTGCTACTAGCAACAGAATAAAGAGATACTAAGATTTTTAACTTTCAAAGACCTCTATTCTAGAAGGTATATAGAAAAAAGACTGTCCTGCGTCTAACAAAGTAAATGAAATTTTAAAAAATCCTTTGTTTTTCCAAGAAATATTCCTATAGATATCGCACATTGAAAATTTAAGAATTTCTTGAAAGAGTGATTAGGGGGCGTCTTAAAAGTCAGGAAACTCTAATTAAACTGCAAGTTAAAGGAATTGCACTACTGTGTATTTTGTTGGCACTTGAAAGTTCCTTTTAGTATCATTTAGCTCATTCTGCTTTTAGCTTATTATAGCATTGCTATTAGCAACAGAATAAAGATATATCCAGGATATTAACTTCCAAAGTTTCTTTACTAGGACGTACACATTGGAGAATACTGCCTTGCATCTGAGAAAGAAAAAAAAAAATAAGAGTCCCATATTTCTCAAAGAAATACTAGTTGCGATGTTGCACATTAAAAATTTTAGCATTTGTTGAAATAGTCGAGTGGAAATGTACCAAAAAAAGGGGGTTACCTTGCAAAAGGTCGGGTAGAAGATTTTTTTTTTCTGAATTGCTTATAATGATGCCAACATGGAAAAATGCACAAGTTTTCTAACAAAATTTCTTAAGGCTAAATTTTCTGTGGCCAAAAAAACAAGAAAATTTTGGGGCCTTTTTTTTTTTTTTTTTAATATCTCGAGACCCGTTGTCGTAGCATATTATTTGTCAATTACAATATTCAAGAAGATAAAATTCTCTACAACTTTCATATTTACAACTTTTTTATACACTCAATAGCAAGCGCAGTACGCCATTTTAAAAATAGGATAATTTTTTCAATTTTCTTAAAAACCGTGAAAAACGCAGTTCTGTCCCGATTATTCAAATGTTTCCCACGGATTTAATCGTGTATGTCAACTTCTATATATTAGTAGCAGTAAATTATGTGTTTCAGGGCTAAAACTAGACTTTTTTGCACCCGTTGCAAACATGAATTTTGGCGCCCCCCCCCCCCTCTTTTAAAAACAAAATTTACCATGGGAATTTTAATAAATTTCTAATAGCCGGATTTTGAAAATTTTAAGTGTGTAAGCATTAAATACGTAATGCTGAAGTACGTAATCAGCTTTGCCAAATATTGATTCATTAAAACCTTGAAAACCGTACCGAAAGGAACCGAAATATATTCCGCTTTAAACAGGTTTTCATCTTAGCAGGTATAATTCTTTATATTCTTTCTCTTGAAAAAATATATACTTTTTCTTTAAAGACCAAATTCCGTATATATATTTCATTTTCAAAGATTTTACGGTAGTTGTATTCAGGCATTTAATGTCACAGTTATATGAATTATGGGACTAAATTAGTCACACGAAGACATTCGCAAGGTAATATTAAACCTATGGGAGCGTTCTTGACAAATATCTCGCTCGCATTTTGTTACTTTTAAATATATATATATTTTTTCATGGGATACCTGAGATCAATATCTAATGTTGTGCTTTTGTACTTTTTCGGGTTTGGTTGCTTATATATATATATGTGTGTGTGTGTGTGTATGTATATATATACCGGGTGAGCAAAAAGTCCGTATAAACCTTAAAAATCATAAAAACCGAAAAAGTAACCGAAATGAAAAACTGTTTGCAGGATTAGCATCTATAGGTCACGGGAATTTTTTTAAGACAGAAATAAAAAATAACTCAAAAACCAGCCGACATATGCCGCTGGTTAGTACGATTTTGGTGGAAATATACAAATGAAACGGTTTTAAGAATTTGCTCTCCTAATCCAGAACTAGTTCACCGTTGTGAGCCGTGTACTTGATCCAGGATGCTGAGTATGAAGGATAAAGCTTTGTTGGTGAAGTTATTTTACGTGAACAAGTTCTTAATTAGGAGCGCGAGTTCTTATAACCGTTTCATTTGCATATTTCCACCAAAATCGAACGAACCAGCGCCATCTGTCGGCTGGTTTTTGAATTATTTTTTATTTCTGTCTTAAAAAAATTCCCGTGACCTATAGATGCTAATCCTGCAAACAGTTTTTCATTTCGGTTATTTTTTTGGTTTTTATGATTTTTTAAAGTTTATTTAACGTAAAATAACTTCAACAACAAAGCTTTATCCTTCATACTCAGCATCCTTGATCAAGTACACGGCTCACAACGGTGAACAAGTTCTGGATTAGGAGAACAAATTCTTAAAACCGTTTCATTTGCATATTTCCACCAAAATCGCCCGAACCAGCGCCATCTGTCGGCTGGTTTTTGAGTTTTTTTATTTCTGTCTTAAAAAATTCCCGTGACCTATAGATGCTAATCCTGCAAACAGTTTTTCATTTCGCTTACTTTTTCGGTTTTTATGATTTTTTAAAATTTATATGGACTTTTTGCTCACCCGGTATATATATATATATAAATTGAAAAATCCTTTTAAACAATGCTTTGAAGTTAACATTGTATACACTTAACATTACTGTCTAAATATGAAAATTGTCTCATTCATCTACACTCTGCCCTACTTTTAAAATTATATAAATTTATTGAATATCAAATGTCTGTTGAGATGAAAATAAAGACATGAGTGTACAAATAATAGATAATTTACAGCTACCAATTTTTAGAATTCGACATACACAATTAAATCCGCGAGGAACATTTGAATAATCGCGGCAAAACTGCGTTTTTCACGGTTGTTAAGAAAATTGAAAAAATTGTCCCATTTTTGAAGTAGCACACTGCGCTTGCTATTGAGTGTATAAAAAAGTTGTAAGTATAAAAGTTGTAGCGAATTTTATTTTCTTTAATGTTGTAATTGACAAATAATATGCTACGGCAACGAATCTTGAGATATTTCCAAAAAATCACAAAATGTCCCAAAATTTTGTTGTTTTACGGCCACAGAAAATTTAGCCTTTAGAAATTTTGTTAGAAAACTTGGTTTTTCCATGTTGGCATCATTATAAACAATTTAGAAAAAAAAACTTCTATCCGACCTTTTGCAAGGTAAAATGTACATTTCCCCTGGACTAAATGTCACCACAGGATTTTTCTAAAGTGAGAAAACTAATTAAATCGCAACTCAAAGCAATTGCACTCGTGTGCGATCTGCTGGCACTCGGCAAGTTGCCTTTGCCATTATATTATTGTTACTAACAACAGAACAAAGAAATGTCCTGAATTTAAACTCTCAAGGACATTTACGCTAGAACGTGCATAGAGGAAAATACTGCATGTGTCTAAGAAAAAGAAATGGAATTGAAAAATACTATGTTTTTGAAAGAAATTTTCGTTGCGATATCACCATTGAAAATTTTAGTTTTGTAGAAAGTGATTAGGGAACCTCTCTTTACTGCAAATCAAAAGAATTGCACACATGCCTTTTTTTTTTTTTTTTTCACTTAACGGCCATCTCAGCTGTTATATGCTGCTTTAAGCAGCAGAATCAAGTAGGTCGGTCGTTCTGAAAAATATATTAAAAAAATAATAGTTTTAAAATAATAATAATAATAATAATAATAATAATAATAATAATAAATAATAATAATAATAAACCAAGCCTGCCAAATAAGCATACGCCAAGAACGAAACATCAGACCGCTTACTGCTTTCTTTACAAGAAACATCATCTTAATATTAAGTAGACCAAACTTGCCAGCGTAAAATATCAAATATCAAAGTAATTAAGCATCGCAGAAAAATAAAACGAAAAGTTGAAGAATCAAATAAATACGTTCTTTAATTTGAGATCTCGCTGGACTTTTCAAGTTAAAGAAATAAATAAACAGTGCAATGTGACTGTAAGTTATTTATAACAGATGAAATAAAAATGTTTGTTATTCAATTCCATTTAAATTTATTGTAAGCGTATATAGTTTTATATAGGATAGCGATATGAAAATAAATTAATTTATTAACGATAATTAAATTATTAACGACAATTATAATTAAATTTTATAATTAAAGACAGTCGCTTAACATATTATTTTCTTAAACAGATGAAATAACTTGGATTTTCATTTGTTTTCCCTTTGTTGTAATGTAATAAATTCTGCAGTCTTTACTAATAAATACC
This sequence comes from Maratus speciosus, assembly GCA_963932465.1. NCBI lineage: Eukaryota > Metazoa > Arthropoda > Arachnida > Araneae > Salticidae > Maratus > Maratus speciosus. The sequence goes on along the minus strand of OZ010787.1, from coordinate 316,373,795 downwards.
GAAATGTAATTCAAAAAGTAAATTGATTAGAAAACAGAGGACTAATTAGATGTTGCTTAAATATTTGCTTTTCATTTTACTTAAATGCCGTAGTAGTTTAATTTAACCCTAGATCTACCGGGAATTTTATTCAAGTTTTAATAAAACGTTCTACACCAGAATTTTTATTTAAAACTATTTAACTTATTTATTTACCTTATTTTTGTCTAGTTTATATACTTAGTTTATTTTAAAGAAATTTCTGGTTTGAATGAATATTTTGTATGTACCTGTCGGGTCCAATGGACCCGTCTGGTAGACGGAGGGTTAAACTGTTAAATAGTTTAATTAATAATTCTATTAAATATATTAACTATTATTCTATTAAATCTTATTCTATTATCTGGTTAAGTCTTAAATCAATATTTCGTAAAACGGCTAGTTCTAAAACAATTGAAAATAAATTGTGTATTTCAACTTACGTAGGTAAAAAACGCATTTTTCGTTATTTTTATTGCTTATAACAAAGTAAAATATTTTAAAGTATTGAAACGTTGAATTAAAAATGTTTGTGTAATTCTTATATATTAATTTACAAACTAATGTAAATATGAGTCTTAACTGATTTTTGTAAGTATATTGTAAATGTATGTAAGGTCTGAATAAGGTATAAACTGGCAGAGGAAGGGGGAGATGCACTAAATTTAGTATACAATTTTAAAAGTTTAAATAGTTTAATTAAAAAACCTACAGGTGTTTCAGGTAAAGTTTTAAAACGACATTTCCTAATACGTTTGCTTCTGAAAGCAACCGAAAATAAAGTGGTTATTTCAATCTATATCGATAAAAAATATACTTGTTGCTATTTATATTGTTTATAATAAAGTGAAATGCTGTTCTTTTGAAATTCTGATTTATAAATCAATCAAGAGTTATCTTGTATTAATATACAAATTAATGTAGATATAAAATTTAACCGATTCTTAGTAAGCATAAGTCAAAGTTATAGTAAGTATATTGTGAGTATATGTAAGGTATGAATAAACAATAAACCGGCAGTGAGAGACGTGTGCACCAAATTTAGTATTCATTTTTTAAAAGTTTAAATTGTTTAATTAAAAGATCTACTGTTGTTTCATGTAAAGTCTTAAAACGATATTTCGAATATGTTTACTTCTAAAATGTAACCAGAAATAAAGTGGTTATTTCAAACTATGTGAATAAAAAATGTACTTGTTAGTAGTCATATTGTTTATTATAAAGTGAAATACTGTTCTATTGAAATATTGAATTATAAATCAATCGAGAGTAGAGCTTCCAAGTCTCTGGCTTTTTGGATATTATTATTTTAATGCAGAAAATGTTGTTTTATTTAATTGGAGCATTTGAGTGATTTAAAATAACAGCATTTTCTCTAAGATAATAGTGGTGTGCAAAAAGCCGGAGATTTGGCAACACTGCAAGAGTTATCTTTTATTAATATATACAATCTAATGTAAATATGAGATTTAATTAATTCTTAGTAAGCAGAAGTCGAAGTTATAGTAAGTATATTCTAAGTTTATATAAGGTTTGAATAAAGTATAAACCGACACAGGAGGAGGAAAGGAAGATGTTCTATATTTAGTATATAATTTTTTAAAATATAAATAATTTAATTAAAAAAATACTGGTGTACATACATCACTAATTACGTCAAGACTTAAAACAATATTTCGTGAACCGGTTACTTCTAAAATCAACTAAAAATAAAGTGGTATTTTTCAACTTATACTGATAAAAGATGCGCTTTTTATTATTTATAATGTTTATTATGAAGCCAAATATTCTTAAGTTTAGAAAAGATGAATTCTACGTGTAAGAAGTGTTATAGTGTATCAACTTACCGACTAATGTAAATATGAAGTTTAACTGATTTTTAGTAAGCATAAGCATATTATAAGTGTGTGTAAGGCCTCAATAAAGTATGAGCCTGCTGGGGGGGGGGGGGATGGCAATGCACGACATTTAATATGCACTTGTTGAAAGTTTTAATAGTTTAATTAAAAATTTTATAGGTCTTTTAGGTATAGTCTTACGTTTAAAAAAAAGAAATGATGTATATTAAAAACAGCTTTTTAAAAGTAAAAAAAAGGGAGGGGGAAGGCAAGTTTAAAAAGAAAAAAACAGGATGAAAGTTGTGGTTAAAAAACGATGTGATGTAAAATTTCCAAGCTGATATCATAATACATATTTAACATTTTCTATTAACGAAGTTACCAAACGTAATCATGCTAATTCAGTTTTTTCCAACTCAGCGAAATATTCCCAAGCTGGGACTCGAACGCAGAACATTTGACATACATTGTCAATGTTCTACCGTTTAAGATACCAGGGCTGAAAACCGGCGGGCGTATTTCGCTTAGATAACTGTATTGGCAATCTGAGCGAAATATGTCCGCTGATTGCTAGCCCAGGTAGCTGAAACGGTACAGCATCAACAATCTAAGTCAAAGATTCTTGCTTCGAGCCCCGGCTTGGGCATTTTTACGCCCAGTTGGAAAAATTGAATTCGTATGATAACTTCACCAATCAGTATGATTGAGTTTAAAATCCTAGTGTACCATTCGAAAGTAAAGTGCCTACATATATGTTGACAGAAATCCTTTTCTCCTCTAGTAAATACATCATAACGTGTTTCTCAAAATTGAAATGTTTCAAAATTATGTATGATGGGATTGGCGGTCAGCTTAAAAATAAAAATGTATAAGGAAAAGGCGTAACAATTTCAAACTTCGGATTTTAACAATGAGCTTTGGTGTTTAGAAATTTGTGTAAAATATGGAAAGATGGCCGCCATGCATATCATGCACAATTTGAATTTTGAGAAACTCGTTATGAAATACTTCAAGAAAAAAAGGATTTCTATCAGCATATACGTAGGCACTTTACTTAAATATAGTAACATAGTTAATGGAAAATGTTAAATAAGTACCAGGATATCAGTTTGGAAATTTGATATCACAACTATTTCAGCAGCAACTTTGCAGCAACCCTTTTTCTCTTTTTTAGAAGCTTTAACTAGTTTTTGGTAGATAAAGACATATACAGAATATTAGTATCTTTTATAGATTAAAATGAAACTTTTTCAACATGAGAAAACACACGGAAATTAACGCGCTAAAATGGTGAACTCCTTTCAGAACAGCGTATGTCATTCCCTTTTGGTATAATATAATCAGTCGGCGATTAAATTTTGAAAAATTAAATCATTCTTGTGAGTTTTGTGCATTAAATCATTGCTTTATTTATCGCAACTTTCATAAAAAGTATACAAAAGTAGATTCTAAAAAAAATAAAATAATCTAATCTTAATTAAACTAATTTCTTTTAAACATATTAATTTAAAACTATTTTTTATATTTTAACATTTTTATTAAACACTGACCTCAAAGCAAAAAGACAAAATTGTAATGATGTTTCCTCTGTTACTTTTTTAAATGCTAGGGTAGTCCGACCAGTAAGGGAACCGCCCCCAGTGAATGAACAATTGGTATATATTTTAATAGAATAAGGTTTGAAAACCTCCAACTAGATAGGGTTACAGCATTGCCTTAATTCTATTCAATCGGAAGCTATCGCATTCATGTTTGGTTACTGAAGTCATATTACTTTACTTTGAGAACATGTTGTATTTTTCATGTCTGAGAAACACATTGTTTCTATGCTGAAATAATAAGTTAAGTGCTTTGTCATTTCATATGTTTGATAAGAATTTACTGTTTTTATTTGCAATATGCACTAATTTTATTGTACATACATTAAATATATATATTATAGACATATTTCTAATCGTTTTAACCATTGTAGAATATGTACAATTTGAGAATAGGAATGTTTAATAACTGGTTAGACAAATTTTTAAAATCCAATGAATGAACAGCTCTTCATTCACAGGAAGGAATACATTAGGCTACTTTTCCTAGTGAATGAACTGTTTTGGGCTTTATGTTTTTGTGGCTTTTGTTATACCTATATTTTGAATTAAGTGATTTTTCAGCAATAGTAACAAATAAAAAGTTAACAGATATAAAAACGTAACAAAAGAACATATACACACACATTGTTAAAGGTAATAATTATTGATGATATTGAAATCTTATTTTTTCTATGTTTTTGGATGATTAATAGAAATATTCTTACTGATGACAAGAAGATTCCTCAAAAAGGAGATATGGGAGGTTCAAGTACTCTATAGAGGACCTTGCAAACGCTTTACAAGCTATAAGGGTCAGGTCAGCTCAGTTAGAAAAAGGCATCTCTTTATTTTAATATTACAAAATGAACGATGTCTATGAAACTGCGAGGGAAACCAATTGGAAGTAAGCGTATGGGACATTTCCTGTGTTGCCCTTTGAAGAAGAAAAACTCCTTGGACATTGGATAGTTGGAAAGGGAAAACTTACAATGACAATTAGATTTACAATGCATGAGGAAGAAGTAAAAGGTGATAGGTGATGTTTACAATGTCATGGAAGAGACAGGAAAGAAAAATCCATTTTTAGACAAACATCCAGGTGAGAAATGGATAAATCTTTTTAAAAAAAAAATAGCATCCAAGTTTGGAAATATGAAGTAAGCACCATGACAATATCTCGACCATAGGTCCACATGTGGTGGAAATGGAAATGGCCTGCAGTAAAGTATAAGATTTGGTATTTTAAGGATCATATGAAATGCATAATAAAAACACCTGAACTTATTTCTGCAACATCCTCCCGTTCATCTGGAGTTATTACTGAAATGGGGAAGTACCAGGCCAATGACTTCAGGAAATAGAATTACTGTTTTTTTTTTTTTTAATCTGTAATTTACGATTAATTTCAAAGTTAACAAAGTGACAATTTTTCAAGCTAATTAATTATTGTTCTGGGTTTTAAAAAACCGTAATTCAGTAAAAACATGTTATAAGGTATTTGTACAAGTAGTCAAATAAATAAAGAACTGTGAAATTTAAGTATTTTTAAATTTCTGCCTGTTCATTCACTGGAAAATTTTGCGTTCATTCACTGGTAACAACTGTTCATTTACTTAGTTTTTGTGTCTATTTCTATTAAGACAACCCTAGCATCCCCAGCAAGTAAAATATACAACTCATTTTGTTATTTTTTAATTATTTGTAAACCAACAAATGTATTTCCACTGTCAAACACCGATAGGTACTGTTTATTAAAATATAATGAATCATTTATTTTAAAATGCGCTTAAGTGTTCATTTACTGGTCGGTTTACCCTTAAAAAAGATGATTTTTCAAACATGGTATAAAAAACTTAATTATGAATGCGTATATAAACCTTAAGAGTATTAATCATTACTCAATTATTTAAAACTACATTATATCTTTAGAATTATATAAATTTAAATATATCTTTTAGTGCGGTGAAGCCTGCAGCTTAGTGAACGGATATATCAGTTTACGGCAGTGAGAAGGTCTCCAAATAAAAGAAAATCGAATTTGTGTTGCACAGGTATTCGAACAACACATAACTCCGACAAAATTACTCATACATCACCTTCTATAGAAATGGGACTTAAATATGTTAAAGGAATCATATGTGTTTTGTCTGCTGCTACTGATGTAAAGAAAACAGATAAATTCACTCAAATTTCAAAATAAATTATAGCATTTAAATAGTAGAACTCTCATCAATCCTTGATTTTTTACACTTTTGCATTGCATAAATATGATTTAACATAATTTATAACATAATTTGCATAACTGTTGTTCACTGGCATAACAGAATATAAAAGAATTCTTCTGTTGAATTTTCTTTTCTTTTTCTACTTTAAAGGGATGTTCTGAAATAAAACTTTAAAAAAGCACATTCTTTTTTTACTAGCGTTTTTTTAACTTTTAAAGTAGAATATTCCCTTAAAACCGTTTTTGGTTCCACCTAATATTTAAGTCGTGATAATCAGTTAAACGGATTGGTATGGCATACAAAAGGGCTGACAAAACCTTAATTTTAAACCGTTTTTATTTAAACGGTGAATTTTAAGTTTTTGATTTAAGCGGCGTACGTTCTAATCCGTCCAAGCTATCGACTTTTTCAAAAAATTAAAGTAGTCATTTTTTAAATGGGAGACAAGCATTAAAAAAATAAAATTTTTAATAATTTCGATTTTTAAATAAATTTGAAAATGGAAAAGTAGTTCCAAAAACTGACCGCAAATTTTAAACAGCCGCCATTTTATGAAATTTGTTTTGTCTTTAAAGTTTGAAGTTTGGCGTCCAATTAATTTAATATATTTTAAGAACCCATGTGACTTTATTTTCTAGATTTCTCCACCGTCACTTACACCGATTTACTGTGCAGGCATACCCATCCATATTGAATTTTGGAGATGTTTAGATCAATTAAACTTTTGACATTTTTACAGCAAGGGCTTATCAGTCGTTACTGGTACCAAATACCAAATGACAATACTGACACACTTAGATTAAAGTACAATAAATTCAATGCGAAAAACCATTTTTCAATGTCAATTTTTTAAACAAAAAACCAAAAATTAGAAAATGATCCAAAAATTAAGCTGTATCGGGTGAACGTCCTCTTAATGTGCAATAATTTGATAGATTTAATGAACAGTTTTTTTTTTTTTTTTTTTTTTTTAAGACTTGGAAGTTAAATTATCTCAGTATCCATTATTTTTTAAATCTCTCAATACTTTTCACGTTAATGGAATTTTGCGGCAAGTTATTTTTCTGACTCTCGTTTTTATGTAAAACTTTTAGGTTCCCAATACAGATAATTCACAGCGCTTGAGTCTTTTTTCGCCTATTTGAATTTCTGTTTTGAGTCATTCGCAGTTTTAGATTTATGAAACATTTTACCATAAATGAGTTTATTTCTAATTTAAAGTAATAATGCATAATATATAAAAATTTATTTATTTATTTTCTGTTTTAATATTTTGAAATGGCATATAATAACATAGGACGTTTTTACCGCATTCTTAAATACGGGTTAATTAAGCCCTTACGGAATATATGTAAATTTCCTTTGATTTTGAACAAAGAAAGCTTTAAAAATATAATAAGCCTATATTCACCAAATTTGAAAATATGATCAATCTGTAAATGTCTGTTTTTTATTTATTTACTTATTTATTTTTACTTTTAGAAAATATTTTGATTTTCATTTACTAGATCCATAAAAAATTATATTTACATTTTGAAGAGGAAACATTCTTCGTAACATATTAATTTCTCTGAGGTATTGAGCCTAAAAGTCATATGAGCCTCACATATCTCATCATGCCAAAAATATTCCTGATTTAACTGTCATACTTGCAAAGATCATCAATCACATAAAGATTATTAATTAACCCAGATCAATTGCTATGTAAGTAGTTCGATTCTGTAATGAAAATAGATTTACTTTATAATCATAAGAGCTTTAAATTTTTCGTCTTATTTTGGAATTAGTTAATTACAAAATATGTAAAGATAATTATAAACCAGCAATCAGTCAGAAATCCAAACTTTAACAATGCAGAATCAGCATGAGCAAATGCTAAATTGACAGATTGCATTGTTTTCAAGTCTCCCCTACCCCAAAAATAGCTCACTAGTAATCGCGTATTAATTAAAAAGGCTATAAAGACAGCAGGATTTTAGCTTGAATTGCTTTTTCTGTATTTGATAAGAATGAACTGCATTATTCTAGTAGAATATGTTTAGTTGTATTCTTTTCTTCAACTGCTTTTTCTCTCTCTTTCTTTAAAAATCTTATTTCTAAAAACATATACTAGATGCTAAATTTCCAATTATTAATACTGAGTAAATTAAAATAATAATCTAGAAAATTAGAAATTATTATAATAATTAATGGAAATAAATGGGATTTTAAGCATATCCAAGAAATAAAGACTCTTATCAAATAAAATAAAAATGGAATTCTGCCGTCTTAACTGTTCTTATCTTCCCAGCTAAATCTTCTTTTTATATACAGAGCGTTTCATAACTAATAGAAATGTAAGAGGCATATGATATCAACAAGCATTTTTTACCAGGGAGCCCATAGGGGAGACGAGGGAGGGTTGACCCACCCTTCAGTTTTCATATTTAATGGAATTTCAGAGTTGTGCTTAAAAGGTGGCAACCAAAGCTATTGAAATGCTCAAACAATAGTCTTTGTTTCATGCAGATAATTGAAATAGGTGTGGAAAATCAATTGCGAAGAGTTTCCAGCTTAAAAAGTATATTTTTTAGAAACATTTTGTAAAATTTTCTCAGATAAAATATATCATAGAAATTTAAGTAAGTAGGTTTTCGGTAATGCAGAAATATTGAGCTTTCATTCCAGGCATAACGATTGTACAGTAAATTAGGCCAAACATAACCATGTGCTATACTTTAAAAAGTGGCAATGTGGGGAGGTTTGACCCAATCTATGTGAGGGAGGGTTGACCAGATGGTCAAATCACCCTACCACTTCACTGGTTGCCCCAAGGTAACTCGGGGGTAAAAGCACTGTTTCGCCATACCTGTCGCCGGTGATGTGGTTAATTAAGTGTTTTTGGAAATCTTTTTACTATGCACTGTACATAATGAAATGCTAATGGTTATATTTCTAAAATAATGTAAATTTATTCTGTAAAGCTACAGTAAGATGGGGGAATATAAAGAAAAATGTTTAAAATTGATTAAAGGAAGATGTGATAAGTTGCTATAGAAGCAAGAAAAAAAATTATGAAACATAAATTGGAAAATTGATATGAATTTTTATTCTATTTACATAGTACCCGCAGTAGGTAAATATAAAGAATGAAAAAGACTAGAAAGGATGAAAACAATAGCCTTAAGAAATGTTAAGTGTTCATGCCTCTGCAAAAGAACATAACATTATTCAAAACACTTTAGGAAGGTATGTAGAGAAATTTGACCAAGATGAGCACAATGAGATGAAGCCGAACTTCGTGGCAACTAGTGTTTCCAGGTCGAGTGTCACAAAAAGTGGGTCCTTAAAACGGGATTTTTCTCCTATGCCTTAAATTCCGTCTGAAGCAGGTTGAATCACATTTTCCCAAAGAATGTTTAATAATAATTAAACCATGTAGCATAAATTTATTCTGATTTTGTTTTACACTGCCTTTATTTTCCTTAACAAATATTTCAATGTAAAATAAAGTGGGTCAAGCCTCCCAATTGTGGGCAGCCTTGACTCATTATTTTCTCATGAATAAAATCAATCATTTTTCAATTTTCTTATATATTACACTTATGTCGTAATTTTATTTTGATTACTGATTGTATAACGAATAAAATGATATATGACGCTTTATTTTAGGTTCAATGTTTAAAAAAAAATAAAAAATAATTTTGTAAAAAATGGGTCAACCCTCCCTAGTCTCCTCTATTTGAAACTGAATATTTAAAACCAGATGTGATATATTCTGGTTTCTGAGAAAGACGCGCTTACTTTACGTACTTTACACTTATTTTACATTCGCAATAAATTGTGCTATATTAGAAAAAAATCCTTAGTAATAAAATAAAACGAAAGGAAATTATATGTATGAAAAATGTACTTTATTTTAGGGTTCAAAGCAACGAGCAAAGTGCATGGACATTTGCGAAAACTTGACACAAAAACCATAGTTCAAGTATTTACGAAAGTATTCTTCTAAAATATTTTGTGGAAGTATTCTTCTGAAGGCATAACAAACAAGACTTATTAATATATCATAAATTATAAGTAAACTATCTGCATGCTCGATTTATTTTAGCATTTGATAAATAAAAATTACCTTACAATTTTTTTATTTTTTCATGTATGTGCCTGCCGTATTAACCATTTTTTTTTAAAGACGCTATTTAAAAAGAAAATTATCATTTTTTTTTTTCAAAATCAGGCTTCTAACAGTTTAGCATTTTTTTTTAACTTTCTGAACAGTAAAAGTATTGGATTTAAAGGTTCTGAGCAGTTTTTATTTGTGTGAAGGAAATTTTGAGAAAACGAAAGATTAAAACTTTATGTTTCAAAGTTTAGTTTTTTTTAGTTTACGACTTTTCCCAAGAGAAAACGTCATCGTAGTGACTTTTAAAAGTATATTCATCACTAGATTTTTCAGATTTTTCAGCTAAGGATTATCAAAAAGATCAAAATAAATTAATGTACTTGTAAGATAGTTGGATGTGTTAAAACATTCCATCCTAGCTTATGTAATTTTTTCGAATGATCAAAGACACGTGAAACCTCTAAGTGTCGTAGTGCAACACCACTGAGGGCCATAACCAGTCATGCAAAGTCAGGGGGGGGGGCTTTGAAAGGTTTTGTTTGGATTAATCCACGTATGATTTACGCCTCCATTTCAATGGTGAAAAAATGTAGACAGAACTCTATTTCAAGTTCGCACTCTCACAAATCTTATGATTACAAAGTTTAAAAATTTTTAATGCTATATAGGAGATATTTTTATTAAAATATTATCAATTCTAGAGAGGATCAAGGTGTCGCTAATGTGTGTGTGTGTATGTGTGTGTGTGTGTATGTGTGTGTGTGTGTGTGGGGGGGGGGTGTTGTCAGTTCACTCGGCCTCCATCTGGTTACGCTCTGTATCCACTGTATTCTTGGATAAACTCTAGGAATCTGTGGCATATTTGATTTCAAAATCTTCAGATATTTCTCACATGTTGAATGCTTCAGATGTTGAATGCCTCAGATGTTTCTTTTTATACGAGATTTATTATCCTAGCAACGTACAAAATAATATCACTGATGATTCATAAAAAAATTGCTTATAATGGGAATATGGAGTGTTATAACCGAGCAATACATGTAAATAATTAAATAATAAAACATACTATTTTTTATATGAATAACATGTCATTCTGAAAAATAATGTTTGCACCCCTCACTGAGTCTGTGAATTGTGTGTGTGTGTGTGTGTGGGGGGGGGGGGGGATTGGTCATAATTTGTTATATATTTTTAATTCCGTGTTTTGCAAAGAAAACTTCAGCTTGAATTTCAGAGGGTAATTTTATTTATTTCTAGTTTTATTTTATAAGTAGAAGAAATTCACACGAAATTCAGCCATATGCAAGGGCAGGAAATTAATAGCTTCTAAATAGCTAAATACACTGCTCAAAACAATTAGGGGAGCACATGGTTTTAACGAAATTACGCAAATATTTACACCGATAAGTAACGTAAAAAAAACATCCATAATTTAAAGTGTTGTAGAAAAAAGATAAAGAAAACTTCACATGTAAATTATAATTTATGATGTCAAAAACTAGAAAAAGGAGATAAGTGCAGAAATCGGGATTTTGCAGAAGCGTCTGTTTCACTGCCTCAGATGTAAAATTCAATTGCTCAGCTTGTGTTTTGAGAAAAGGTGGCTTGAAAATGTCACGACAACAGGATTTACCGCAATCCATGGCTTGGCGTGTTATCGGTTGAATTTGGGGAAACACAACGAAATGTAGTGGACGCTGTTGGAGTCGCAAGAAGTGTCCATGAAAGGCTGTGGAATCGATTTCAAAACACATGGAATGGTAGTCATCGACAAGTGCAATGTCGAAAATGTGCTACCACAGAAACTGATGACCGATATATCCTGTTAACAGCTCGTCGAGACGGAACGGGTAATGCTACTCAGCTGCAAACACAGTTGTTCTTGGCCACAGGACAAAGGGTGTCCAGCCAAACAGTCCAAAATAGGCTTCATAAGGGTGGTCTCTATACACGCAAGCCAATAGTCTGTATTCCGTTGACCTCAAGCCACTGTGCGGCCCAAAGAAGATGGGGAACTGAACATCGAGTTTGGAGGCAATGTTATTGGAGTCAAATTCTGTTTGCAGACGAGTCCCGATTCAGTCTGGATGTGACATCTGATGTGTTTAGGCATGGAGAGAAAGAGGCACAAAAAATAATCCCACATTCGTTCATGAAAGATCACATTACAGACGAGGTGGGTGGATGCTATTGGCTGGAATCAGCATAGGTGGACGTACGGGCATGCGTATCATTCAGATTGGCACTTTGACGGTTCGAAGTTATACAGATGAGATACTGAGACCTAACGTCGTATTTTATGTTGCAGCAATTTGTGATTTCTTTTTTCCATGCATGCTAAGGCCAGATTTCATACAGTTCGTTTTGTGGAAAGCATGATTGAAGCTAAAACAATACAGCGCATGGAATGACCAGCATGTTCCCCTGACCTAAATCCGATCGAGCATGTTTGGAACATACTCAGACGACGCATTGTTGCTAGACCGAGGCCTCCTTTTGCTGTCCGGGATTTGGAAATTACAATTCTTGAGCAGTGGAACAGCATTGCTCAAAGTCTTATCGATAACCTCATCGCACCCATGGAAAACAGGTGTGCAGTAGTCTTAGCTGTTCAAGGAGACCACACGCCATATTAAAAATCTTGCATCATTTTTAAACAATACTTTTTTTCATCATTTACATGAAACCAAATTGTTGCCCTAAACCATCTTTTCATGTTCTTTTCATCTTTTCAAAGAATAAAAGCTCCCTTACAATTTTTTTTGCGTCTTTTGTTCTGTATTGAGCATTGATACACGTGTGCTATCCATTTTATGCCCATACATGGCTGTCTTGAACTGTTCTCTTCACTTTTTTGCTTGCTTCCCTAATTTTTTTGAGCAGTGTAGATTCCAGCTAAAAAAAAACTTTTCGTGTGAAAGAGAAGTTTATTAGTCATTTTAAACGCAGCAATACTTTGCAAGTGTTGTCTGTTTAAAATATTTATCCTTTTCAAGTAACTCTGAAAATATAATGAAAGTAAAGATCACATCCTCAGTTCTGTGGGCAACAAAGAAACAGGTAATGATTATAAAGTAATGATAGTAATGGAATAACATGTAATATTAATTACACAAACTTAATACAGCAACTTCATTCAATTCTTAATTTAACTCTTAAATGCTTGCTGTTGCTTTTCGGCAACATACCCAATTTGGGCTTTAAAACACTATTAGAATAATATTGAAGCTATAATGCGTAATGTTGCCAATAAAATACATTCTGAAAATATTATTAAATCGATTTTCAACATTTAGATGACAACATCTGTGCTGTTTAAGAATAAAGATAAATCTTTTTTTTCAAATGTTGATACTTGTTCTCTTTGTTTTGTTTGGAAGCTTGCGAAATACCCTGTTTTGACCTGCAGTGAGCAAGTAAAATTTATTTCTTATTATAGTTCCTAAAATTCTTGTGTGTTTAATATTATAGAATTTTATCAAGGGAAATTATTTTTCCAATTAAACACCAGTATTGCCGATTAGTAACAAACTGTTTTTTAGCCGTAAACTATACTTAAAACAAAATATGATTTTTTAAAGTATTTTTCCCATGATTTATTTAAAAAATGAAAGCTGAAAAACATTATTACAATGATTTTTGAAAAGTCAGGCATTTAAGGGTTAAAAAAAAAATCCTCAGGAAATTTACCACTGAAGCTGCACGTTTGTGAGATAATGACCCATGCGCTATGACTAGTTGAATCAGAATTTACATTCTGATATAACAAAACAAATCCATAATAAAAAATAACTTTATAATTCCACCAGATCAGAAGCTTAATTTCTTCTACGAGGATATCGGATTTTGCTGCCTATATAGACGTATCTGACAGTTTCATGTTCTCTTTTGAAATATATTTTTGCATATTATCTACTCTGTACATAGAATAATTGTTTGTTTTACAGAATCGTCCATTCCATATTGTTTCAGAGGCATATTTTGAACTAAATTTTATCCCTGTAGTTTTTCATCTAAAAATCCCATGGTACCCAAATATCATACTGAATATCATGTGCCAGTTTTACCAAATATTTGAGGTCCCAGCTTGTAAGTATTTTCATAAACTCTATATTTTAAGAGATATTTTTTTAGTTTTGTTCAACTTGATTTTACCCGACTGCCAAGAAGGGTTATGTGTTTCACGATTATTTGGGTATGTGTATTTCTTTAGACCCTCGAAACATCCCAACGGCTGTATGGATTTTAATGAATGAGGTCTCTATCGATTTGTCTTAACCATCCGATGGTTATAGGCTAGGTTTTGTTTTTATAAATTCAAAATGATGGCCGTAAAATACAAAATGGCGGTAGAGACGAAAAATTTCTTTTTACGCACCGCATCGAGTGGCATATCATTGGATATGTCTTTCAAAATGAAGACGCTGTTTCATTGACTATTTTACTGTCAGAAGCTCCGTTTAAATATTACACAACCTGGAAGTTGTGTTGGTAGTGTCTCTAGCTTTACTGCAACTCTAACCATAATAGACATCCATAGGCCTCATCAAAACAGTGTTTATAGATAGGAACTAACAATTAAACACAACTTAAAAGTCATCACTACAAGTAAATAAAAAAAATAGGTAAGTAATATAAAAAATAGTTTCACATTGATGATGAATAATTAATTAGTTCGCCTTTTACGCAGTCGGGTTTTTTGATTTTTTAAATTTAATAAATTTTATCTTCCATATCCGTTCCACTATGTCATCAATCCCGACCTTAATGTTACAGGCTGAAATTTTTTATTGTAATCCTCCGATACCATCACCAAGATATTGGTTTACCTAAAGCATAATCTTTATAGATTTTATAGCATAATTACCAGTGTTAAGAATTTATTTTGAATATATTGATATTTTGCGATAATTTAGTAATACTTAAAAAGAGTGACACAAAAAAGAGAACTTTTGAAATGCTTTAATTGCTGCCATATACATTTTGGCAGCCCTGCAGAACAGATACTTTTAGTTACAGACAATCTCGCCATTAGTATTCATGGATCAATGAAACTGTCAGGAGCGTGCTTTCGACATAAAAATGTTTTATATAAATAACGGTACAAAAGTTAACTTTGTGTGTGTGTGGGGGGGGGGAGGGTTGTGTCATCCTCTAAATTGAGGAAGAGGAATCATAATATTCGTATATGGAATAAAAATTACTTTAATACTTATATTGTCAACGTATATTACTATAAAAGTTCACTTCATTTTAGTTTTACCTTTCTTTCTATAGTTTTTGTACATTTATTTTCTTCTCGTAGCTATTGTGGCTTGCATTTTACAGATATTTTATTTGAAAAGCAGCTACTTTTTATTTATTTTCAATGTAAAATGTTTAAGAGCATATTTTACGAAAAAGAAATGGCGACAATAAAAAAAAAGCTCATAAATTGTAAGCTGTCTTCATTGTTCTGTCCTTTTCTTTTAACCGTTTTAATTGATTTTTATACGGCGATTCATTTATTTTACTCATTTTATTGCCGAGTCATTGTTTCTGCAGACTTACATGAATAGAGCTATTTTAGTTATAAGATAACAAACAGATATTTCACGTGTCTTGTGAAAGTAATTACAGAAATCGATACTAAGAAGTAAAAAATTGTATTTTGGAAAGACATTTTATGAAGACAGTTATCTCTTTTATTTTTTAAACTAGCTGCAGAACATGAAAAAAGACTTAAGAAAGATGTCTCAGAATTCATCTTGAGATTACATTGTGCTTAATCATTCATGGATACATTATATTAAATACTTTTAATAGTGGATGTGAAAAGATTGCATGTTGGATTTTGGAGAATCATAAAAAAATCCAATACTAAATTTAAAAGTATGTCTTTTTATATTGATACAATCAGTTATAAGTATTGAAAAAAAAAAAAGATAATTTTTGTTCGTGATAGATAATTAAAACTGATGAGTATGCAGTACTGTTTTTCAAAAAAGGATTTGTTTGATACTTTAATTCCAATGGATAATAGAACAATGAATGTTGAACTTTTGATTTTCTCGATAACTTTTTTAATTTTGAAAGAATTCAGGCATCTCAATACGGTAAAAGCTGGATTACGGATAGGAAAGGTTCTTGTAATTGGTTTTGCAAATGATGAGTAAATTTCCAGTTTCATGCAAAACGATTTAAACTCGGGTTTTTTAAGCATATGCAGAAACCTTTGTTTGAACTTAGTACAGAGGCGGTGAAAAATAATGTTACTAACCACTATGAATTTTGCACACACTGAAGGCAGCTTCTCGGTAATCGAAAAATATGCTAAAAGAAATTCGAAATGATAGAGCGTGTGTACCTTATACAAAATCGTGCCTAAGAAATTCAACAGAAAAAGGGCTTATTTTTAATTTAATAAAAAATATTTAAATGTTTAGCATTCGTTTGGTTGGGAGTTATAGGGTTCATTCTGCTCTTTTATTAGTATGTGGTGTATCTTATTTAAATGCTACTGTTATAAGTGTGGACTTTTGAGGAATGGCATCGAACTAGTTAATGAATATAC
The DNA here is from genome assembly GCA_963932465.1 of Maratus speciosus. Taxonomy (NCBI): domain Eukaryota; kingdom Metazoa; phylum Arthropoda; class Arachnida; order Araneae; family Salticidae; genus Maratus; species Maratus speciosus. The sequence continues at coordinate 316,357,479 of OZ010787.1, read as the reverse complement.
TTAAGCTAAACAAAGTAAGTAATTGAGACGGCTACCTCAGCTCCTGAGTGTAATGTGATATTAGTACTACTGATTCTAATCAAAATACACTTATAACTCATTAATGCTTTCCAATATAGGTGAAAAAATTTTGTGACTTTGGTTTGCCTGCCCGTCTGTCTGGCCGTCTGCTTGTCCATGCTCTAACGCGTAAATTGTTATTGAAGTTTCATAGGACATTCGCTATTGAAATCGGAATGTGTAGCATGAATAGTTCGTTTACAGTAACACACAAAATAATTCCGTTACATTATGATCTATGACAAAAAATAATTTCCAGTGTATTTTATTACAGTTACACCATATCAAACATACTAAAATTGATATACATTATTGGAGGTGCAGTACAGCATTCTTTCTGTACAATATGGAGTGCATGGCATTAATCATTCATTTGCAGGGATACACAAAAGAATTACGTTACAGTACGGATTATGGGGTGGTGGGGGAATCATTTGCAGTATATTTTGTGTATGTTAGGCTTTAAAAAAAATTAAATTGGCGTGCATTGTTGAGATGCATTACAAGATGCTTACTGTAGAATATGGAGTGCATAACAGTTATTTAATTTTTACGGGAATCAAAAATGAATTCGTTGTCTATGACCGACAATTGCTGGAAGTATGTTTTCGAATGCGATATGCATTTTAAGGGGACGAGGGACCATAAAAACCTTAAAAACCAATTTTTTATTTTTTGTAAATTTCACTTTTTAATATTATTCTACGGTACATTATATGCATTATGGTATGCATTTATCACAAAAAAAAAATAGAAAAAAATATTTTTGAGAAAAAAAATGGAATTTTACGCGTCGTCTTAGAAATCTTCGAAATGCCCCCTGCGCGTGCCATATCAATGAAAATCCCCAATGTTTTTTTTATAAAAGTTTGGTTTATATAGTTAAATAAAACTGCGCATCGAATTTTATATATTTGAAAATAAAGGTTAAAAAAAAAAAACTTTGAAAAATTTTAAAATTGTTTTGAAAAAATTTCAAAAAACTTTGACTTTTTTTTATACATTTATATTAAAATATATAAAATTACTTGCACAGTTTTATTTATATATATAAACCAAACTTTTATTAAAAATATTGGGGATTTTCATTGATATGGAACGCACAGGGGGCATTTCGAAGATTTCTAAGACGACAAGTATAATTCTATTTTTTTTTCTCAAAAATTATTTTTTTTTGTGATAAATGCATGCCATAATGCATATAATGTACCCTTGAGTAATATTTAAAGTGAAATTTACAAAAAAAAAAAAAAAAAAGAAAAAATTGAAAAATTTTGAAATTTTAAAATTTTTTCGAAAAAGTTTCAAAAATTTTCAATTTTTTTTTACCTTTATATTCAAATATATAAAATTCGATGCACAGTTTTATTTATATATGTAAACCAAACTTTTATAAAAAAAATTAGAGATTTTCATTGATATGGAACGCGCAGGGGGCATTTCGAAGATTTCTAATCTAAATCTCCATTTTTTTCTCAAAAATAACATTTTTTTTTTTTTTTTTTTTTTTTTTTTTTGTGATAAATGTATGCCATAATGCATATAATGTACCCTTGAGTAATATTTAAAGTGAAATTTACAAAAAATAAAATTGATTTTTAAGGTCCCTCGTCCCCTTAAAGCTTAACCGAATTTTAGTAATTAAGTGATGTGTATAAATTGTATAGCTCATATACAGTGATATGTAAAAGAATTAATAAGCATTTCAATCTATGGGCATGAATTGTTTAGAGATTTTTTAACTGCGTTATACATTTTTAATCATAACCATATTTATGTAGTATATACTAAGATAGGTTTATGCATAAATAAATTCATGTAAGAGGCTACGTAAAATTGACTAGGTATTTGCTGGAAGTGCGATTTTAGTTGTGTTATGCCTTTCTTATAAAAATTTAATTTTAGCTTAATATGTATGTGTTTAAAAATTTGTAGATAATATGCAGGGATATACAAAATATTTCAATTTACCATATACCCGTTAATGCTGAAAATAAATTTTCAAATGTATTTTGCGTTTTACGGCTGAATAAAATTTTAGCAAACCATGAGGAGTACAGATGTATAAACAGTTTACAGCGCAACTCAAATGGATTCAAATAATTTATAGGCTGTAGGCACTAATTGTTGAAATTGCCTGTTCAGCTGTGTTATGCGTTTTCTAAATTTTTATTTAGATATCCTATTTTACAAGGTAAAATAATGAACTTTTTTTACGTCATTCTGGAAGTGTTAGAAAGCGTTTCATAACTCATACGGACACATGATTTCTCTTTATTGTTTTTATTTTTAAGTTTGAATTTTGGGACTGGTGTTATTGATAATTTTAATACAAGGGGACTATTATTTTAATGATTATTTGTGTAATACATATTTACATTTTTTCACGATAAGAGGTATTTTACCATGAAGTTGTTTAGTTTATCGAGGGTGGGGAGCGGGCCATTAACTAGTTTAGAAGTGAAGGGCCTCACTTTTGTCAGCGGCCACGCTGATAGTACGTTGTAGCATACGGAAGAGCATTGGGTTTAAATTGATAAAACACTTGAAGAAAACTGCGCAGTATCTATCAATTTAATTAAAAGCAGGGTTCGTAAATATCATGATATTTTCGAAAATATCAAAAATATCTGATATTTTGATATATATCCGATATTTTCGATATATATCGGATATTTTCAAAGCAGCCAACTTACCGCTGATAATAAATGTTTTCTAACATAATATAGATTAGAAACTAAAATATATTGTACTTAACATGAAAACTTAAACAATATTATAAAAATGCATTTTTCTTTTTATTTTCTGTTTGTTTTTTTTCCCACTTAGAACAAAATTGAAGATGAACTAATTGAAAACAGTAACAATTTGCTTTATACACTTAATGGTTGTTCTGAATTAATTACGTCCCATATAATTATTAGTTCAACATTTAAAAATAAAAGTTTCAAATCTAAAGCTAGAAAAATATATTTGTTTCCTTTTTTGGCTAAAAAGTCACATAAAGAAGAGACAAAAGTTCTTTATCTACAGATTCACACAGTCAATAACAGTTGAAAATTTATTTAATTTACACTGAAATATTATGAATTACGACTGAAAATATGAAAAATATCTTGCGCACATTCATATTTTGAAAATAAATAGCAAATGCAGAAAATATGAAACGTCTTGATAAATTGATAAATAAATATCAAGTATATATGAAAATATCAAAAATCTTGATATTTTGAAAATAAATATATGATATATACCCATTGGTATATATCAACGAACCTTGGCTGTATATAAATGATTATCTAAATTACATTTTATTTTTCAAAGGTTGTTCTGAATTAACTGCCTCGCATAATTATTAGTTCTAAAATTTAAAATAAAAGTTTCAAACATGAAGCTTGGAAAAGATTTGTTTTCTTCTTTTCTTAAAAAAGTTACTGCCAGAGGCAAAAGTTCATTATCTACAGAATGACAATATGTGGTCAATAACAGGTGGAAATTTCATTTGCACTTGCTTTGACTGTAGAAAATATCAAAATTATCTTCCACAGTAATATCTTGAAAATAAATATCAAATTTACAAAATAACAAACATCTTAATATTTTGAAAATAAATATTAAGAATTTGAAAATATCGAAAATATCAAAAATCTTGATATTTTAAAAATAAATATCGGATATATATCAAGATATATATCATGATATATATCCATTGATATATATCAACGAACCCTGATTAAAAGGATTGCGATAGCGTGAATTTATAAATTTAGTCCTTTTTTGGCATTCCTTGACTCTTGCTGCAAAAATGCTTTAAAAATTCCATTACCCTTATAGGGTTTCGTGTATCTTATTCTTCTTTAAATAATATGAACAGAGGTTGTTACACCGGGCTATAGTCAGAAACTCATTTTCTTAAATGAAAACAGTTTACTATGCAAAGAGTTATTGGTCTGTTACTTCTACAACAGCATCATTGTATAAAACGTAACAGCTTTGCAAATTAAAGAGTCAGTACTTGATGTCGTTTCGTTACATTTTACTTAATATGATAAAATTTTTGTTACATTAAATTTTTAGTTTAGCTCAAAAATATCTGAAAATTATTAATTGGAGTATTTAAATTTTCTACCTTTAGACCAATGTCAGACGGGCGTCTTTTTTGCTTAAGTATTATCCAT